>JAJTUV010001029.1:0-459059 GCA_021653895.1 Mastomys natalensis
AAAATCCACGGGCAAAGAGAGAAAGCATGACTTGTAGAACAGGAAGGTATCAGTGAAGGAGCCTAGGTTGGGGAGTGGCCTGCTGGCAGAGGACTTACAGAGACTCACTGCTCTGATCTGCTCCTGCTTCCAGGTCAGGACACTGAGGCTACCAAAGGATGTTTGGGGGTAGAGTGGCAACATGTTCCTTAAAATTGTGAACACTAGTGGTACCCAATGACAACATTACTCGAAGCAGGTCTGTTAGCTATCCTGCACCCTGGTGGATGAATGAACCCATGCTGGCATATCCCTCAGGCGAGGCTATCTCCAACAGAAGACAGGTCTTCACAATCTCAGTTGGTCACTCCATCAACATCTGTACTTGCAGAGCTGACAAAGGAACTCAAGTGTACCACATTATACCCTAGACACTGAGCTCCATCAAGGAGCGAGGGAGACAAGGGAAAGCAAGGGAGAGCAAGGGAGAGCAAGGGAGAGCAAGGGAGAGCAAGGACGAGAGCAAGGGCAGAGCAAGGGAGAGCAAGGGAGAGCAAGGGAGAGCAGGGAAGCAAGGAGAGCAAGGGAGAGCAAGGAGAGCAAGGGATCAAAGATGCCTGCTACTTGGACATTGCCCCTGCCAGCCATGTATCCTCTCACTCACCTCTCAGGCTGGGCTCTTCTGGGAAGCTTTAATAGGAAGGTGGTGAAGATCTCCAAAACTTCAGAGAGATGGGTGAAGATCTCCAATACTTCAGAGAGATGGGTGAAGATCTCCACTACTTCAGAGAGATCGGTGTCTTAAGACCAGGGCTGAGAGAGATTAGAAAGCCTCCTGCCTCCCAAATGGATGAAACACTACTCACAGATAACTGGAGCTCCACTATTAATAGCTTCTTCATGTTTTTTCTGCATGTAGAATCAACAAGCAACCTGAGGATTGGGCTCTGCATGCACAATCTAAAAGATTTTCAGAACAAATGTGCAGATATTCAGTGACTACAAATCAGACCAGTTTCCCTGATATTCTTTCATCCAGTGACAACTGGGTGGCAATCCTTAAGTGGTGGGGGGGGGTCTGGCTGAGAACAAAGATTGCTTGTGGGTGTTGGACAAGATGGTTCAAATGGATAAAAGCGCTTGCCACCAATCTTGAAAACCTGAGTTGAATCCCGGAGACACACATGGTGGAAGTATAGAATCAGCTCTACTAAACTGTCCTCTGACCTTTGCGAGTACACTGCATATGCTTGTGTGTGCATGCAGACACATGGGTGAGTATATGCACATGCATGCACATTCATATAGATATGCCACACACACACACACACACAAAGTAAGTGTAATTAAAGATTTAAAACGACATGCAGGGTGTTGTGCAGTTTTCCTTATATTTTTGTTCAATAGAAAGCAAATAGTACACAGGGAAGGCTGCTTGTGTTTGGGTTTAGGGTCTGGACACTGTTAGAATGTGAACATTTCAGATGAGTGTGACTGTTTTGGTTTCTTTTGATTGATAGACTATGTATTTTAGAGCTGTTTTAGGCTCACAGCAGATTACCTATACTCTCTCAAGCTCACAGATTCAAAGTCTCCTTCGTCATTAACATCCTCATCAGACTAGAACCTCTGTGACCATCTTGCATTGTTATCTAAAGTTTATGTAAAGGTTCACTCTCATTGCTATGCAATCTATATGTTCATATATCCTGTATGTTCACATATTCTATCTGAGCCAATAGTGAGATGTAGCTACCATTATAGTATTACACATAGTAGTGTTCACTGCCCAACAACTCTCCCTCCTCTGTTAAATCATCGCTTCCTCCAACCTCTGGGAACCACTGATCTCCTTACTCCTTACTGTTGATATCCGTTGGCCTTTGGCAGAAGGTCCTATGGTTGGGTGTAATGGCACATCCCTGTAATCTTGGCAGTTCAGACTTCAAGTCATCTTGAACTGTACAGTGAGTCCAAGGCTAGCTTGGGCAGTATGAGACCCTGTCTCAAAAGCCAAAACAAAGCAGACAGTCTTGTGATATGTAGACTTTTCTGATTGGTGACTATCACTTCTCGATGTTCATTTGAGGTGCTGCCGTGTCTGTTTTTGAGGCTTGAGAGTCTCTTCTTAGCACTGGGTGATGCTTGTATTGTCTTTCAGGTTTTGCCAGTTCGGAAGCAAGCTGAGTTACCACCACTGTGCGTGGGTAAGGAGCTTGCTTTTGGAATGGTGCCAAAGTGTGAAAAACAGCAATATGGAATGGAGGGCTGGAACATGGTGAGGCAGGGGACTAAGAAAGGGAGGGAATGAAGGAAGGCCAGGACTAGTCAGGCAGTGAGCTAGTTCTCTCCTGAGTAGCTATTAGGCTCATGAAACACTCCATTGGATCCTTCAAGAGCAGCCTGGAAGTTATAAAAGAAATATGTATTCTTTGAAGCTAGAAAAATTTCTCTTCCAAGGCAGAAAGTCTGCTCCTGCTCAACTCAGAATTCCAGGGAGAATCTGTGAGTAGCAGGCCAAAGGAGGCTTGCCCAAAGGGAGCAATTCTCAGAGGAAGTTCACCTCACGGTGGGATCTCCTCAGGGGGACCTCTTCTCAGAGGAATCTCTTCTTGGGAAGCTTCCAGAAGATCTGTATGGGAACATACATCTAAAGGGAGCCTTCCTTCTTTCCTTCCTTTCCTTCCTTCTTTCCTTCCTTCCTTCCTTCCTTCCTTCCTTCCTTCCTTCCTTTCTTTCTTTCTCCTTCCTTCCTTCCTTCCCTCCTTCCCTCCCTCCTTTCCTTCTTTCTTTCTTTTATGTCTCCTTTTGAGACAGGTACTCACTAGATAGCCCTGACTGGCCCAAAGCATTCTATATAGACTAGGCTAGCCTTGAACTCAAATCACTGACTGCTTCTGAGTTTGGAATACTGGGATTAAAAGCATGAACTACCACACCCAATACTGAAACCCTTTTCCATTCATTTCAAACCATACTATGGTCCAGTAGGGTAACCTCTGTTTTAGAGTTTCTAGAAGGACTAGGAACAGATCATTAACCCTCCTCTTTTGTGTGGCATTCGAATAGTTGACCTGAAGGCTTGTGCAATGATATTTCTATGACTTTAACTCAGAGAACTGAGCCCTTGGGCTGGCAGGACTCCTGCCACCACCCACTGTGAGCCTGGTAGATGCTATGTGCTATTGATACTGGTGCTGCTATGGAACAAGCTTCCATAAATGAGTCGGGCAAGGTGGTATTAGAAAGTCAGGAATCTCTGGTTGAAGTCCTCATTTGTAGTTGATACAACTCTTTGTGTGAGTTTCATGTGTTGCTTAGGGCACTGGTAGAAATAGAATTCTGATGAAGTAGGGAGATGTCACCAAAGGGGCCATTGAAGATATGTGGGCAAAGTCAAGGGAGCCCATAAGGATGCTGGAAGACCCTGAGGCTTAGAATGGCTAGAAGCTGTTACTTCCTAGGACAGAGAGAAAAGGGTCCAGCGGGATTGCCTGGAGGAAGGGCAGAGACAGAGTCAGAGATACAGTACCAAGGCAGGAAGTAGTGGGAGAGAAAACCCCAACCTCTTTCCTTCTTCCTGGTTGTTTGTCTATCTCCAACCTCATCAGAAGCCAGGCAGGAAGAGAATTCAGGTGATGCAGCTCAGCAGTGCTAACTTTCTTATACTCAGAAAGGCAAAGGGGGCAGAAAATTAACTCCGAGGCAGTAATCGGTACCCTATTGCTGTGTCAGGTATGTGTGTTCTTTAGATACAGTGCATTTATAAAACTATAATCCAGGGGAGAGTCCTTGCCTTTTTACATATTCTCTCCTCCTCCCTTCAGTCTCATAGAAGTTAATCACAAAATACAGAACAAAGGAGGGGACCTGAGAAACTTTCCATCTCTCCCTAAGCTGCTCTTCCATCCCCTTTCTACTGGCAAGAGATCTCTATGGAACGAGCCAGCATGGTAGACAGGTAGACCTATGCCTGTGCAGATATTTACCAGACCAGACCTGAAAGGCTGGGAAAGTAGGCAATAGGAGGAAGTTCTGCATTTGTATGGCATTACCAAACAGGTATAAATCACCCAGAATGCTCAGAAAAGTGTCAGACTCCTTCAGAGGTGTGACTCTCTAGGCTTCCCCACCAACTTGGCTGCATCGAGGAGGCTGAGGCATGCTCCAGGAGGGAGACCCTTTTCAGTGTAGATGGCCTATCCCCATGGGTTGGAGGCCTGAGGGGAAGAGGAAGGGTAAAGGAGAAAGCCATCTAAGTGTGAGCATGACTGTTTCTGGTCCTGGCTCACCGTGACATGGACTGAAGTGTTCAGTCACGCCTTTCCTGCCAGGATGGATCAGAAGGAGAACCTACAACATGCCTGGGGAGACCCCAAGAGGACGGGCCTAACTCCCACTTTGACTGCGGGAGGGTCCATGGAGGAAGTGACACCAAAAGGAGCTTTAAAGGACAGTACAATAAGGTCACAGAGACAGAGGGAGGAAACTCCCGGGTGAGGGAGCAGAGGTGAAATGGAAGGGAAACGAGATGAGTAGTCTTTCTTTATCCATGGTGCCGTGGCTATCATGTGGAAAATCAGCATGATTATTTATCTCCATGACGCTGACCTCTTTGTATCTGCATAATAATAACCTTGGCAGGAGCTCCCAAACAATCCCAACTAGAACCAAATACTCATTTCTTGTTTTTAACTAAGCCACAGATCAGATGCAACTTGAAACACACACACACACACACAACACACACAACCAACTCCCAATACAGCTCTAAGTTTGCAACAGACAATAGCTTCCTGCATGTATTAAAAAGCACAATTGCTGACAGCAAGGTATATTTTAATTTTCTTAATTATTTTCCCCTTCTAAATATAATATCAAATTTATTTGGCAATCCGAGTTTGCAAACCTCTTCATTAGCTCACAGAATTCAATGAGGCGGGACCAGACATAATGATATTGATTTCTGCATGTAGCTTGCAGACTTTGTCTTCATAATTAAACCTCGGCACATTGCTGTGTCCACAGGGTATCTATCAGTCAGGGTCTGTAATTGAAAACACAATCACCTGCTTAGCTAGTTTAAGCAGAAAGAAAATTCATTATGGGATGTCAGGTAGCACACAGACTCTCTGGGAAAGGTCAGAGGTCAGGATTGGAAGCTATGCAGTCACTTACATCTACAAGGACCACACAGGACAGCACAGCAGCGCCCACTAGCGGTGTCAGTCATTCTGCCTTAGAATCCCTGCCACTGCCCCCAGAAGAGCAGTTATGTAGCTGTTCTGTGTTCCTGTCTTCCACACTGCCCCCCTTTCCAACAGAGACCTTGCAATGATCACCAACGGGCAGGGTCTGAGTGGCACGCCTGGTCCCACACACTGCCTTGGAAACAAGCGAAATAGTTTCTTTTAATAAAAAAGATTTACTTTTTATTGTGTGTGTATGGTGTGTATGTGTGCATGGTGTGTGCCTGCATTTGTGTATGTGTGTGTGTGGTGTGTGTGCTCACGTGTGTACCACATGCGTGCAAGTGCCTGTAGAAGTCAGTAAAGGGCTTCAGACTGCTGAAGCTGGCATTTCAGGCTGTTCATTGTGACCTGCTCCATGTGGGTGCTGGGAACCACACTTCAGTACTCTGGAAGTGCAGCAAGTGCTACTAATCACTAAGCCATCTCTTCATCTCCAGGAAAAACAATGTCTTGCTTCCATCTTGGGAAGTTCAAGTCTACAACCCACAGTGTTTCCCGGACACAGGAAGCTGGTTAAGCAATGTAGATGGCCACCAGCATGGCAACACCATACAAGCTGTGGCATCAGGAGCTGGGGATACAAGACAACCATTTTATTCTCTGGGTTCAGTTGTCAGCACACAGAAGATTTCTGGTTTTGGCAATATTGTGAACAAAGTAGAAAATGCCTCACTGCAGGACTCCTTAAACTGCTAGACGTATATCATATACCCCTGAAAGGTGTAATTGATCTTGACAAAAGCAGCTTGTGAAGACTCTCCTGGAACGAAGCTGAAGCCAGGAAACACAGTGACAAGCTATCTCTGGAGCTGTCATTGCTCCCTGGGGATTTGTTGTTATCTGTAACCCAGACTCTGGAGTTCAAAGATGACGTAAGGACCATAGTTAACACCTAGGCCCTTACCAACTTGAGGTCAGCACGGAGACCTCCTCAAAGTGTTGGCAGAGCTGGAAGTCAGCTGAAGGATCTCAACACGAAAAGCGCTCAGAGCACAGGGGACATTAGAGGGGATCTTTTCTGTTCTAACTTAAACAGACTGGGTAAAAACTGTTCTTAGAACTGTGATTTTGGAACTGGATTTTGCAAACCATGCAGCCCTAGAAAGCATAGCAGGAGGTATTTATGGATGCACCTCCAGGTTTGCTTTGTACTCGGTGACAGCAGAAACAAACGCTAATTGTTTCCTGAAGGTATTGTCTACAATCTTCCCTCTCTCAGGATTCCCACATATTCAGCCAAACACGAGATCACACTGAAATTATGAAAGACATGTGGAAATAAGCTACCTAAAGCCAGGGTCAGTAAAATGCCAGACAAAACAGGTCATATGGGACCTCAGGTGCTAGGTTTAAGGTATAGCTTATAGCAATGTAGGAGGAAAAGAATTTCATGCACATGCAAGAAAAGTGCTTCACAGAAAAAGAATGGGCCACACACAGCTAAAGAAAGAATTAGTGAACTGAAAGAAGTTACCTGGAACTAAGGGGGAGGGGATGAAGTAGAAACATGGCAAATATAAATTAAGAGATATAAACAGATTGGGGTCTAGTGTAGAATGGGTTAGAATTCCAGAATAAATGATGGAGGGACTAGGAATGCCGAGAGAAGGACAATAAATGACAAGCCATTACCCGTTTCCTATCACTTTTGGAAGCAGCTGAAAATGTGCATTGGATTTAGTAGCTGGAGATCAACTGCCAGGTTTATTACTGAGAGAACAGTTGAATAAGCACGAAGGAGCATGTCTACTAACAATGCTCCTGATACTGTCTCAGATTAAGCAAATTAACCCAGATCATAATAGGCAGTGCTGGACAATTGAAGCCATGACCCTTGACCCTCATCCTCTCCAGTGAATGTCCTGAAGAAAATTAAACACAGAGGAACAGAGAGCCACTTGCAGCCGGCGCCCAGAGAAAGGGGAACAGCAGGTGTAACCGAGCAACTCAGGTACCCGGGCCAAGCTCACCTGCTGGATAAATCATCTTCTTGCCTCAGGAGACAGTGGGTGTGCAAATGGAGACTAGGGTGCTGCTTTCAAAGAACCTCCCCACCCTACCCCCATCAAAGGAGAGGAATGCATTGAAAAGATTACACAGATTTTCCACAATTCTTAAATCATGACAGTGTAATAAATGCCAACCAAAATAAATTTTAAGAATCCTCAACCCTAGACACAGGGTAGTAAAACGCAGAACATCATAGAGAGGAAATTGAAAGCAGTTAAGAGGTAAAGACAGATCTTCTGCTAATGGCCATCTGTGAGTTTGTCAACAGAATAAGAACAAAGCAAGACCCTGCTGTTGCCCAGAGGAAGTGGCTGTCAGCTTAACAATTGTGCTTAGCAAAACTACCTACCAAGAGAAAGGGAAAAATGAAGCTATTTCCATACACCAAATAAAAGAAACACAAGAGCATCTTACAGCAACTTGTAAACGGAATTCATTTCAGGAAGAAACAACAGTTACATCAGAAGGACCAAGGGAGATGGAATGTCACTTGAGAAACATCTGGAACACTCACTTGTTCTGATTCAGGCCTCTAGTGTCAACTTCCTGGCTTAATCTTGTGAATAAAATGGGATGGTGCTACTCACTGTCTTACACCAAGTTCTCCTGAGAACCTGACAAAGGATTCTTCTTCTCCTCAGAAAGCACAGGCCCATGGTGTTACAGGTGAGAAGAGTGTATATGGGGGAGGGGGCAGGGCAGGGGATGTTTGTGTGTGATACCTGAACTGTGGTGAATAAGATAGCACACAGCTCTGGGAGGACCAACATCCAGAGAGGACCAACACCCTGAGAGAACCACCACCCTGGGAGGACCACTACCACCGCTGCCTGCAAGTGTCACAAGACAAACTCCTGCCTCTGTGTATTGTGTGGGAGGGACAAAGGAAGAGAAGCTTGCATCTGCTTGGCTCTCCTGCTCTCTAGCCAAGACTCCTCTCTAGTCCTTACTCCCCGGTTCTTGGTAGACTCACTGGATACCTGTGACGGTCGAGAGAGCCAACTTCTATGTTCTCTGGTGTGCCGTTTTCTTTAATTTCTACAAGTGCCTATGTGGCTCAGCACAAATAAGGCTTGGTTTATGAGCTGTAAGAACCATGCTGGCCCAGAGCCTTCACCCAATCTTCACACTGCTCAGAAATCTTGGCAAGAACCACAGCTCTGGGGGTGGGGCTGGAAGAGTCAAGAGTCAAGCAATTGGTTGCTTCTCTCAAAGGGCAATCGGGAGACTCAGAAAGGTATACAAGGTTTGAGTGCATAGAACCTTAAAATAGTTTCTTTCCCCGTAAAGTTCACTGCCCCCTGGAGATTGTCTTTACCTTCTTT
The DNA here is from genome assembly GCA_021653895.1 of Mastomys natalensis. NCBI lineage: Eukaryota > Metazoa > Chordata > Mammalia > Rodentia > Muridae > Mastomys > Mastomys natalensis. The sequence goes on from JAJTUV010001029.1 coordinate 8,567, forward strand.
GAACTCAACTCTGAACTGTAAGAGATCCAAGTCAGACATGCCTTTAAACTCAGATAGGAGGAGGTGCTGCCATGGTAGAAGGAACCCCAACATCTTAAGGCTCAGCACAGCAGCTGATTACCTCACTCCTGAACAATCTACTGAAGTCCCCAGTGATTCTCCAGGGCACACATCACGGAGGAGCTGCCTCCAGGGTCCATCCTAGTAGAAGCTCCATCTGTGCTCGTGAGCTCTGCAGTGACGGACGCTGAGAAGTATGCAGAATCAAGAGTCTGCACCGCTTCTTCTCAGAAGCGGTTCACAGCACTTTAGTTCACAGCACTGGTAGTCACAGGACTCTACCTAACTTCAAAAGAAGGAAAGTTTGTCCCCAGTGTATCTGGAAGGGCAGGGAACCCTGGCAACAGAAGCAGTGACTCTAACAATTTTTTTTTTTTTTTTTTGCATAGTGTTTATACTGAGATCGTTTTAAGACTGTTAAATCCCTCCTTGTTCCCCTTGTATTCATATTTCACACAAATCTCTGTATGCAGGTTAGCTAACAACCTCAGGAAGAGTTACATTAATTTTCATAATAGTCTCATCATTCTGGAAATACCCCATTGAGAAGCCCAGCATTTAATCTTCCATGAAGAAGGTCGTGACATGGGGGTGGGGTCCTCTATCATGAACAAAGTAGAAACGATCTGTAGGAGTCAAGAAGGCAGTTCAGTTCACTATGACCTAGTAGCTGGTGTTGGTTCAGACTTCCTGTCTTTCTCTGAGTACTTTTTTACTGTAGGCATATTTAAGCATAGTGTAATTTCGTAAAAATATTCCTGGTGATGAATAACTCCTATGTGCACAATAAAGTTTAAGACCGGACCACAACAAAACTCCTTCTATAAAGATAGGTTCTATAGACTGATAGTGTTCTCCATGCAAATAGATTCTACAGATTGGCAAGCCACCATAAGGGGCTGGGGGTACCCACTATGGTCTTGGTGACACAGATAGTACAAAGTCACCAGGCTATTAACCACATCCTCTCCCAGCCTTCTGGATAGAATACATCTCTCCCTATGAAGACACAGGCCTGTGTGTTTGACATTTCTGGTTCCCCTAGGGCTTGTCTGTGAGCATAAGGACCTCTGTGCCTCCTACAACGATAGTGGAAAAGGTGTTTCTAGAACAAAAGGGGGGCTTAAAATTACACATATGCAAACTTACATCTATGCACACATACATTCTCACACACAGTTCTAAGAAGATCTACTAAAATCTTCCCCGTCAAAATAACACTTTTAACATGTCTCCCTCCCCTGGCACCGCCATCAGGACCTCCAGTTTGTGCTTTCCCACCCTGTTCCAATGCAGGTTCCTCGGCCCTCCCTGGACCCATTAGTTGTCCACCGACAGGCTCCTTGCCACCCCATCTGATCCATCACCCATGCTGAGGCCACAGGTCTGATTTACATTCAGCCTATGGTTTTAAATATCAGACACTGTCTCTTGCATTTTCTCATTATTTCCTACGTAGGCTTTGCCTCTGCCAGAACTGAGCACTTCTGGGAATGAGCAGCGTTTCGTAGATGACTGCATATTCTCTCCCGCCCTTGTTTCCTCCCTCCGCCAGCACCTGGTCCTGAACACTGTGTGCTCACAGTGCACTCAATAACTGCTTGTTGAATTGAATTTTCTAAGCCATACTAATTACTCATTCAGCTCGGGTGTCTGTGTCTATGTGGAATGATGGATTTCCAGACGCCAGGACTGAGGGTCAATTCAAACCTCTTGAGGGCCTATTGGGCCCACAGTTGTGGATCACCTTCCCCGTTCCATGCTGGTAAATGCAGGGCACAGGACTATGCTGCCCATAGTTTCTAAGCAGCTGCCCTGCATTTCATGCCTCGCCTAGAATGAGTCTTAGTGGTAGGCATGAGAATAAGCCCAACCCCCTCAATGCTGTCAACAAAAGGGCCAATGAATGTCAAATTAATGACCCATTGACAGTCCACAGCATCCTGTGCCTGACTTCTAGGAGGAAGTAGACCCCAAGATTTCTGAGAACACTCTGAGCAATTTCTCCAGTAAGCGTTTCTTTTGGACGTTTGGGTAATGACAGTGTCTCCATTATTACAAGCCTGGGACGCTGGACATTTGGACTGCGATATTGAAATATACTGCCCTGTTTCCTTCCTAAGTGCAGAGGGTGACTGCATGCAATACAGCCACCAGCCTCACCTTTAGCTTGTCCCTGTGTACTGGGGCTGTGCAGATACAAGGGGGAAAGACTGATTCTGTAACAGGAGAAGACACTTCCAATGGCTGAACAAAACACTGATATCCCATTGCAGAAGTCCACATTGTGACCGTAAGTACACAAGGCTGTGGGCTGGCTGGGAGTTCCAGGAGTTGGATTTCAGCCGTGGACTTTGAGACAGGATGTTTGTGTGAATGACCAAAGGAGGCAAGAACGCACCGAGGGAAGAGGATGAAGAGATGTCCTCACTGTCCCACAGCTGTGCAAGCTCGCAACTCTTGTTGATGTTTTAACAGTTTTGAGACCTCATTGTGGCAATGCAGTGAACGAAGGTGCTCTTCGGATTAGCAGCCACAGATGGGGTGAGAGATGAAACGGAAACTCGGGTGGAACCAGTAAAAAAAACAAATTAGATGGCTTTGAAACCGGGTGCCCTTCCAGCAGACAAGACCATGGCTACCCAAAACTGCAAAAGGACACATAGCTTTAAATATTTTACTATTACAGATCACCACACAATTGAAATACACTGTCTTTCTAAGAGTGCAGGTTCACTGTCGGAACAGCTCACCACTAATCCACGTAGTCTACAGAGAGAACTAACCGACCGAGAAATGATAGCTTAGTAGATTTTGTTAATAACTGGACTTTGAAAGAAGAAACAGGTTGCTATTCCTGTTTTGAGCTTCTAGAACAAATGATGAGAGAATGTTGTTTGATTCAAGAGAAGCTACAGGCTGGCAAGATGGCCAGCAGCTTAGCATGCCTGTTGCCAAGCTTAACGACCTAAGTTTGATCCCTGGGACCCAGGTGGCACAAGGAAAGAACTGACACCTGTAAGTTGCCTTCTGATTGTCACATGTGATCCATGGCACACACGTGTGACACACACACACACACACACACACACCAGAATAAATAGATGTAATAAAATGCTTAAATAAAACACTGAAAGACAAGAAGCTTACTATTTCAATTTTATTTTTAATTATATGCATGTGTGAATATGTGAATGTGAACGCAGGTGTCCTCAGAAATCAGAAGAGTTTCAGGTCTCCTAGAACTGGAGTTTAGGGTTCCTGTAAACTTCCCCACGTCTGCTTCCCCTCCCTGAACATGGGTGCTGGGAACCTAACTCAGGTCATCTGCAGGAAGACTGCTTAACTGCTGAGCAATCTATCCCACCAGAGGAGTTACTTTGTAACACTGTGATTCATACTCTCCCCTCCTTGTGTGTAGCGGTTCTTTTCAGTGTTACATCTCAAAACCAAGCCCAGGAATTAGAGGGCTGGCCTGAAACTCCAACTGCTACTCTTAATCTCTGACGTAATGCTACCGCACTCATAACGAAAGCATCATTTGTTTTACAGCAAACTTCGTAATAATAAATGGCATTCATCTGGAACGAAAAAAAAACAGGAAAATAGAATCTAATGAAGATTTTTAAATATGATAAAAATTACTTATTGCTAATAGACACGTTTGCAAACTAGTAGAATATGCCAGGCATGGTAGTGGATGCTTATAACCCAGTCTTTGGGAGACTAAGGCAGGAGTTCAAGGTCATGCTGGGCTTTGTGAGATCACCCTCTATCTTTATGGCTTATTTATGAAGTCTCTGGGATGGAGGACCCTGTCTATAACACCACCAGGCACTCATTTTCTCTGTGTGTAAATAACTCACCTCATAGATGTGCAAAGTTTGAAAACAGCATGCAGGTGGCATTTGCATTAGTGAGAGCGCTTCCACGGTCATCTCCCCATGGCACTTTCAGAACCATCCTACAATGCAGAGCACAGCCTTCTAGGGATAGCTGGCAGCCAGCTACATGCCATAGAGCCCAAGATTTGGGTAGACTCCTTCAGAGCAGAGGGTCAAGAGTCTGTGGATTGGGAAGGCAGCACAAGTTAAGATGAAGAAGACAGCTACCACCAGGCTTCCTGACTTTGGAACAGAATCAGTGTGAGGGCAGCCGTGTTGAAGAAGTAAGAGGCATGGACTTGGTTTTCAGCATCCAACCCAGGGGTGGTCACTGTGAAGAAGGCACGCCACTGTGAGGTACCCACTGGGAACCGCACACAAAGCTGGTTACATTGATCTGGTTTCTCTCGGTGAGGGACACATCAAAGGACAAGGCTTTATCCAAATTTGAGGAGTTGGGTGGCCTCTTGCCAACAACCTTCCTAATGCTGCGACCCTTGAATACAGTTCCTCATGCTGTGTTGAACCCCCACTCATGAAATTATTTTCATTGCTACTTCACAGTTGTAATTTTGCTACTGTTACGAATTGTAGTATAAATATCTGATATGCAGATATCCGATATGTAATCTCCAACGAGGTTGAGACCCCCAGGTTGAAAGCCACTGAGGAAACGTTTTAAGACCAGATTGAAGGAGGAAAATTTACATTTTGTGCAAGATCAGTGCAGGAGAGATGGAGTGAGCAGTGAAGCCCAGAGCCTAGCTGGGACCACACTCAGGGTGCAAAGGTCACAGCATTCCAAGGCAGTGTTTCCTAGCAGCTGCTTTGATCTGTAATATCCACTAAGCTCCTGTTAGCCTCGGAGGAAATGTCCATCTCAGTTTCTTGAACAATTATCACATGACCAGTGGAGGTGAATGGAAACTTGGATCTTACCATTGACTCCAAGTCCAGGCCAGCATCTTTCCAGCTCCCACCTCCAGCGTATTTCCAATTGGGTCTAAGGCTATTGTAAAGACTAGTGCAGTGGTTCTCAACCTCTGGGTCATGACCCCTTTGCACGTGGAGTAACTCTTTCACAGGGGTCACCTATCAGATATTTACATTATGATTCATGACAGCAGCAAAATCACAAAGTAATATTATGGCTGGGGGGGCATTGGGAAGGTTGAGAACCGCTGCCCTAGTGGCTGCCCAGAAAGAGTTAAAGAGCACATGGGAGACTGCAGCCTCTGCAGTGATCTGATTTGCTGTCTGCTGGCATCTGCGAACCTGAAGGCTAACCGGTCCCTAGAGGGACACAGAACTTTCCCTAAGTGATGAAAGTCTGTGTCTGTGCTTTCTCCTGCAGTTTATCTCCTTAACCATTTGTGTGAACAGCCTGTAAAAACCTCCCCCACTGTAGTTCCGCACATGTGTCACAGACGGGTGCTGGAGAAGCCAGTCAGTAGCACCTCTGCCAGGAGGGGAGGGTCACTCAGAAGGTTGCTCCATTTCTGTCACTGTAATAAGCCAGATCCACAAGTGGACGCTGAGTCCCAAGTCTTCTGATTGAATCTAGGGTGGTGTTTCAAAACAAAAACAACAAACAGCAAATATAATCACAAAGGACAATTAAATCAGCGTTAACTGGCAATTTGCATAATCCTGGCAGAGCCTTACAATTCCACAAATATTCAAGAGCCTACAGTGAACATAGGCTTGCTTACCTTGCCCTGTACCCTCTACTTATTCTCCAGTGGATCTACTTTAACTCTTTTAGATATTTCTCCTAATATTTATATTAATATCTAGCTATACTTGCTTGCCTTTAACCTTCCTTTCTTTCCTTCCTGCTTTGGTTTAAGCAGGGTATCACTGTATATTTCGGATGGCCTTAAACTCAAAATCTTCTTGTCTCCTAAGTGCCAGAATAGTAGGCTGTGTGTCACCGGGCCCGCTACTTAGATCTGGCTTTATTTTCCCCCAAAGTAGGCATTATTTATTATTTCTGCTGTGGAAAGTGAAGACTGAACAGTCTTACAATTCGACCTCCAACACACTTAGCACTTTCTTGCCACAATCCCCCCCATCCCCACCCCCAGTTCTTGGTGAGATTTGTGACTGACATTGTTATGGCTACTAATTATTCACAGCAGACATGTAAGAACACTTGCTGTTCTTCCAGAGGCCCCGGGGCTGGGTTCTCAGCACGCACATGACATCTTACAACCTCCTAGAACTCCAGCTCCAAGGGGTCCAAAGCCTTTTCCGGTCTTTGTGGGTGCGCACACACTTGTGGAATACACACATAAACACACACAGCTGCACATAAATAAAAATCGTTTTTAAAGGCCTTGGAGGTGTTTTAGTTTTTTATTTGTGCTATGGCTAACTCTCGTCCCCTCAATTTAACTCTTCTCAGAAAGACAAACACATATGTAAATCTACCCTTCTCCCTCCCTCCTCCCACTCCTTGGGGCTTGCCAGTCTCCTTACAGAGGTGGCATCCCAGGGTTCTCTCTGTTCTTTTGGATTCGCTGCCTCACACTCCTGGCTCCTCCTTCCTTTGGTGAAGCACCGCCTCCAGTGGTCTCCGGGGGAACAGCACAAGAGAACGTTGAGGGACACTCTCACTTTTGGATATGGCCTTAGCTGACCCTCCCACTAGAGAGAGAGAGCTCGTGGCTATGTGGCTGGGTATTCAATTTGAAGCTGTCAAACGCCCTCAGAACTAAACCGTCTTTCTTCTGTTCAGTATTCTAGCACCTAGTACTGTCAATTAGAAGTCTATGGACTCTCACTTAAGTTCCTCTTTAATTGTTTAGTTTTACAACTGTATGCGTTAGGGTCAGCTTCTCAAAGGCAAAACTTTAAATTTAGGTGGTTTGTCTTTCTTTCTTTCTTCCTTCCATTCTTTCAAGATTATATTCTTAGAAATTTTAAGCCAGGTATGGTGGTTCACAACAATAATTCCAGAACTAGGAAACTGAGGCAGGAGGTTTGCAACAAGTTCCAGGCCAGCCTGGGATTCTTGTCTCAAAAAAGAAAGCAAAAGGGAAAAAATGTCTTATTTGGTTTTCTCTTAACAGGCATTTTATCTATATAATTGTCTTTTGGGTTGATTTATAAAAATGTCTTCAATTTGTCTTCTGGTCTCTATTGGGTTTTTATTTGGGGATATTTAAAAATAAATAGTACTGGTACTTTTCTGAACCCTAGCTCTGTAGTGTGGCCTTGCTGCAGCCGTGGCACCTCAGGTGTATCTCCAGGTTGGTTTCTATTTATCCTCTTACTTTTCTGCTACTAAGATTGTATTACTAAACATGCCTTTGAGCTGGAGATTTTTGTGATTCATTCTTCCTTCCTTTTCTTTCTCCCCCTTTCCCTCCTCCATCCCCCACCCCTTTATTGTTTGTTTCTTTGTTCTGGGGACTGAACTCTGGATTTCTTGCTTGCTAGCTGGGGGTGTGGGGGCCACCACTGAGCTGCAACCCCAGCCCCTAGGGATTCTTAATGGGATTTTTTTTTTTTCCCAGCAGAGTTTTGTTCTGTTACCCAGGTAGGCCTGCTGGACTTCAGTGATTCTTTTTCCTCCGTCTCTTGAATAACTGGGACTTGAAGCACCATACCCGAGTCAGTCAATTCTCTACTGTCATTCTTCAGTAAGGACTGGAGATCCAATTGTGTGAACAGGAGGGATTTACTGTCTAGTAGGCCTCACTCAAAGCTTTGAGAAATGGCCAGTTTTTTGTTTTATTTTCTGGGAAAGCTCAGAATATCAGATGGGGGGTTGTTCCCCTTGGATTAGTTTCTCCACAGTTTTCCGATCTGGTATATAGTTCTGATCACTAGCGTTCTGATAGTTTGGGAAGGAAAAAGACAGAATCTCACCTGAAAGCAGTGTTTCTCTGTAGCAATGAAAGAATTTTATAGTTTGGGGCTCACCACAACATGAGGACTCAGCATTAGGAAGGTTGAGAACCGCTGCCTCAAAGGATAATAATTTTCACTTAGTCCCTAATATTTCTTTTGTTTGTTCTCTTCTTTATCTTTTCTTGCCTTGCTTGCTTTCTTCCTGTTAAAGGTTAGCGGTAATCATCTTCCTTTGGTGGTTAGAGGCAGGATCCTGCTGTGGAGCCCAGGTTGTTCTTGGAGACTTCCTACCCTGGGCTCCTGAGAGCTGGGGTTACAGGTGTGAGCCACCACACCCAGCAAGACTTTTTCCTCAGACTCTTGTGCTCTTCTATGGATGAAGCCTAATGATAAGCCAGCCACAGAATTCACTGATGTCCAGTGATAGCAGTCAAACACGCCCTTCGCTAGTCCATGAGCCATCAGAGTGTGTTGAGCTCTTTTGAACATAAGATTTCTGCTCTGGTGGGGAGAAGGGACAGCGAGCTGTGTGTTCTCACTACGTGTACAGACTGGGTCAGTTCCTCTCTCCTCAGCCCTCCTGTGGATTCCTAAACTGCTAGTAGCTTGACCTTTGAGCCTCCTTGGGGCTCACTTGAGAACACTGACCTCTGACCACAGCCTCTGCCATCTCACACAGAGGTCCCTCCCTGCTTCTGTCATTGTCCTTGGCTCAGCCACTTTATGACTTCCAAAGTTTGGTTGATATCTCCCTTCCAGTGCCGTCTTTTCTCCTCTCTTATCCACAGGTTATTGACTTTTTGTTCTTTTCCTTTTTTTTTTTTTTGTTGTTGTTTGTTTTGTTTTGTTTTTGTTTGTTTGTTTTTTGAGACAGAGACTCCTATGTAACCAAGGTTAGCCTCAAACATGCAACCCCCAGTCTCCATCTCTCAAGTGTTTAACTTTATGAAAAATCATTTACCGTGATCTCCGCAATATGTCCAGTTGATCTCCGCAATATGTCCAGTTGTGGTTTTCTGTGATGGTCTCCACTGCGGTAAAGAGAAGGATCTTTGATTAGGGGTGAGAGCTACTCAGATCTTTGGGTATATGGATAGCTGTTGACCTAAATACCTATAAGTATCATCCCTCATCTGCTGTCTGCTTGAAATAGAAGAAACCAAGTCTAAGAATTCTTGGCTTCCTCTGCACCAACTCCACCGACTCAGCCCTGTGAAAGGGAGGGATGCGCACCACCTCCCCCGTAGGCTGCAGATGAGGCAAAGCGTGTTCCGTGGCTGCAATGAGCTAAGGCAATTATGCGAAGTGAAACTTCAAGCTGGTATTTGTTCCATCTCTACCACAGTGAGTTCCAGGAAGGCCCAAGGTTCCCACCCTCCAGGCTTTAGCTGGCTCATAGCGAGTTTTACTCCAAAACATTTCATGCCATAGGTCACTTCCTATTTGTTTAAAAAAAATCATCACTATTCTTCCTGCTGAGGGAAGTAATACACACTAGTTGAAGGGAAGTTGGGAAACTGAGGAGATACCAAGACAGTAAGAACTACCTCAGTCCCAGAGGTGGCCAGTGTAACATGCCAGCATGTACCCTTCCAGGCCCTGCTGTGTGGTTGTATGGCTGCCACAGAATCTTCAAGGTCTGCCTGGGTTGGGTTTTTTGTTTTTTTGGTTTTGTTTTTTTTTTTTTTTTGCCTCCCTAACATCTTGGAGATTCTTCTCCACGTGATCACAGTTCTTCATAAACTCCTTTGAAGGCTGTACATATGGCTAGACATCCATCTGGCCACTCTCTCATTGCTGGGTTTTTGGTATTTGTTTCCAAATTTTGCTGTTAAAAAATAGCAAGATATGAAGTTTTAAAATGTAAATTCTGGCCTACATCTTTAGTCCCCATCACCGCCATGGATACAATCTAGAGGCCATGAAGACATTATCTTTTGGTAGATGTCATCCCACATTTCCAGAAAGCGTTCTTAATACATGCTTTGTGTATGTGTGTGCTGCTGAGAACTGAACCTAGACCTTACACACACTGAACGCTCTGCCCTGAGCTCCAGGCTCTCTGTTTTCAGTAGCAGTGAACCAGAACATACTTCTGGTTACAGTTTCAATAGCTTCATAGCTGTCCTAATTTTTTTTTAATTAGAAGAATGCCTTTATGTGACTTCTAAAATAAAGGCTATGGAAAATCCAGCATAAAATGAGCCAGTCCCTGGGCTACAGTGATGGCTTAGTGGCTAAGAGCAGTTGCTGCTCTTGTAGAAGACCCAGGTTCAGCTCACAACTCTCTGTAACTACAACTATGGGGACCTGATGTCCCCTTCTAGCCTCTGTGGGCGTCTTCATGCGCATGGTACATATACATACATCTAAGGTAATACTCATACACATAAAATACAAAAAAAAAAAAATCTTTTTCTTTTTTTTTTTTTGAGACAGGGTTTCTTTGTGTAACCTTGGCTGTTCTATAACTTGCTCCGTAGACCAGGCTGGCTTTGAATTCACAAAGAAACACTTGCCTCTGCCTGAGATTAAAGGTGAACACCAACACTTGATGGCTCTTTGAAAGAAAGAAAGAAAGAAAGAAAGAAAGAAAGAAAGAAAGAAAGAAGAGGAAGGGAGGAGGGAGGGAGGGAGGGAGGGAGGGAGGGAGGGAGGGAGGGAGGGAAGGAAAGGAAAGGAAGGAAAGGAAAGGAAAGGAAAGGAAAGGAAAGGAAAGGAAAGGAAAGGAAAGGAAAGGAAAGGAAAGGAAAGGAAAGAAAAGAAAAGGCATCAGTCTTCCTGACCCACTCTACTCTAATCCTGGCCTTGTTTGTTTGTTTGTTTGTTTGTTTGTTTGTAGACAGAATCTATCTACATATCCCTGGCTATCCAAGAACTCACCATGTAGACCAGGCTGACCACAAACTCTTAGAGAGCCACCTATCTCTACCTCCTGAGTGCTGGGATTAAAGGAGTGTGCCACCACACCCAGCTGGCCCTGACTTTTTAAACTGTTGTTTCAGGTTCTCATCTCTAATTGTGTCTATTCTCTTATTTAAATTTATTTTAATTAGAACAAAGTACAATAATATCTATGTATGAAAATGTCACAATGAACCCCGTTATGTTATATGCTAATTGAAAACAATTTTTAAAAAGCTGAAAAGTAATTTAGAACATGGTCATTCTGCTAGACATTCATTCTACAGAGCTCACCTTCCTGGAGATTTCTATGCAAAGTTCTTTGTAGACATGATTCAAGATGAACTAAGAACCAACCTGTTCTCTAAGAATACTTCCGAGTCACTCTCAGCTGTTGTATTCCACGATGACTCTCTGTCCTTGGTGGCTGAGGTTTCTGCTTACAAGACTGCTGCAGAGCCTGCCTGTTGCTACTCAGTCTATATCCTATGATGGGCCACATTGGCTTTCACCAGCCTGTCCCACTAAACACATCCCTGCAATAATATCATATTGAAAGTCCTCACCACCAGACAGTTCACGTTTCAATGGTTCTCAGCTAGGATGAATTTACCCCTCAGGAAACACTTGGTAATATTTCCAGGTAGGTTTTGTAAAAAGCCATAACTGAGAAGAGGGGTTATTGCATCTAGCTGGCAGAATTCAGAGATACTATTAATTGTCCTGCAATGCACAGGGCAGCCTTCCCATACCAATACACAGGTAGTCTTCCACAGAGATACACAGGAAAGCCCCCCACCCACCATGTCAATGCACAGGGAAGGCCCCCCATGGCAATGCACAAGGCAGCCCTCCTCCATAACAATGCACAGAGCAGCCCCCCATAGCAATGTGAGGGCAGCCCCCCCCAGCCATTAACCATCATGATAGCAGCCTGTCAGGAAATAGAGATCAACATATATTTAAATTAATATTTTCTTATTGCTATTGGTGTATCAGTTACTTTTCTGCTGCTGTGATAAAAAACCATGACCAAAAATAAATTATGGAAGAAAGAGTTTGTTTTGGCTTATCATTCCAGGGGGGAGAGAGTCCATTTGGCAGCGAAACACAGCAGCAAACAGCATGGGCCAAAGCAAGAAGCAGAGAGAGCAAACCGGATGTAAGGCCAAGTGACATACTTTCAAATCACCCTTCCCTCCAACAAGGCTGCACCTCCTAAAGCTCCCCAAACAGCGCACCAACTGGGGGCCACGTGTTCAAATGCCTGAGCATATAGGAGGCATTTCTCATTCAAACCACCACATCTGGAGATTGTTTCTTCACCTAGGAAATGGATTTGGTACTTAGGAGGACCACTGAGAGTTAGATGTCTGATCAGGAAAACAATTCCCTTCGCTGTAGCTCTCTCAAGGTAAAAAATACCTATGAATAAATCTTACCAAAGATGTGAAAGACCTATGTAACGCACTTACAAAACACTGAGTTAAAGAGACTGGAGAAGACAATTGAATGTAGAGAGACATCCTATATTCATAGACTGGCAGAATTAATATTATAGAAGTGGCCAAATTTCCTGAAAGCCATCTACAGATTGGATGCAATCTCTATCAAAATTCCAATGACATTCTTCACAGAACTAAGAAGGAGCAATCTAAGATTCATACAGAAGCACAACGGATGCAAAGAGCACACATTATTATTTACAATATCATCTCTTAAGAGAAACATTTCTTTTCAGTGTTAGAAGTGTTGAACCTAAGACTTTGTGCATGCCAGCCAAGGAAAGTACAGTTATTTTGAACAAAATTAGCAATGCTAGAATTTCTAATTTTTTAATGTGAGTTTTCTTATTTTGTGGTTTGTTTGACTGAGAGATTTTTTTCAGTATCAGTTATCACATCAAAGAACCAGTTCTTTCATTGATTCTTTGTAATATTTTTTGAATTTCCTTTTTCATAAATTTCTGTCCTGATCTTTATTATTTTTTCCAGATTTGGGCTTTGATTTGTCTTATTTTTCTAAGATGCACCACTAAGTTATTTATATGGATTTCTCTGGCTTTTCTCTCTCTTTTTTTTTTTTTTAAATTTATTTATTTATTTATTCTATGTATATGAGTACACTGTCGATCTCTTCAGAAACACCAGAAGAGGGCATCAGATCCCATTCAAAATGGTTGTGAGACACTATGTGGTTGCTGGGAATTGAACTAGGGACCAGTGCTCTTAACTGCTGAACCATCTCTCCATCCCCACCCCCTTATTTTACTGGTTTTTCTGAGATAAGGTTTCCTTATGAAACAGCCTTGTCTATCCTGGAAGTAGCTCTGTAGACCAGGCTGGTCTTGAACTCACAGAGATCCGCCTGACCCTGCCTAGAGAGTGCTGGGATTAAAGGCGCGACTCTACCATCAGCCTAGCAGTTAAATGTTTTAATGTAGGCTTTTGCAGCCAAACGTTCCCTCTTAGAACTGCTTTCATTGCTTCATAGGTTCCCGGTTTACCTTGCTATTAACTTCTAGTTCCTTTCTGATCAGATGGAATACAGGAAATCACTTCAATTTCCTGCATTGTAAGCCTATTTGCTTGCTTCATATCCTGAAATTCTGAGAAGCATCCTATAAGAATACTATGCAGTGTTTGAGTGGAATATTCTAGAGATGTCTGCTGTCTCCATTTCACCTAGAAGGGCACTTAACTCTGGTTTTTGTCGTTGTTACTGGTTTGGTTCTCTGAATGACTTGTCTATCAGTGAGAGTGAGTGTCTTAGTTTGGGTTGGATTGCTGTGAAGAGATATCAAGGCAACTCTTATAAAGGAAAACATGTAATTGGGGCTGGCTTACAGTTTCAGAGGTTTAGTCCATTATTATCATGGCAGGAAGCATGGCAGCAGCCAAGCAGACATGGTGCTGGAGGAACTGAGAGTTCTATATCTTGATCCTAAGGCAGCCAGAGTCTCTCTTAAACAAGCAACCAGGTGGAGGTTCCTGTTCCACACTGGGTGGAGCCTGAACATAGGAGCCTCAAAGCCCACCCCCACAGTGACACACTTCCTCCAGCAAGGCCACACCTCTTCCAGCAAGGCCATGCCTCCTCTAGCAAGGCCACACCTCCTCCAGCTAGGCCACGCCTCCTCCAGCTAGGCCACATCTCCTCATAGTGCCACTCACTGCGCCATGCATATTCAAACCACCACAGTGAGATATTGAAGTCATCCATTTAATACTTGTTCTCAGATTACACTAAAGAACCATTGTAACAAGAGTGATACGATACTAACTAAGAACCTGCCATGAACAACAGTGAAGCAGGAGAGAAGACCTGGAGATGACTAAACACAGTGTAACCATCCGACTTTTGACAAAGGTACCAAGTTCATATACTGGATACAAGACAGTCTTTTCAAACACTCAGTTAATATGCATCAGCAACTTTAGTATAAGACCTGAAACTTTGAAACTACTACAGGAAAATACAGGAGAGACACTTCAAGACATTGTCATAGGCAAGGATTTTCTGAAAGAGCTGTCCGGGAAATAGATAGTAAGAATTTACAAATCAAACCTCATCAAATTAAATTTTTTTGGTGTATCAAAGGAAAGGACAGCGTTAAGAGATAGCCTATAGCTTATAGAATGGAAAAACAATCTTTGCTAATCATATGGTAAGGAATTAATATCCAGAAATGAAAAATTCTAAATAATTGTGCTGGATATTTTTGTCAGCTTGACACAAGCTTCTGTGAGAGGTGAACCTCAATTGAGAAATGCCTCTGTGAGATCCAACCATAGGCAGACCTGTAGGGCATTTCCTTAATTAGTGATCAATGGGGAAAAGCCCAGTCCATTGTGGGTGGGACCACTCCTGGGCTGGTTGTCCTGGGTTCTATAAGAAACAAGCTGAGCAAGCCATGGGAAGCAAGCCACTAAGCAGCGCCCCTCTATGACCTTTGCATCAGCTCCTGCTTCAAGGTTCTTGCTCTGCTTGAGTCCCTGTTCTGACTTCCTTTGATGATGAATTGTGATATGGAAACATAAACAGAACAAACCCTTTCCTCCCCAACACCTCACAGCAGTAGAAACCCTAATAAGGACAACAATGAACCACCGAAAGAACAAATAGCCCAATTTGACAAAGGAACAAATGAGCTAACAGACACTTTTCAAGTCAAGAAACACACATGTCCAATAAGCACATGAAACAATAAATACACTTATTCAACAATTCTAATATGTTTTAATTGCAATGGAATTACATCACTTCTCTCCTCCTTTTTCTCCCTGTTACTCCTCTTCCTCCTCTTTTCTTTGATTATTATTGGTCTGAATTTGGTTATCTTAAGGTTTTATGCTAAGATTCCGGTGGGCGTAGACCCATATTGACAATTGCTATTCTAAACCACTGTGATGAGATCATGTCTTAATCCTAGTAAACAAAGATAATTCATAGCTCCATTAAGGATGTAAACATGAGAGAAGTCTACCTAATTGAAAGGTCTTGTGGACAGCGACCCTGTCTGTTATCATCCTAGCCACTCGATTTGGTTCGTGATTAGCCTTTGAAGCACTTGGGGACTTGACTTTGAAAGCACTCTTTTTGTTTGCTCTCAAGTAAATGTTACTCAGGTCTCTGGGCACAGATTTCAGGGTGACCGTGGAGAGACAGATGAGAACAGCAGGGCAGTTTCACCAAAAAAATTGGGGGTACTGCACTGCCATAGAAGCAGCTTTGGGGTTACAGCGATGTATATCTTTGATTCCTTATTTTCTTCTTGTGTTACCAGGGTTTAAACTCAGTGCCTTGCTTGTGCATGCTAAGCAAGTGCTTTCCTATTGAGCAACATCCAGACACCCAGGTGTGTCTTATTCTCTATGTTAGCCCCTCCTGGCTTCATCATGGCCAAAATGCCTGTGCCCTGTGGCATCCACTCCAGTTTGTTTGTTGGAAACTGACCATCAAGATGGTGTCGTTAAGGGGTGTGGCCTTTGGGAAAGGGTGTGGCCTTTGAGAAGGGACTAATCCACGAAGACAGATTATCAGTGGGATTAATTTTATTAAAGAAGCTGATTTCCCCTTCCCTTCTACACAGTCTGAGGACATAGCAAGATGGTTCCATCTTTGAAAGTCACAGCAAGCAGGCTCTCTCCAGACACCAAATCTGCTGGCAACTTATTCTTGGGCTTCCTAGCTCCCAAAAACTGTAAGCAATAAAGTCTCCTGTTTGCAATTTAACCACACCAAGGTACTTTGTTGCAGTAGCCCAAACTGACTAATGCAGGGTGCGGCAGCAAGATAATATGATGCATGTGGCTTATAAAAACAGACAATCATTGCTTAGGTAATGGAGCTCCAGATCTACAGTGGCGGTCCCCTTCTTCAAAGACGAGACTCACAGAGGAAAGGAGACACACTCTACTCTGCCTGGAAGGTGTGAGGGCAGAACTCTTGTGATCTAGTTGTCTCTCAAAGGCCTCCATCTCTGAACACCACCACTTGGGGATTATGTTTTAGCAGGATTTTAGGGAGGCAAAACTTCCAGCTCTGGCAACCCTAAAAACATTTCACCCCACACTCGTCTTGTTAGATGTTGCATTTAGTTCTATTTTTATTCATTTGAGGCTTTTATAAAGCAGGGACAGTAATCATCACCTCTTTCTAGAGTGTCTTCTTTTAAATATTTACTTTGTTTTTATTTATGTATCTCTCTCTGTGTGTGTGTATGTGTGGTGTGTGCATGTGCACATGCACACTCGAGTGCAGTCAAGGGACCTAGAAGAGGGTGTCATAGTCTGTGAAGTTGGAGTTGCAGGCCCCATCCCTTCTGCTTCTCCTTCTCCAGCCCCTCATAGCTGTGTGGAGTCTCTGTTGGCACCCTCAGCCTTCCTGCACTGGCTTCAGGGACCAGCTCCCTGCCCCCACCACCCCCCATCCCCCGGGAGTCCATGAGTAAAGATTCCTCTGTGCTCTCTGCTCTATGGAAGGGGATCACAGAGGTGGCCACGATCTCAGCCACCATTGCATGCTCAGGCTCTGTCTCCTGTGCTCTTCCTACCTTCCCCACATGTCCTCCATAGGTCCTGGCTGATCCAGCTTTTCCTGGCCTGAGTGACCTCTGTTCTTGGGGAGGAAGCTCCCATAGTTCCTGTCTGTCACCTAGCTCTGCATCCCAAGGGAACTCTGGGAGCAGACTCTATAGGGCTTCTATTGCTATGAAGAGACACCAAGACCAATGCAACTCTTATAAGGGAAAACATTTAATTGGGGTAGGCTTACAGTTCAGAGGCTTAGTCCATTATCATCACAGTGGGAAGCATGGCAGCATGCAGGCAGACAAGGTGCTGGAAAGGTAGCTGAGAGGTCTACATCTGGATCCTCAAGCAGCAGGAAGAGACAGTGAGCCACAAGCCTGGCTTGAGCTTCTGAGACCTCAAAGCCCACCCCCAGTGATGCACATCTTCCACCAAGGCCACACTTACTCCAAGAAGGCCACACCTCCTAATAATACCACTGTCTATGGACCTATGGGGACCAGTTTTATTCAAACCAGCACTCTTCCGGAGTTTGGCTGTTAGAAACTTCCTCCGGGTTGCAACAGGGTTGGGAGGTGGAGTCTAAGAGGTGATTTGGGCTTGAGAGTTTTGCCTTTATAGATGGCCTATTGTATTTATCAACAAGGTGAGTGAGTTATCCCGAGTCAGCGGTCATAAGGAAACTCACCCTTCACTTGTGCTGTGTGATGGCTCCCACTATGTCAGACAAGACTGCCCTGAGCAGAGTCGGGTTCCCATATTCGATTTCCCATCTCCAGAGTCGAGAACTGTCACAAATGACCATCTCAGGTTTTCGGTTAGAGGAAAGGGCATGACTGAGCTGTTGATAGAATGCCCTGGACACAGGACAGGATTCTTACAAATGACCTTGCTTGGTCAGCTGGTGATCACAGAGAGGAAGGAAAGAGACTGAAGAATTGTTGTAGCCCCTTATGGATGTAAACAATACACTCACTCCACCCTATAAAGAGTCGCCGCCAGCCATTCGTCACATGGACACCCTCTTTCCCTAAGGAGAGTGTCTGTCCTTTGCTGTTTTGAAATAAACAGTCTGGTATGTAGAGATCAGGCTAGGGTCTGTTTCTGCCTTCTGTCTCTCTACGCTAAGAAATCTAACAGCTATGGAACCTAGTTCTTGATCTGGGATGGTTCTCCCTCCCGGCTGTGGGATTCCACACCCTAGGAGTTCTAGGTGGGGCCTCTGCACCAGTGTAATCTGGTCGGCCTTGAGCTCACCCTGGTCCGACGCATGCTGGTTTCACCTTGCCTTCTCCCAGTCCCTGAGGACTAAAGTCCTGGCATCTTTGATGTGTCAGCTTGCTTTTTCTGAGGGAAACCTTGAAGTTGTTTTCCTGATCATGCATGGAGCCCCACCCTTCAGGCACTGTGACTTCCTGCTCTTTTCCCCTGTGACAAAACCATTTCCTTCTGGTGTCGGCCTCTGATCTTTCCCCTGCTCCATGCGATATGTCCCCCTTACTCCCCCCCACCTGTCCTAGCTGAACCTCCGGTTCTGTTGTCAATGATGTTTCAGCTTAGTGGTGTCCAAAGATCCCAAATAATTAGGCCCAGGGAGTATGGGTTCAGATGAATGTGTGAATTCACAACTGGGGTTAAAGAGGCTGGAACTCATGTATCCTAAGGCAGCTGTATATTCACTGCTAAATTAGTATGCATCTGATGGGTGGCCAGACATATACATGAAGAAGGAACCTAGGGGGTCTCACCAGTTCTTTGTTTTCCTGATGGCCACATGTTTTTTAAATTTCTAAAACTATGAGAGAAGCTAAGATCATCAAATTAAAACCACAGAATGTGGAGATTTGATGATATCAGGTTTCACTGGTTCTGAGATGCAATTTTTGTTTTGCTTTGTTTTGTTTTGCTTTGGATTCTTTTAAAAGATTTATTTTATTTCTATTTATGTGTATCATGAGGTCCATCAACAAACCAGAATGTGTGCCTATGTGAGTGTGTGTATACACAGGTGACTGCAGAGATCAGAACAGGGTCTGTCGCAGATCCCCTGGAGCTGGAGTTCTAGGCAAGTCTTGCTGTGGGTGATGGGAACTGAATTCTGGTCCTTTGAAAAAGGAGCATGCTTCCTTACCCACTGAGCTTCGCCTTTGGTCTTTGATTTGGGTTTTTTAAAACAAGGTTTAGACATATAGACCAGACCAGCCTAGAGCTCATTAGGAAGCCCAGATTAGCTTTGAACTCTCAGTGATCCCCCTGTCTCAGCTTGGGATTGTAGGCATGAGCTACTGTTGGATCTAAAGATCCAAAACCAGGGGATGCACTCCCCCAGAAACACTCATGGATGGGATTTGCGGCAATAACATGAGGTTTATTGATAAATTGATAAGAACCAGTGTACTGGGGGTTCTCTTGCATGCAGGCAAGAAGAACCCCGAACTAAAGCTAAGGGCAGTCTATATACGATTCTCACAAAATTCACAAGGACAGTCAATCACTTTTCAAACAATAACCATAGAGGATTTCAAATAGCCGTTCCCAGGCCTGGTTTCCATTCCCAGGCCCTGGTTTCTAAGTAACTCAAATTTGCACCTTATCTTTTACAACAAAGAGAGTTAGCTTAAGTAGCTTCTGTTTACCCAGGTGTACTGTGTTAAGGGCCCAGCTTTCAGATTACTCCTTATCTTGGGCTCTCAGTCTTTGGAATGTGCTTCCCCCAGGATGTGTCCTGGGGCAGTTAATTCTTGAGTTTACCGAAACCTGAGATTCTTAAGACCTGAAATCCCTACATTCCTATACTACCACGTCTGGTTTTAAGATCATCTTTATCCCTAAAACTAGATGAATTCCCAAACCAGCGCATGTAACACCATGTCAGGTACTCTTCTGTTGCTGTGATAAACACCATGATACAAAGCAACTCACAGAAGGAATAGTTTATTGGGTCTTATGGTTGCAGAGGGAGGGTCCATAATGAAGAGTGGGGATTGGAGGACAGGGGCAGAAAGCTATAGCAGGAAGCTGGGTGGTCACATCTTCAACAACAAACATGAATCATAGAGAATGAATTGAAGTGGGGTGGTGGTGGTAAATAAACCTCAAAACCTACCCTGTAGTGTGATGAACCTCTTCCAGTCCAGTGCCACCTCCCAAAGGCTTTACAACATCCCTAAAGATTGCCACTAGCTGAGGACTGAGCGCTCAAATATGGGAGCCTATAGGGGAAATTTTTCATTCAAACTCACACACACGTTTATTATTGCAATTAACAACATTCTTTCTTCTCAGTGGTAATTTGTAAATAATTCATCTTGTGATGAAAAGGGTCTTCTATTTGAGGAAATATGGTACATGTGTTGATGTGATGCAAATCCAGGATTAGCGTCTGCACGGTTGGAAGCAAAGTTAACAAAATGGAATTCTGGTGATAAATACAATCCAGTTCTGCACTTAAGTTAAAAAAAAAAAAAATCAATTGACCAAGTAAAAGATGAAGACAAATTGGCTTAAATTCAGTCCCTGTAGCAGAGGCAGCATTAGGTTTGAGGAGCCTGCTACAAGAGTTAGCACGTCATAAAAAGCTAATGCCACCCCAGGCCCGTGCTGACAGGAGGGGCATCCTGGGCAGATGCATCTCACTGTCATTTTCTACAGTCAGAGGGAGTTTGAAATACTTTATTGCAGTGTGTTAAGAGGCCCATTAACAAACCAGAGTACACACTTTTATTGAAATTGTGCTTTGGGGTTACGATGTGAGGTGTCCTTATAAGAGATAGCTTGAGTAAATGGGTTGTTGAATTTATTGTGAGAAAAGTATTGGATGCATTCTTAACCGAGTGAGCCCAGGGATATTTTTCTTTCATTTCCAGGTCTAGAAACAGCTGTGTTTTCTATTTGTTCTTATGGAGACTGGCTTGCAAAGCCGTCCAAGCTTCCCTTTTTGCCTTTGCTGCTAGGGAGTTCACCAGACACATTTGGTGTCTACATCTAACCAAGTTCAAACTGACAGGAATGTGCTTATGCAGTATACTTACTGTGGCTCAACATTCTCTGCCTTTTCTTTTCTCCATTAATATTTTCCCCGTTACTTTTTATAGTATTGCTGTATAATTTGCAAGCCCCTTTGAGCCTTTTTTGGAGTAAGTTGGAGATATGAATGAATAAACACCAAAATAACTGTGTGAAAACGGAATGCATATTCAGAGCGTCTATCCCAGCAAATGGGAGACAGAAATCATTCTCCAGAGATAAAGCTGAAGGGCCTGGAGCTATTTCAAGAAAACAAACAAAACCAGAAAACTCACTGAAAAGTTAGTATGGTTTCTACTGCAAGGAAGAGGACGAAGAGGAGGAAGAGGACTAGGAGAAGGGGAGATAAGAAGGGAGAAGAGAAGGAGAGGGAGGGGAAAGAGAAAATAGAGGAAGAAAGGTAGGAGGGGAAAGAAGAAGAGAGGGAAGAAGGGGAAAGGAAGACAGGCAGGAAAGACTTGCTAAATATCCAAGGTGTTCTGATTAGAGAGCATTGTGTGGGGGTACTGAGCTCCATGCTGTGTGGAAGTACTGAGCTCCACAGCGTGTGGGGGTACTGAGCTCCACATGTGTGGGGGTACTGAGCTCCATGCTGTGTGGAAGTACTGGGCTCCATGCTGTGTGGGGGTACTGAGCTCCATGCTGTGTGGAAGTACTGGGCTCCATGCTGTGTGGGGGTACTGAGCTCCATGCTGTGTGGAAGTACTGGGCTCCATGCTGTGTGGGGGTACTGAGCTCCATGCTGTGTGGAAGTACTGGGCTCCATGCTGTGTGGAAGTACTAGTTCCGTGCTGTGGGGGTACTGAGATCCCCACACCAGAAGTACTAATGCTGGAGCTGCCTGGCCACCTGTCAAGAAGATGGGTTCTTTATGGTTGACGACTTCCGCCCATCTGTGAGTCAGCATTTTGTGAAGAAAAAACTGGTTGAGCAAAGACGGGACACATGCTAAGGGAAGAGCTTGCTTTTGAGGATGGGATGGAAAGAGGCCTGTAGGGACAGAAAGCTGATTCTCAGAGGCAGCTGCCAGCTTCTTGGGGACACTCTTCCAAACACAGGCCACCTCCGTAAACAGCACAAAGAAAAGTCAAGAAACATAAGCACTGGCCTCCAGTCGGCTGGCCAGCTCCATGGTTCTCTCATCCAGGACAGAAACGTGGCACTAGGAGGTCCCTGGAGTCCTTTAAAATCTCCATCATCAACTGGGATTCCGCCCTCCATTCTGATTGGCCAGAAATGACCTCATTATCTCTCACTGGAGCCCGGGCTGCCCCCATTGCCCCCTCACTCTGGCCCAGTCCCTCTGATTGCAAAATGACAGCATCACTCGCTGGCTGTGTAACCCTGGCCTCAAGTTCACAGTTTCTGGTGATCTGAGGTCCAGAGCCTCCTGGGCTTCTCAGAGCTCCTTCCCTGACTTCATTAGCCATGCAGATTTATGCAGACTTCTCCCTGCTACGTTAATATTCAATGTTTCCCTTTCTCTCCACTCTGCTTTTAGCGGATATTTTCCCAAACGGCCTCACACCCACTAGCAGTGTGGTGGACAGCTGAGTGTAGGAACCACAGGGTTGCCTGTGCACAGATGGAGCTCCTGGAGGGGCCAGAAAGGTACCCCTTACCCCACCCCACCCCCTGGGCCCCATGGCCCAGCTGCTGAGTGATTCAGCCAAGAGTAGGAGGGGAGGAAGAGAAGCCCCACCAGCCAAGGCTAAAAACAGACCTGGCCTCCTCTCCTCCGGTGCTCTGTGGATTAGGGCTTTTCCTGCCTCTTCCCTGTGCATGTTCTCACTTAGCAGTTTGTTGCAGGTCCCCCAGGCACTCCGGGGGCCTTGGTCTCCATCCATGTTGCTCAGGCTGTTTGACTTCCCTCTTGATAGATCTATGGGGGTTGGGAGAAGCCCCCACAGTGTGACCTATCTTCCCTTCTGCGCCTTCCACAGAGGGTAGCAAGGACCGCCCGGCCAGTAGGGTCTAGCATCTTCTTAAGAATTTACAGCCGGAGCCCTCAGGAGATTGGAGCTTGGCCAAAGCCATAAACTTCGTTCAAAGTGCTGTGGTGATGGTTTATGGTGGGAGGCAGACACAGCTTCTTGGCCCTGGTCCTGCCCTCTCATTACAGAGTCTTTCTGTCAGCCATTCTGTTCAGATCCTTCACCCATGGGTGGGCAGGAGTGCAAAGCCACAGGTAACAAGCAGTCTTAGAGCCTATATCCTTGGAGTCCTCACTCACAGATATCCTCACATACCCTAGTCCTCAGTGCCCAAGTCCTTACTGATACCAAGGTCCTGACATGCTCAGCTTCTCATGTACCCATGTCCTCACAGGCCTGGGCCAATCTCAAAGCTGCAGCCTAACACACCCTAGCTATTACATGACCTGGTGCTCCCATAATACTCCACTCAAATCCACCCCCTACTCCCCCACAGGTCCTCAAGCCCTTGGTGGCCCCTTACATCACACCCTTGCACTCAGGTCTTTCCATAGTGAAAGGCTTACACACCCAGGTCCTCACAGGCCCAGGCCCTAATGCACCCTAGTTTTTATTCATATGCCCAGATGCCCTCGTGCTCGGGTCCTCCACACCCAGGTACCCCCATAACCAAGCTCCACACCTGCTGTGCTTAATCCTCATTGTCACCTTGACTGGACTAAAGTCACCTAGAAAAGGACCCCTGGTGTTCCTTCGCTCAGGTCCCTCACACATTCTGGTGTTCCCACACCCAGTGCCTCACATACCTCAGTGCTTCTGCTCCCAGGAGCACCCACACTCAGGTGCACCCTCACCAGGGTCTGTAAGATCTAGGACCCCACTCGTCCAGGCCTCAGCCTCATCTGTGTCTTCACATGTCTAGGTGCTCACACGCTGAAAGTCCATGCAGCCTGTGCCTTCTATGTGTGCCTGTCAGGGATAATCACAGAAGACCGAATGCCCAGAGCAGGACATGCATCCCTATCCAAGGTAAACCAGCTAGAAGGGTGAGGAGCTTTCCCAGATGCCCATTGTCTACTAGAAAAGACTTCAAAAGCAGCTTTTAGGGGACAAGACCATAAGCAAATTTTCTAGAGAGAGCATGCGAGTGCTCCCTGTCATCCATCTTACCAAGGTTGTCACATCCCTGGTTAACAACTCTCAGACCTATCCTAACCTCCTTTAATGGCAGGAGGCCTGTGCCTCTCTCTCAGACTCACATTTCATTCCCATATATTCTTGAGATACCTTCCACCACTCCCAGCCTCTCTCCCCTACCCTGTTGAAACAGCCACAGGGGCTAGCCTCTGCCTCTAGCTACTAGGGGCTCCCCAACATAGCCCCTTGACCACCCTGCTGTCTTTTGACCCCATTGCTAAGATGAGAACAGGCCTTTCCCTTAGTCCCCCATTGTGGAAAAAAAAATCAGAATGTGGACTTTTGAAATTTTTTTTACCCAAAGATGAGGTCCCTTGTATTATAACACCCACCACAACGAAAAGAGTATGGACCACAGTCTGAGAGACTTGGCTGGACATGAAATGTCCCCACAGGCTTACGATTCCCAGCTAGTGCCACTGACTAGGGAGGTTGTGGGGTTCTTGGTGTCAGAGGCATAGCTGACAGAGATGGGCCACTGGGGGGTGGGCATGTGAAGGCTATAGCCTGGCCTTGCTTCCTGCCAAAGCTCTCCCTTCTGTCTGTAGCCTCAAGATGGCAAGCCACACCACAAACTCCTGCTTCTACCAACACAGCTGTCCACACCACCATGATGACTGTGTCCTCAACTAGGATCTAAAAATAGCTTATCCTCCCTTAAGTCGCTTCTGGTAGGTGCTGGGTTACATGACAAGGTAACTTAGTCTAGAGGGGAACCCAGAAAACACAAAGTATCCTTAGCAGAGACCAGTGTTTCTGATTGCCGGCTTGTCACTCAGGACAAGGCCAGCCTCTCTCCTCACATCTGATGGTGGATTTACACACAGACCATATAGAGCCTCAATATGACTGAATGAAGCCTGGGCTTCCCTTCTCAAGACTGGGGTAAAGGAAACTGCAATTCTTTTGAATGGGTTCCAGGTCTCGTTGCCTGTGGGGGAGAGGATTATAGTTGCCCAAGATGATTGACAGTGTCTTGGTCAAATCAGGTGGGGACCCTGAGAATGACTCAGCCAATATCCTGGCTTCTGTGTCCTTCCATCTGCTCACCCCCAGCATTTCCCTTTACTTTGACTCAGTGTGAGCTTAGACCTTGTCATCACTGCAAACAGCACCAGCTCTGAAATTTCCCTTTCAGAGATCCCAGGAGGCTATGCAAAGACGTGAAAGGACCGCCAATGAAGGAAGCCAGTGTGAAAAGGCTACATGCTGTCTAGTTCTAACTCGTTGACACTCTGGGAAAGACACAATAGCAGAGACAGTAAAAGGATTAGCAGTTGCCAAGGGTTCGAGGAAGGGAGGGAAAAATACAGTGAATGTATTTTGTATGATTTATAACTGTGGACATATTTTATAATATATGTGTCAAGTCCCAGAATGCAATACATATGTGAACCCTAATGTAGACTATAGGCTTTGAGTGACAGTGATGTCGATGATGCAAGAACATGGCTCTATGGGGGACAGCTGTGCATACGTAGGGCAGAGGTGTGTGTGACACACCCATCTTCTTTGTAATTTTGTTATGCGTCTGATGCTATGCTACAGAATCAAAACCATGGAGCTTTCCTGCTCCTGTGACCAGTGGTATATTTCTAGAGAGACTTTATGGTAGGCTGTCTTTGCATTTAATATTCAAAAGACTAACTGGGCTGTCCAGTGCTGCCTTTCGCTGCTCCTAGTTCCTCCTCTAGACAGGTAGCTAGCTCTTAGCTCCCGGTCCTCATGTCCAGATTTCAACACTTTCTGCATTGGTGCCTACTGTGGTTTGAATATGAGGTGTTTTCCCATCCACCTCACCCCTCAAAATCCAAGGTTTACATGTTAAGAGCTTGGATCCCAACTAGTGGCACTGTTGAGAGGAGGGTGGATCGATCATCCGAGAACTAATTTTACTAGTGACTAATCCACTTATGGGTTAGTTCATAGCTGAATAGCTCATGCAAGTGAGATCTACTGGGTCATACGGTGTGCCTCAGCAGGTTCGTCTCTGGTCTCTCATCTTGTTTTCTTTGCCTCCTGTCTGCCATGAGGTAAGCCCCTGTGCTCTACCTTGTACTTCCTGCCATGACCTTCTGCCTCATGCAGGCCCAGAAGCAATGGAGCCCACTCACCTGTAGACTAAAACCTTAAAACCAGTGGGATAAATCAAGCCTTTGTTCCTGTAAGTTGTTTTTATCAGGTATTTTGTGACAGTGATGAAACTGACTAGAGAAGCCCCTCTTTTAGCGTGTGAGCTTGCTTCCCACTTCCTGCTTCCTGGAGGAAACGGAGGTTTTGAGGTAGGAATACTTCTTCCTCCCATCACCACCCAGCCTCCCGTCCTCACTATAATGGCCTGAAGTCTCTTTCTCCTGCTCAAATATTTATTTTTATTATATTTTATGTGGATGAGTATTTTGTCTGCAAGTGTGTTTATGTGCCACATACATGCAGTACCCATGGAGGCCAGAAGATGGCATCTAAAGTCCTGTTGTGGGCCTCAGTATGGGTGCTGGGACTTGAACCTTGGTGCTCTGAGAAAGCAGTCAGTGCTCGTAATCATCTCTCCAGTCTCTTTATCTCCTAACCAAAACCATGCCTTTGGTGTGAGGCTCAGGTCATAGACTCTCTCTTTCCTGCTTGAAGACTTGGCTCCTGCAGGAATCACCAACCAAGCCTCAAGTATCTATGACACCATCAAGCTCTGACCGTACCAGGGTACTCATACCACTTCTCAAACATGCTCTCCTTCAGAATCACAAGAAGAAGAAAAAAAGATGACCACCATCACTACTCATCAGAGAAGCGTCATCAAAACCTCAGTGAGAGGCTATGTCACACCTGCTCAGAGAGTTACAATCAAAAAGACAGATCATAACGAGAGAAGGTGAAGATATTGGAGCGCTTCTTTATTGATAAGTATAAAAGGACAAGCAGCTCCTCAAAAAAAAATACAAAATAAAATAAATAACCATAGGGGAGTCAACAATCGTGTATATATCTCCCCACAGAGATTGAAAACAAATGTCTGCACAGAAGCTGTGCAGGGAAGTTCCCAGCAGAGTTACTCACGGTAGTCAAAAAGAGTCAGTCCTCCAAATGTCCTTAAACTGGTGGATGGGAAGACAAAGTGTGGTGTGTCCACAAAATAGATATTCTCTTGCAAGAAAGGGAACAGTCTGATAGACACTAAACCAAGAGTAAGCCTTGACAAGCGTGCTGAACCAAAACAGCCCAACACAAAGGAATACCTGTTGATGGGTTCTGTGGCTGATCGGTATAGGGCTTCATTCTGAGGGGATAGTCGAACTTGGTTTTTTACTCTGATTGTACAACCACGTGAATATGCATTTAAAACATCTCCAGCCTTGGTAGCTAGCATATGCTCGTAGTCTCTGCACTCAGGAGGCTGAAGGAGGAGGAGCCAAAGATGGGCTATATAGTGGGATCTTGTCTTAAAAAGAAATAAACAGAGACTGGAGAGGTGGCTTAGTGCTTATGAGTACTGGCTGCTCTTCTAGAGGACCTGTGTTTGATTCCCAACACCCACATGGAGGGTCACAATCAACTGTAACTCCAGTTTCAAGAGGTCCAACACCCTCTTCTGGTCTCTAAGGATACCAGGCATGCATGTGGTGCACATATGTACAGGCAAAACTCTATACACATACAAAACAATAAAGAAAAAATTAAAAATAAATAGGTCATGTTCGGTGGCACATGATTTTAATCGGGGTAATCAGCTGGTAAGACAGAAGAGTTGCTGTGAGTCTGAGACCAACCTGGCCTAAATCACAGGCCATACAGGACTACATAGTAAATTCCTGCCACAAAAAAAAAACAAAAAAAAAAATTAAGCAAATAAATATGACTAAAGCAGATCATCTACCTGGGACTGTCAGGGGCCACACCAGGCTGGGACTCAGATCTTGCTCAGTCACCATCAGAGAGATTTCTCTTGCAGCAGATGGGAACTCATACAGAGACCCACAATCAGATGATTTGCAGTGAGTGAGAGACTTTAGTACTCAGACCTACAAGGGATGCCTTCATCAAACCCCTCCTCCCAGGGCTCGGGGATCTATGCAGAAGAGGCTCAGAAAGATGATAAGAACCAGAGAAGATGGATGGCAGCAAGAAAACATCGTCTTCTATGCACAACAGAGCTGATGAACTCCCAGAGCCTACAGCGGCATGAACAGGGTTCAAGCAGTGGGATCCTAGCTCTGGGTACCACACAGGTCTTAGCTCTGGAATAAAGCTAAGTGGAAGTGGACATGAGCTCCTACTCCCTAGCCAAGAAGCTATCTCCAAGATACAACTGTTTGCAAAGGAAAGATTCATTTTCTCCAATGGAGTCTCACTGGGTATATAAACCACACTCAAGGGCAGGCACCACAAAAAAAGTATATAGCCAACGCAGAACAAACTCAGTGATATTTTTGTAGATTTTTTTTGTATCATATTGCTTTGTTTGGGCACTTTTTATCTTATTGTTCTTTTGCTTGTATATTATGGTTTCCCTGGGCTTTTATGGGTTTGGGGATCTGTGTGTGTGTGTGTGTGTGTGTGTGTGTGTGTGTGTGTGTGTGTTTTGACTGGGAATGTTTCTTGTGCTTTTTTGTTTTGCTTTGTTTTTGCTTTTATTCTCGTTTGTTTATTGTTACTTGTCTGTTTATTTTCTAAACAGAGAGGAAGAAGTCTTGGAGTTGGATGGGTGGGGAGGTAGAGAGGATCTCGGAGGAGATGGGGGAGGGGAAACCATGATCAGAATATGTTATATGAATTTCCAATAAAAAATATGACTAAAACGGTACTACTTTGGTCCACTTTAAATGATGAGTGTACCTAGACTGAGCTGTTCTGTTTTTGCAAAGGAAATTGTTGAATCTCATTACCTTCACCTACTGCCCACTTTCCATCCCACTCTCTACCCTGCTGGCCTGAATAAATCCTGCAGGAGCTGTGGGCCAAGTAAACGCATCCTTTCTTAAATGGCTTTTCTCACCTGGATCCTCTCCCTTCTGCTGCATACACACTCAGTTAAACATGTGTTACCTTTGTTCTAGGACACACATTATTTTTGGAAAACAGTGGGGCTCTATCTCATTTATGCTTTCTAATAGTCACAAATGATATACCAGCCTCAGGGACAGTATGCTTAATGGCCAGTGTGTAGACTGGAGTCCTAGTTCTGCCCTTTACTCATTGGGTAACTTTAGGTAAATTCCTTAATACACACTATCTATATTCCAGTTTTGTAAAAGGAGGATTCATTCAATATTTCTTGGTAGCCTTCTGTGTGCCGGGCATATCCACGTTCCAGGGATACAGACAAAATCATCACCCTCACAAAGCTTATCTAGAATTGCTGTGGGTATGAAATAAATGAGAATTTGGAAGGTCCTATTTCAATGGAACGATGATAAAGTGTAACAAAGGTTACATTTTATGCAACATCATATTTTAAAATACCTATGAATGTTGGGGTACCCTCTCCCCTTTCCTATAATAGTTGGCTGTGTGCCATGTCTTGCACCTACCTTATTTAACTTGCTTTTTCCCTAGTGATGGAGACCTGGGTGAGGTGAGAAGACTCAGGGAAGAGCACTGGGAGTCAAATATAGACATCTGCTCCCAACAGGTACAAAAGAGTCTGTCTTCAGAAGACTCAATATTTCATATATAAAGCACGAAAAGAGTGTCAAGGCGAACATACAAGCTGCCAGGGTTAGCAGGCATCCATTAGTGGGCTGATTGTGAAAAAAAAGCATTTGTTCATTTCCTGTGGTTATTCTGTCCATGAAGGTCATTACCATGTTCAGACATCAACATGGCAACAGGCAGAGATAAAATTGCTCCTTTTTTGTCAATAGCATGGGGCTCGCTGAAAGCTTTCGCTTACTAGGGGCATGAGAATTCGATTACTCTGTTATTTGTCATAGCTTGTTGTTCCTGCTGCCTGTCTCAGTGTGAAGACATCCAGTCCTGAGAGCATGGTGCGATGCGCACACTCAGATAAGCATTAAGACAAACAACCAATTTGGCTCTCTCAGTTACCTCCCAATTTTTTGTTTTGTTTTGCTACAAAACTGTAGCATACATTTCTCAGTATCTGTCCATGAGTTTTTCTATAAAATACCCAAGAGTAGGAATTTTAGGACATAGAACAAATGATGTGGTGTCCAGATGCATTGCCTAGCTAGTAATGAAAATGTAGCAGGAAAAAAATATGCCAGTCTATTACATGAGAGTGAAGGCACTCAATCTTCAATTACAAACAGGAAGTAGTAGAAAGATCTAGCAAGTTATTTTGAATAAACTATCTAAAGTTAAGGCTAGAGACATTTGAAGAAAACAGAAAGAAAAAAAAAAAACCTAAGTGGGCTGGTTTGAGGAACTGCCCCATGGTAAAAAAAAAAAAAAAAAAAAAAAAAAAAAAAACACCTTGCTGTGCAAGAGTAGGGAGCAGATTTAGGATTCCAGATTCATGGAAATGGCCTCAGAGCAGGCAGCCAGGGAATCCCAGCAAGCTGCCTAGTAAATCAGCAACAAGCAACCTCTGAACTATACTGAGAGACCTTGCCTCAGTGAATAAGGGGGGAGAGAGATCAAGACTTCTGACATCAGCTTAGGGCCTCCACATTCACATACATACATATGCATGTGCAGACACACACAAGTGTGTGTGTGCATGTGTGTGTGTGTGTGGTGAAAGGAGGAGAGAGAGAAAAAAAAGATAAAAATTAAACTATAAGAAAGTTAATGTTGATATATTAAAAACACACAAAGAAACATGAAAAAACAATACTAGTTACAAAGTATAACCTTTATAAAGATAAAAAAATTAAAGTTGCATGCAGCTATATGTAGCTTCAAAATGTATAAAGAAGAAAAACTGACCAGTACAGTAGAAATAGATAAGATCATAAAGGTAATTGAACATTTAATAAACCCCATTTCAATAATTGATAACAAAAAAACCAGGAAGACTAAGAAAATAGTAAGAACTTGTAATGTTTGGGAAACAGTATCTGCAACTCCAATTAATGCACAGAGAACATTGCACCAACCTTGACAGAATACAAGTTCTTTTAATTCCACATGAAATATTTAGAAAAAAATGACCATATGTTTGGCCATAAGACAAGTCTCAACAAGCTTCCATGGACTGAAATCTTGCAGAATCTGTTCTCTAGGCACAACACAAGTTAGCAACAAGTCAAAAATAAAAACATAGCTAGAAGAATCAACCCCAACAATGCTTAAGAGTTAAGCAATTTGTTTCCCAAATCACTGTGGGTGAAAAACAATGTCAAAAATGGAAAATGAAAAATATTTAGAACTAAGTAATAATAAAAGACTATACATCAAAATTCAAGGGTTGTGGAGAGGCAGCTAACATGACTCTTAAAAAACATTCATAGTTCATTCCCAATTTCTGTTTTAAAATTTTGTATGTGTGTCTCTGTGTGTATATGTGTCAGTGTGTGCATGTGTCTGTGTGACACTTAATGTGTCTTTGTGTGTGTGGTATATATGTGTGTTGTGTCTATATGTGTGTGTATGTGTATATATGTGTATCTGTGTGGTATGTTATTGTTTAATGTGTGGTGTGTATTGTACATTGTGTGTGTGCTGTGTGTATATGTGTTGTGTGCCTTTGTGGTAGTGTGTGTGTGTGTGTGTCTGTCTGTCATATATCTGTGGTGTGTGTGTGTGTGGTTGTGTGTCTATATGTTATATGTGTGTGGTGTGTGTATATGTATCTATGTGGCATATGTGTGTGTCTTGTGGCATATATGTATGTTTCTATGTCATGTATGTGTGTATTATATGTGTGTGTCTCTGTGAATATGTCTATATTATATATATTGTGTATATATATAGTGTGTATATAAATATTACACACATACATATATATGCATATTTATGTGTCTGTGTTGTATATGTGTGGTGGGGGTGGGAATGTACACATGCAGAGGCTAGAGGAGGACCTCCAGAGTCCTATCTGTCACTCTCTACCTTACTAATCCTGGAGTTAGACTGGACACCAACAAACTCCAGCAATCTGCTCATAATAGGGTTGCAGACATGCTTAATCATGCCCAAGTTTTTATGTGGGAGCAGGGGATTTGAATTCAGGTCCTCATGCTGGCATAGCCAGTGATTTTACAGCTGATCCATTCCCAAAGCCACTATAATCCATAAGACATATGATATGGGGGGGGATGGCTACCATTTAGCCTAAGAAATTGGCATAAGATTTTTGTAAATGGCTTGTAGAAAGTAACAGAATCTAGAGCAGAAACTAATGAAATTGAGTAAATAAAGGAAGAGATTTTCAACATATTTAAAGTCTGCTTTTCTGAGATTTTTGACATATATAACGTCTGCTTTTCCAAAAAGACTAATCATATTGTTCAACACTGGCAAGAGGAGCTTTAAACAGAGGTGTAAAAACCAAATTTGGGGTTGGAAATGAGGTGCAGGGATGGGGGTGGGGCAACACAGATTCTGTGAGCATTAAAATGGTGCAAATACAGACAGCTTTGTGCTAACAAATTTGAACATTTGATTAAAAAAATAAACCATTACTAGAAAAATAGAAAAAAGAAAAATATCGTAGTGATTACACACTGCCACAGAAGTTAAACATATGGAGAACGTCCCTGAAAGAGGCCTTCACCAGCAAACTCTGCTGCCCACATCTGAGAAGGCCAACGCTGCCTATGCAAGCTCTCAGGGAGTCCCAACAACTTGTCACTGGAGCCTGACTCTAAGGCAGGAAGACATTGAGTCAACTTCTGAACAAGCTGTGACAGTCTCCAAACCAAATGATATCAGTAAATCCAGTCAAGAAGTGTTTAATAAGCCAAGACTGAGCTGCATGTGTCTAGGAGCGCAAATTGGTGGCATAAAAAAAAAAAAAAAAAAAACCATGTATCTCTCCTACCTCAACAGAAATAAATGAGAGACGTCATATAATTATTTTCTCTGGTTAGATACATATTTATAATTTTGAAGAAATATTTAAATGAATTGGGAATAAGACATAATATCCTTGGTCTGAAAGATATTTTAAAGATTAAATACAGCATACCTTGACCACAAAATATAAAGATTGGGAGAAGAAATAAAACTGTCACACATGAGTATATGACTGTACATAGAGGCGAGCAAAGCAATGCAGCGTGCCTCAGAAGTTCTAAAAGTGTTAGCAAGGCTGCTATAACAAAATACCTGGGAAACGTTTGAATAACAGGATTCTTTTTCCGTGCTTTTTGGAGAAACTCGGAAGCCCAACATCAAAGCACCTGGTGAAGGTCAATGTTCTGCTTTACAGACAGTGCCTCTGACTGTTTCCTCACCTGCAGAGGTGCAGAAAGGTTAAGCTCCTTCATCTGTGCCTTTGAGGTGGGCACTGAGCCCACTAACAAGCCAGAGCAGAGCCTCACCCTCAGTCATTCTCCTAGAAGACAGAGGCCCCTGAATTGTTCCTCTCCTAAATGCTTAGGATTCAGTTTCAACAGTGGCTTTGAAAGTACAAGAACTTTCCATCCCAATATCAATGCACAAAACCCCAATTACTGTTCCATAATCCAGAAAATGTTTTGTTTTCTGAGATAAGGTCTGGGTGCACTATCCAGTCTAACCTTAAATCTATGTCCCTTTTGCTGGGGTTACAGGTGAGTGTCACCATGCCTGGAAAGAAAGGGAATTTTAAAAGACTGTCATTTACAAAGCATCAAACTCACTGGCTAATTATAACTTTCTAAATGGTTCTAATGGGCATTCTTCACTATTAGAACATGTATTGATCATGCTTTAGGCTCTGGGTTCAATCCCAAACAATGTAAAAAAAAAAAAATAATGTGTAAGACTTATGGAAAACCATAAAATATCTCTGAGAGAAATTAAGTGCCAAAAGAAACAGACTAGGAGTATGCTATGTCCATGAACGACAAGATTCATTAGGTAAAAACTACATTTTCCCCCTAAACTGATTTACAAATCTAATTCAATCCCAGTGAAGAATTCTAAGTGTTTGTTGAAGATTTGGGACCTGGAATTTGACCCCCTCGTTCTAAACGTTTATGACACTGTAAAGGCCCAAGGATAACCAAGAATCTTTTGAAGAAGAAAGTATGGGTGTGGTACCTTTGAAATCAAGGCTTATGTAATGTTCACAGCATCTTGCTGTTGGTATAAGGACACCAAAACAGACAAGGAAAGAGAGAAGGACCCAGGAACAGACACGGCCCATGTGCTGTAGCAGAGGTCGAAACTAAGAGAATCAACCTACATTAAGTGTGAAATGAAACATATAGTTTCTAGAAACAAATAAGGAATACTATCCTTGATTTTATATTATGCTACATCCAGAAGACACGATCTCACTAAGTGTCCCCAGTCCTCTGACTCACAATCTTTCTGCCTCTTCTTCCCCAGTGTCCCCGAGCCTTAGGTGTAGCAGTTATGTTATAGATGTCCCATTTGGGCTGGGCACTTTATAGCACTTGCTCTGGGCATTCTGACCAGTTGTAGTTGTGTGTAGCTGTCCGTCTCTGTCTGCTGCAGAATGAAGCTTCTTTGATGAGGAATGACAGCTGCACTTATCTATGGCTATAAGGATAAGAAGTTAGAAGACCGTTGGAAATGATATTAAGCTAGCAAAATGGTAGTCATAGGGTCTCCTCTAGGATCTATGCATCACCTCTCTAGCTACTGGTTCTCAGGCATATTTACAGTATGAATTCCCTCCTACTGAGTGGGCCTTAAATCCTATCAGACAGCCGATGGTTACCTACAAGATATTAGTTCACTACTGCACCATTAGGGATACCTCGCTGGGCTGATGTAATTGTAGTTCTCATGATTTACACCTGGGAGGATTATTGATTGGTTTCTTCTCTGGCAGTTACATAATACCTTCTGACACTATGAAAGCTAGCCCTCGGCAGGAAGCCTTAAAGCCAGTACCAGCCGGATTCCTCTGAGTCCTGTGATTAAAGCAAGCAGCGTTATTAGCAATCGGGTCCACGTTCCCAAAGCAGTGGCACTAACCTGTGCTGTTCGAGGATCTCTTGTAGCTCTGCGACCAACAGCTTGGAGAGAGGTATCCCTTCTCTCTCTGGCTTTTTGCTAAAAAGTCTACAGTCTCTCTGGAGAAAGCATTATTCATAAGGGTATGGCAACTGATCTTAAATCATTAACTTATTAAAATATGAGACATCTTGGCATGACATTTTTATAACTATTGAGTGGTTCTGAAGCATGAAACTTATGATGACAATGAATTGCTGCAATGCCCAATGCTGGCCACGCTGTGGGTGTTTTTTTGTTTTTTGTTTTTTTTTTTTTTGGTTTTTCGAGACAGGGTTTCTCTGTGTAGCCCTGGCTGTCCTGGAACTCACTCTGTAGACCAGGCTGGCCTCGAACTCAGAAATCTGCCTGCCTCTGCCTCCCAAGTGCTGGGATTAAAGGCTGCGCCACCACCGGGCATGGGTGTGGTTTTAAACCCTCAGCCTGTCATTAGCACACCTACCCATAGCATATACTAAAACTGGACTGCTAGCCCTCTCTCCTCTTCCATTTAAGGCTGGAAGAGTTGAAATTTCACTTTTCCTAGGTGATCTCATTCGGAGACATTTTGAGAAGTGTCTCAGTTACTCTTCTATTACTGTGAAAAGATACCATGACCAAGGCAACTTATAAAAAGTAAGCATTTAATTTGGGAGCTCGTTTATGGTTTTTAAAGGGTGAGTCTGTGACCATCATGATGGGAGCATGGCAGGGAGACATAACTGAGAGTTTACAACTAATCTAAAAATGAGTAAGAGAGACAGGCGGTGTGGCTGGGGCTGGGAATGGCAGCATGGGCTTTTGAAATTTTAAAGCCTACTCCCAGTAACACATCTCCAACACGGCAACATCTCTTCCTACAAAGCCACACCTTTTAAGCCTTCCCAAACAGTTCTATCAACTTGAGACCAAGCATTCAAACATATGAGCCTATGGGGACCATTCACATTCAAATTACCACATGACCCATTGTTCTGGAATTATTCCTACATGATGTTCATTGAAGTGATATTCATAGCACTGATACCTTAACAATAATAATAATAATAATAATAATAATAATAATAAAATGGAACCAGCTCAAATGTTCATCAGTTGCTAACTGGTCAGTAAGTCATAGGATATGTGATTCTGATTGGCATTAGGAAGGAATGAAACACAGAAATCAGCATCAACATGCATGAATCATGAGAAGTTCATAGAATGTCATGAATAGGATAGAGGAGGAGAAGAGTGGAGAGGAGAGGACCAATAGAATACCATACTTTATAGAAGGTCCTCCAAGGGAAACCCTACCATCTTTGTCATCTCTGCTGTGGTCCTGCATGCAAGAGAGCCCATCAGAACGATGCTGAGTGCTTGTTGACCGATGACACCCCTCACCAAAGCTCCCAGTGGGTTGGGTCATTGAATTCCCACTCCAGTTTTCAGCCACTCCTCCCTGCCTCACTGCACATGGCCTCAAGGTCTTAGAAAGTGCTAGAGAATATAGACTGGGGTGGGGGTGGGATTAGTTGAGAGGGGCTCCATTCATGCAGCTATAGGGAGCAATCTTCTGTGTATGGCATGGATTTCCCAGTGTGGTTGTTTGGGGGTCACCCATGCTTCAGCAAGTAAGCCTTCATCGATGCTCTGGAAGTGAGCCCAACAAACTCATGGACTCCCCCAGCAAAATTTGGTGGAATTGTACTGAGGTTTGTACTTGGACATTACAGAGAAAAGGTAAATGTTGTTTAGATCCTCCAAGGAGGAATTGTAATGACATGAGACAAAACTAAAACACAAAAATGTTTTGGAGGGAACGGAGAGATGATTCAGTCCCATGCATCATGGAGATCCAACTTTGAGCCCCCGAATCCACATACAAGCCAGTGTGATGGAAAGCAAAGTTCGGCAGATCTCTGGGGCTCACTGTCCAGCCAGTCTACATGAATTAAGATACCTTCTCTCAAAAAGTAAAGTGAAAGTGATTCAAAGAGACCTCTGAACATACATACACACACAGACACACAGACTCACATACAGACACACACACAGGACACACACACACAGACAGTCACACAAACACAAACACACAGACAGTCATACACATACAGACACATAGACACACAGACACACACAGAGACACATAGACAGACACAGACAGACACACACGTAGTAAGGGTATATGAGCATTATGATAATTAAGCAGGAGACTGATGACCAAAATTGCCACGTGGTCATCTCTGTTAGAAGGATACAGGTGACTGGAAGATGCCCATGGTACTTGATATTGCCATTATGCCCCAGTCTGGTTAAAGACTGGTCACATGGATTTTTTTTCTACAGTTATTCTTTGAAGCAAACATGTCTATCTTTGGATGAGGTTTTGGGAACACTTCCCTAGAGCCTCCAAATGAATCCATCAAAAGTTAAAAATTCTATACCAGTCCTTCTCAAGTCTGGGTCACCCATTTCTGGAAAGTGAATGGGATGTAAATAGTCTAAGCTGTTTCTGAAGCCAGGCCCTCCCACCATCCTCTAGTCTCTTTTGAGCACATCAAACTGCCACAGAGACAAGTCACAATATATACACAGTACATGCCGCCTAAATTCACACGCATTAAAAAAAAAAAAAAAAAAAAAACAACCTAAAAACAAAAACATTTTTTTCCTAGCAGAAATCCAATTCACACAGAGATGCGACTTTTTCCACAAAAAGAATGAAACACATTTTTCATCATTATGCAATATAGTTTAGCTCTTGAGCGCGCCAGGCTATCAAACCTGTCACTCTAGGAAAGACGCATTGTTCTCTGTTTGCATAGCCAAGGCTCTTTGTGGGTGCCTTTAAAACCATTTTCCAGAACAATGAAACAGTCTGCCTGCAAGTTAACCCAAGACAGAGGTTGCTTCCAACCTTTAAATGAAGTTGAGTGTGTGGCACAGACACCTCTGTCTGTTCCTTTCTCCCTCCTCTCCTCCCTCTTTCCATTTCCTCCCAGCAGAGTTACCTCTCTTGCCCCAGTTCTCTCTTGGAGCATCTCTCCTAGGAAGCCTCCAGTCAGTTGGTGTTGCTTATGCCCCTTGAGGGCAAGCACAATATAATCCCTCTTCAACATGACAGTCTTCCAAATAGCTTAAGATAGTTGTTGGATTTTTTTTTCTTGCTCAGTCTCTCAGCCGGGTCCCAGATGACAATTTTTGAGCCCTTCGCCATCCCTGTAGATGTGGAGGAGAACTCAGGCATAAAGCCATGTTCCAGCTGCAGGGGAGGAAAACTGTTTTCTCTCTACCTGTCTCAGGTTAATTGTCTGGGGCCCTGTAAATTAAACTGACAAAAGACAGACAAACTAGAGAAAAAAAAGAAGCAGTTTTATTAACATCTGTAACACATATTCGCTTGGGAGCAACATGCGATGGAAATGTGGAGGAGAGTCTAGGCCTCTATAGCATCTGTCTTAGTCAGTTCACTTTTGCTATAACAAAATAGCTGAGGTTAGATGATGTAAGAAGAAAATAAACTTAGCCTACTGTTTTGGAGCTGGACAGGTCAGAGTATATGTCAGTATGTTTTCTATGTCCATTCACTTGCCAATGGACACCTTCAGTTGATTCCAAGTCTTGTCCTATTGTGAATGGGCTTTAAATAAACATGGGAGTGTAGGTATTTCTGTGGTGTGTTGCTTTGATTTCTGTGGAGTATTTGTAGACTCGGGGAAACTAGATCATATGGTAGACCTGTAGGCTTTGGGGGGCTCCAGACGCTCTGCATATTGGCTGCTCTAATTTTCACCTCTGCCAACAGTGCCCGTGCCCCCCTTTCTCCACATCCTTTGCTATCTTATCCTTTTGATTATGTCTTTTGTAACTGTGGTGAACTTCTGGCTTGTAGTTATTGAGATTGCACTACCTGATAACCCGTGGTGCTGAATATTTTTATATACTTTTGGACTATTTATATATTTCTTTTGAGAAATATCTGCTCAGATTGTCTGTGCATTTTAAAATTAGATTGTATTTTGTTGAGCTTTGTTCTTTCTTTCTTTCTTTTTCTTTGGTTTTTCAAGACAGGGTTTTCTCTGTGTATTAACCCTGATTGTTCTGGAACTCACTTTGTAGAACAAGCTGGCCTCAAACTCACCTGCCTCTACTCCTAAGTGCTGGGCCTGGCGGTGTGCACCATCACGCCCAGCTACTGTGTATTTCTTAAATATTCTGGTTATTAATCTCCTTTCCAACAAATAGTTTGCAAATATTTCCTCCTATCATATTGGCCATTTCTTCAAGTGTTGCTTTCTTTGCTTTGTATATGTTCTCTAATCTGATTAAATCAATTTTTCTACTTATATTTTATTGCCTGTACTTGTAGGATGTCTTATCTAAGGGAAAAAAATCATTGCCTCTACGGGTGCCTTGAAATGTTTTCTTCTAATAGTGATTGTAGTTTCAGCTATGTAGCCCAGGTTGGCCTCAAGCTCTCGGCCCTCCTGAATTAAATCCCTGTGGTGCTGTGGCTGACTGTTGATGCTTGTATATAGTGAGAGACAGAGGTCCATTTTCATTTTTAGCATACCCAGTCCTCCCAGCACACTTATTAAAGAGACTGCCCTCTGCAGAGAGTATGTTTTGGACGTGCTCATTGAGCAGTGGCTGACTGTAGATTTGTGAGCTTACTTTGGGTTCTGGGTTTTGTTCTCTTGGTCTATGGGTCAGGTTTTTGCTAGCACCACACTGTGCTGGTTATAATAGCTCACAGTAGATCTTGAGATGGGGTGCTGCCCTGTTTCCAGTGTCTCTCTTTCTGCTCAGATTGCGCTGCCTTATGTGTTCATACTCTTTTGAGGTTCCATGTGAATTTTAGGGAAATTTTTATCCCCCATTCTATGAAGAAAGAGAGGCAGGCAGCCTTGCT
Organism: Mastomys natalensis; assembly: GCA_021653895.1. Lineage (NCBI taxonomy): Eukaryota > Metazoa > Chordata > Mammalia > Rodentia > Muridae > Mastomys > Mastomys natalensis. The sequence continues at coordinate 48,423 of JAJTUV010001029.1, forward strand.
CTTTTGTAACAATGCTTTCATGAAAACTCCCCAGGATGCCAGGAGAATCACAACAATTCCCCTTGAGAGCAGTACCCACATGGCCTAATTGCTGTACACTAGGCTCCAAAAAGAACACCCCTCACCTCCTCACACTGGGGATGAAACCTCCAACCCATGGACCCAGGAGTGGCAGGGAGACACACTCAAACCCCAATAATCAAAGTGTTACAGCATCTCAGCCAGAACAGTGACTTTTGTATGGAGGCAGCAGGGCCCAGATAAAGGGCTCAGCTTCTGGCTCTAAGTTGAGGGAAAGCAAATATATGGGGAACCTAATTGTAGATAATGGAAAGTTATAGCACAGTTTGCTACATGGATTCGTCCAGGAGTAAGGTTCTCTAGTCATTCATTTCTACCTTTCCTGGTGGAGAAGCTTAACACAAATTTATTTTCTATTTTTTAGGCAAATAGGAGGTGGGCAGAGAGATTTTTCTTGTACTGATTCTTCTCTATTGACATTGGTCGAAATCACCTGTATGCCAGCATGACATCATTGAGGGTAAAAACACCTGCTGCCCTTCACAGCTATAACATGACCAGTCTAGACTGCCCCAGGATCTTCAAGTCCACATTTCTGAACATCATACATTTATTCGAACCATGCACTAACGGTGATAATGTGCATGGTGTCAAAAGCGATTATTGACTGATGCCAAGCGTAGGTACTGGAGGGAAAAAGAGGAGGAAATTAGTTGTTTTTTGAAAAGCAAAAGCTATTATAACCATCTTTGTGAAATGTTTATTATTGGTGCCTGGTTGTCATGCAGCACAATAACAGCTGATCTCAGAACCTGAAGGGCTGCCAAGCAAATGAAGGATTTGTCAGATTACATTCGCCATGCATTGGATTTGACAGCAGCAGTTAACTCTAGATAAGTGGGCAGGGGCTTCACAGTGTGTGGGCTCATTGTGTGAGTAACAGATCAAGTCTGAAGGCTCAGTGATTTCACACAATGCAAGTTTATTTTGTGTCTCTTTACTACCCAGTGTGGATTCCGGTAAGAAGGGTTGTCTCTTAGAAGAGTTTCATGGACCCAGCCTCTCTCCCTGCCATTGTCAATGGGAAGTTCCCAGGTTTTCCCTGGGGATGTAGGCTGGGATAGATGTCTATTATAATTAAGCAGTGAAAAAGAGAGAGCAAGGCTGCTAGCCTATAAGAGGCCAGGTACAAGGATGACGGACATCACTCTGCCTATGATCTGTCACTTAGTCCCAAAGTCAACCTACCCACAGAGATGCTAGGAAACACAGCTGCTGGGGTCAGAGGCATACTCCACAGTATGGAGTTTATATATGCTAGCCACTTTGAATTAAAGGAGACTGGAGGGCCTTGGTGGTGCCTCGGAGTGCAGGTCTTGCTGATGTACTGCTATTTGTCCCTCAAGGGTAGGGAGTGCTTTCCCTGCAGCTCCTTATGTGACTGGAGGATGCTCTCCAGTGAAATGCAATTGTCTTGGCCTTCCTCCTTAAACCTCCTTATTCAGAGAAGAACATGGAACCAAAGACCACACTGGTCTCCACATTTTACATTAATGTTCCCTAGTGACACTTCTTCCAGCAGGGCTCCATCTCCTAACGGTTCCACACCTTCCTCTAACAGTGCCACCAACCAGAGACCAAGAGTTCAACTATGTGAGCAATTAGGGACATTTCTCATTCAAACCACCACACTGCCCCTATAAAAGTCCCACAGTTCCACTCCCCTCTCCTCTACATAGAGAACATCTAAGCTTTTAATATCTGTCCCTTTGGGGCTTATGAAACTCTTTTTGTACTCCAGCATGGTTCCTATGTGCATATGGCTGCTGGTAATTTGCATGCATAGCCTCCTCTTAATAGAGTGACTATTTTTCATGCTTTTCCTCCTGTTAATTAAGTGCCTGTTTACTTCAGCAGAATCAGACCTTCAGAAGAGGGCAGGGGGCATCCTCTTCTTCCCTATTCAGGCTACATCTGGGTTCTAGGAAAGAGTATTTCTTGACTCTTGATCAATCAATTCGGAGGTTCTTTTGGGGAACAGGTTGCTTCATGAGCCACTGAAAGGTCTGAGGAACCCCTGACAGGTCTCTGGTTCACACCTGAGACCCACCACCTTAGAGCATCAGTTGAGTTAGGGCTGCTCTATTCACAGGGATGAATATGCCTGCCCCAGGTATGGCTTAAGGGATATGCAGATATCTTAACACTTCAAGTGTAGGGCTAAAGTGCCCATCTCCAATTCTCTAACCATCTTCAGACTGAACTGAAACTCTCAGAGATGTATGTAGTGCATCATTTCCTTTTCACCCTAGGGATCCTCCACCCGGGATATGCCAAGTACTAAGACAAGTTAAATAAAATGGATAAGGAGCTAAAATTTTTATTACATTTGTGTGTGTGTGTGTGTGTGTGTGTGTGTGTATTCATCCCACAGCACACATGTAGAGGTCAGAGTAAAATTTGTAAGACTTGGTTCTTCTCTTCCTCTGTGTAGTTCTTGGGGATCAAACTCAACTCATTTTTCTTGGTGGCAAGCACCTTTACCTTGAACCATCTTGCTAGCCAGTAAGGCACTTTTAGACAAGAAATAATCTTATTCTAGAGACATATCTTTATAGTGGGCAAATCTTCCTCTTCTTCCTCTCCCCTCCCTCTCCCTTTCACCCCTCTTCCTCACATCTCTTTGGAAATCAGTTTCCTCAGTTGGCATAAGAAACTTCACAGAGAGTTTCCCATCTTTAGGGAGGAAGAGAACAGGCTGTCAGAGAGACCTACATTCTAAAGCCCGCTGAAGGCCTTCCAGTTTCCTTTAACTCTAAGTGCTTTCCTTATTAAATGTCATAATCTGGGGTGCTGCTTTCTGAGCATCAACACTGGGAAGGAGAGGAAAAGCCTGCAGCAGCCTCTCTTAGCCCCCATTGCTTAGTTACACATGAGGACTCAGGTCCATGGCCAGCAGAAATGGAGGCCATGATTTGTTGAGCCATCCTGGTAAGTTCCCGTCAGGCACTAGAGGACTGGAAGGCTCCTAGAGACTTCCAGAGAGTGTGCAGATGGGCTCAAAAATCAGTCCTCAGGATGGAAGGTTAATGCACAGCTCCAAGGTCAAGGGGGAAGACAGTGGTCCTGCCTTATTGAGACCAAGAACAGCAGAGCCACAGCTCTTCTGAGAAGAGAGGGAACACTTCTGGGGCTGGGGGCATGAATTTCTACCCATCTGCTACAAGGTAGGGCCATTACACACTCTGGACAGATGCTCCACTAAATATAGATTAAAGTGTAAAACCTGGTTCCAACAACAGTATATTCTGTAACAGTGATCTTAGGTCAGAAGACAACGTGAGCCAAGCAGGCAGTGGGCCATGGGACAGAGCTGATATAGAAGGCAGGATGGTGGCAAAGGTGTTTCTCCTCTTGACTAGGGCAATGGTAAGTATCACTTCCTGAGTTTCGGGGAGGAACAATTGCCCACAAAAATGTGACCCGAAAGCAAAGAGCAAAGTGAGACAGCAGATACAATAAACCTTCGCATCAAACAAATTCCCACTGTTTAAAATTATGCTTAGAGAGAGGGGCCACCCAGAACCCACTCTGACTGGCAATCTGAATTCTTGCTTAGGCTGCAAGGCTAAGCACTGCAAGGGAATATAAATAAAAACTAAAAATATCTCTCTGGGTTCCCTGAGGGACATGCCTGACTGCATAGGGGTTGATGTCAAAAGTATCCCCTCTCCAGGAAAAACACATCGGGATGGGTATGGCCCTCATGCCTCACTGGACAACGACAGGAGGACTGGAGCCATTACAAGGTCCCTTTCAATTATTGGAGGTCAGGCCTCTAACCCCACCTTGCAAGATTAGAATCACCAAGGCCCCTCTATACTTAGAGAAGGGAGGAGATGTCAGGGGCAGCCCTGCATATACACTGAAGGCCTAAAATCAGCCATAGGCCTAAAATCAGCAATAGGCCTGACATACATGCATGCTAACACAAAGTCTTGGGTCTCTGTGGAAAAACACTGAAACAGCAGGCTATAAGCTAATGTAAACAGGCAGCTTCTGTGGAAACTTACCAGCCTGAGTAGTCATAGATCTTATAAATAGGCAGCCTCGGCGGACAGTACCAACTTAGATAAGGACAAGTGAATCATAGGCAGAGTCATAGTGACCTGTCCCCTGAACCTACACCCAGCTGATACCCTGTTCTGAAAGGTATCTGTACTCCCCCGAACACCTATGCTCTGGTGTCATCCCCTTCCCCACATCCTGCCTTTTTGTGTTTATAACCCCTGTGTGAATAAGTAAATTATGGTGTGATTTAAATAACTAAATAAATAAACAAATAAAACAAACAAACAAATTATGCTTAGGTGGAAACTTTGATATTGAAATATTTAAGTATTGCAGTGTCATAGTGAGTGTTCATCTTCAATTTGACAGAATCTAGAATCACTCGGTTGACAGGCCTCTGGGCATTCCTGTGAGGGAGTATTTTAATAGTGTTAATTGATGTTGAAAGACATCTAAACTGCAGGTAGTACGTTTTCCCTCAGCAGGGATTTTGGACTGTGTAAAGTTGAGAAAGTGAGCTGAGATTGAATTCACTGTGCTGTGGTTTCTGAGGTGGATTTAATGCGAGAGCGTCCAGCCCCTGCCACCTTCCCTTTCCTGCCACAGTGGACAGCACCTTCAAACTGTGAGCCAGGAGAAACCCTTTCCCCTTAAGTTGCTTTTGTCAGGAGTGTTATCACACCAATAGGAAAAGAAACTAAAATATGTAGAAATGGCTATCATGGTCCCATACATGTGGCTCAATGCCTTCACAAAGTATTCCATATTTGGGAATACTCACTTTGCACGGTTAAATAATTTTGAATAAATATGTAATATTTCTCAGCTTTACAAAACCAAGCATAATTAGACAAACAACAAAAACCTGGGACCAGAGGCTGAGAGATGGCTCCATCAATAAAGTACTTGCAGAACAGCATGAAGATGTGAATTCAGAATCCAGGTGCCCACATACAAAGTCAGGAACGTGTTTGTAATTTCAGTATGGGGAGGCAGAGACCTTATCTAAAAAAATAAGGTGGAGAGCAATTAAAGAAGACATTTGATATTACTTCAGAAAGTAAACAACACCACACACACACACACTTAATTTTTTTTTTTTTGAGAACTGGAATAAATAAGTCAAGATATTAATGTGGGGCCTGGGAATGTGACTTAGTTGGTAGGGTGCTGGCCTAGCATGCACAAAGTCTTGGGTTCTAATCCCAGCACTGGACACAGGACGTGGTTCCAGAATCCCAGAACTCAAGAGATGAAGCTAGGAGGGTCAGAAGTTGAAGGCCATCCTCAGCAACACAGGAAATTCAAGGACAACACAGGCTGTGTGAGACTCTGTCTCGAAACAACAAAACAAAGATGCTAATGTAATTCCCAATTATAATAATATAAATGATCTTTTCTTTTTTTCTTTCTTTATTTATTTTTGATCTTTTCTTTTTTAATATACTCTATATTTTTAAATTTTTAAAAAATAGAGTGAAAAGGTATAAAAGAAATAAGAGAGACTCAGCAAGCTGATGTCCCCAAGGTTTCATAATTATAATTATATTGTCTTCCTGTTCTAGTTAGTTTCTGTTGCTATAATAACGCCATGACCAAAAGCAACTTTGAGAAGACAAGATTTATTTCATCTTTCAGGCTGTTGTTGAGGGAAATCATAGCAGAAACTCTAGCAGGGTAGGAGCTTGAAGCAGAAACCACACTTACTGGCTTACTTCCAAACCTTTGCTCAGCTAGTGCTCTTATACAAGCCAGGACACTCTGCCTAAGGATGGTACCATCCACAGTGGACTAAACCCCCCTGCATCCACTGGCAGTCAAGAAACTGCTCCCACAGATATACCCCTGGGTTAAACAGATAGAGGCAATCCAATTGGAGACTCCCCTAGATAACTCTGAGCTGTGTCAAGTTCTTTGAAACTGACTAGGAGACCTCCCACCATTTACATGGGACAGGATTTATTTTTTTCCCATTCTCAGATAGAGCAAAGTGAGGCTTATGTTGCTGAATTCATTTATATCATGGAGCTGGGGTGTGAGTGAATCTAGACTTGAACTCAGGTCTTTGGTCTGGAATCCAGGTTTTCTCCTATCTCCTCTTCAAGAGTGGTATAATCTTCTGATGATAAAACAACAACTGTATTAGAAGGAAGACACCAGCTCCCTCCTCCCAGAGGAATGACAGAGCTACAGACTCTTGTAAGTGACCATTTAGACAGTACTAGGCCACACCGGATGAGACAGGTGGCTCAGGGAACGTGGTGCTTATCTAGAATGACCACGGATTTGAGAAATCCCCAGACCAGAGCTTAGAAAAAATTTAAATTTCTGCAGAATCCATCCAATCTTGCCTTATCACCTCTGCAGGAAAAACTTTCTTGGTCTTTAAAGCAGTTATTATTTCTGATACAAACTAATACACATGTTAACCCCTTACTGCAACCATATTAGCAGTTCAATCTTTATTTTGTGGGTCAAATTTTTGGTAAAGCTATATATAGCTGGGATGTCTTCATGCAGAGTCTCCTGTGATTACAGTCCAGTTGGTTGGCTCCCTTGAACTAAAGACTCAACTGTATTGGCTATGCCAGAATGCCCACTTCACCTGTCTGACAGCTAATGTTGGCTGAATGAACTGTTTGCTAACAGCTCACACATGGCCACTTTAATACAGACAGTTCAAGGTGTTTGAACTTTGTCCTTGGAGATCCAGTTTCCCTCCGGACAGACATCCCAACAGAGTCAGGCAAGATCCTCTGTGACCTTCCTCAGAATCATCTTCTGCTGCATTGTCAGAGACGCACCCAAGCCAGCAGACAACATTCCAGGAGAAGAAATCAGGCCAAATCTGCTGGTAGAAGAGAGGCAAGGTCATACTGTAGAACACGTGGAGGTGAAAAAATACTGTTTGAGCTATTTATGAATAAAATCAAATCTGCTTGTCATTTAATCAGTGCTTTCCAATCTCTGTCACCTTATAGCACACGCTCCTTAATGTGTGTATGGCTTATGACACACCAATTATAAAACTCTGACAGTTAACTCTCCGTGACAAAGACTGCTTCCTCTGCTTATTTCGTAGCCAGGGCATGTTCAAGAGCAAGATCTCCCCACAACTCATCAGAGCATCTCTTCAGTCAAGGAAAAAGAAACTCCTAAGATCTTATCCCTCCCCACCAAAATATCCCTGCTGGAAGGATTTTGTGCACAAGGGCTTTGAGATAGTTTTTTATCTTATCTTCTGGAAATATTAAGGAAGACATGCATTCTGTATGTATTGCATCAGTCTACTGTAGTGCATGTACCAATTAAACAAATAATAACTGAAATGGCTGAACTGTTAGATATACTCGAGTTCATGACTGCACAATGATTATAAGACAACAGAAACAACCACAGCAACTCTGGAGATTTCTAGACACTGACTTATCCACTAGAAAACAAAGCAGCCATCTTTCCTTTACAGTGATCTGTCACTGTATGCTAGTCATCAATATTCTGCCTGAGGCCCCCTGCCCACTCATCTTGGTGGCTCCAGTGCTGGCACAGTGAACATTTTTCTCATATTGCATAGCAGTAAGCTTTTGTAAATAGAAGGTACTGGGGGCCATGATAGGACTTTGTCTTTCCTATTCGGATATATTTTCCTCTTGGTTCTTGTGGTACCCAGGGACAACAGTGCATAGCATGCCCTCAGTGATGTTCAGTATGGTGTGGCTGTGAGCAGCCTCCAGATAGGTTGTGTCAGTCTCCCGGGAGGTAGATTGCCACTGATCATCCCTGGTTGGAGGTACATCAGTGAACTTTTCCAATGGCTTCTGGTCAACCTCAGAATCCTTAGGAGCACAGAAGCCCTTGTCTAGTTCCATTTCCTTGAGCACTCTGATTTAGTGGTCTAAGTTAGTGGCAGTTCCCCATAACTGATCTCTTGCTCTGATTGGTTTTTGTATCCCATTTGGACACAATAACTGAATTAGTCCATTTTCTGTTGTTACTTTTGTTTATGTTACTTTCTGTTGTTACTCTTTGATACTTTTAAATTGCTGTAAAGAGACACCATGACCAAGGCAACTTATTAAAAAAAATAATTTGGGAACTCAGGTTTCCAGAGGGTTGGAGTCTGTGCTGGCTTGCTTATGTCAACTGGACTCAGGCTAGCCATTTGAGAGATGGGAACCTTGATTGAGAAAAATGCCTTCATAAGACTGGGCTGCAGACAAGGCTATAAGGCATTTTCTTAGTTAGTGATTGATGTGTGGGAGACTAGCATATTGTGGATGGGGCCACCTCAGGCTGGTGGTTCTGTGTTGTATAGGAAAGCATGTAGAAGAACTTTAATCCAGCAACATGGCAGCTCTGGCAGGGGATTATATCCAAAGAGCTTTAGGTCTGTGTGATCCAGCTGGAACAACACCCCTTTAATCCCTCTGGCTGGAATGCAGACATGCCCTTAATATACATCTTTAATTCCAAACATTGAAGGTAAAGTTAGTTTGTAGAAGGAAGCACCATGTTTGAAAGTTGACAACTAATTGAGGGGCAGACAAAGTGATGGATCAGAGAAAGATTTGACAGAATGAATCAGCAATAGGATGTGCCCAACTCTCATGAGAACAGACAGGAAAGAGAGACTTAAGAGTAGCCCAGAGTTAGTTAGGAGGGAGGGCAGTTGAGTGCATGCAGTTCAGTTGAGTTCAGGTAATGCAGTGGATAGAGTTCAGTTGAATTCAGTTTAGTGCAGTTCAATTGAATGCAGTCAAGGTCAGTTGAGTTCACATAGTTCTGTTCAGTCAGTACAGTCAGTGGAGTTCATTTTGTGGAATTAAAAAAGTTTTTTTCCAAGCAGAGCAATTCAGTGAGAAGCCGAGAGAAGCCAGATTAAATCAGTCAGCTTGGAGAGGACTTTTAAGCTGAGTTAAACCAGCCAGGCAGAGTTCAGAAAGAACTAGAAAGGGTGAGCTTATTCAGTAGTAAGTCTATGAAATGACAATTACATCTGGAAAATAAAAGTTACTTTTACAAAAGCAGGCTAGGTAAGCTAGGGAAACTAGCCAGTAATCATACTTGTCTGGGCCTCTGTATTAGCTCTTGCCTCCAGGTTCCAGCCCTGTTTGAATTCCTGTCCTGACTTCTTCTGATGATGAACAGTGATATGGAAGCATAAGCCAAATATACACTTTCCTCCCCAAGTTGCTTTTGGTTATGGTGATTCATCACAGCAACAGTAACCCTAACTAAAACAGAGTCCATCACAATCATGGCAGGGAGCATGGCAATAGGCAAGTAGGATGCTGGATCAGTAGCTGAAAGTTTACATGTTGAAACAACTATGAGACAGAGACAGAAAACAAACACACAAGAGTTAACTGGAATGGTATGGACTTTTGAAACCTCAAAGCCTGCTCCCAGTGACACACCTTCTTTAACAAGGCCATAACCTCTAATCCTTTCCAAGCAGTTCTACCAACTGGGAACCAAGAATTCAAATATATGAGCCTCCAAGGGCCAGTCTCATTCAAACCACCACAGTTGCTATAGTGTAATAATTCAGCCATCATTTTGGAGGCTGAATGTCCAGATTAGATGGTCCCAGTTGTTTGGTTTCTGGTAATAATTCTTGCAGGCATGCCCAGAATTTTGTCTTTGAGGTGATTCTAGAACCTGTTAATTTGACAATGTAAATCAACCATCTCTGGTGAATCCCTTGACAACTTGACATCCAGGTGTAACACTTTTAAACCATAACCTGTCACCCCATCCCTAATACTCTCAAAACCATCTCATAATGCAAATGCATTCAGTATAACTTCAAAAATAGCCATAACCACAAACAGTGCCAACACAGTTAAAAAATTAGTCCTTCTGGGACTAAGGGACATCAAGAAACAAATTCCATACTTCTAAAAACAGTGGCACAGAGTAAAGACTCCCATTCCACAATGAATGGGAACACATCAAGTAAAAAAAAGCAGAAGACTGAATCCCAGTAGGACAAATACCAAGTCTTGTGGCTCCATGTTTGGCATAAGGAACTCATCTGGACTCTGGAGGGTTGGGCATCTCTACCCTCCTTTTCTGATGCCTGCAACACACATTGTCTCTCTCTTGGACAAGACCCGCTCTGTAGATGCAGTTTTCCTCAGCAGCTGTCCCAGAGTTCTGGCATAACCAACATCCTGGGGTCACCATTCCAGCTTAGGCTTCACCTCCTCAGCCTCGTGCAATAGCCCCTTTGGCTTCCTCGCATGGACTCTGGCCCTGCCATGCATTGCCTCTCCTCAGTGATCTTCTGGAACCATGTAATAAGCCTTGTGATATTCTTATTCTTGTACCTTTCATGCTCTGTGGACAATGCTGCCAACTTTCTGCTGCCAGCTCAAGGTATAACCTGGTCCCCTGGACCACAATTACATCAGCTTCTGTATTTCCTTCATGTAAGTTCTCCTACTTAAAAAGAGTTTCACAGAGTAGAGCCTTTCATGGGTGGGGTCTGCCCTCAGGGAATCTTGACTTATTAATAATAATAATAATAATAATAATAATTACCCTATTATTAATCTCTAATGACTATAGCCACTTTCTCAGCAACAGACCTGTCTGCAACTTTAAACAGACCTCTACTAACCCTTCAAAATCTTGAAGCACATTGCTCATCTTTCTGCTGTCCTCTCTTACTGTAGACCTAGATAAGAGCTTTGAGCCATAACCATGACAAGGCCTGAATGCTGTCCTGTCTTAAAATTACCTCCTCCAAACAGATTGGTCCATTTCTTCTGAATTCAGCCTCATTTGAGTCCTTGGGAACATGGGCAGAGTGAAGCTACATTCCTTGCTAGAATATAACATGAATGGATGCTAGCCCATTCCCAATAGAGCCCTTATTCCCTCTGAAACTTTAGGAGCTAGGCCTCCACTGTCTGCATTTCTGTCTGCATTCTGGTCTTCTAAATCCCACCAGACTGACCTATTAAATTCCACTCACAGCGACCTAGGGTTTCATAGTTGGAAACTCTGTGTTCTTTCCCTACAAACTATTTCCAAAAATTAAGGATACATGGTCATGTTTATCAGAATAAAGGACCACTCCTGGGCAAACATGGTCTATGTTATTTACTTTTCTCATGGCTGTGACCACATACCTGAAAAGAAGCAACTTAAGAGAGAAAGGGTTTATTTTGGTTCACAGTTTGAGGTAATAGCATTGAGACTGTGAAGGTGTGAGGGCAGGAGTGTGAGGCAGTTGGTCACACCTCATTCATATGTGAAGGCAGGAGTGTGAACCAGCTGGTCACCCTCATCCTATGTGAGGGCAGAGTTGACCAGCTGGTCACCCTATCATATGTGAGGGCAGGAGTGTGAGGCAGCTTGTCACACCGCATCCATAGGGGAGAGAGATTAGTGCTGGTATTTGTCTCAGTTTCTCCTTTTATCCAGTCTAAGACCTTACTGTGGCCACAAACATTAGGGCAGGTCTTTCCACCTCAACAAACCTACTCTAGAAACTCACTCACAGGCATGCCCAGAAGTCTAGACTGGCCAGGTTGACAATCTGTATGTAAGCATCACCATGCTGAAGTGGAGCGATGGGTACATGAGGGTTCATTATACTCATGCACACTTCACTATATGCTTGAAAATGCCGGAATAAAAAGCCTAATAAAATCACGTGTGCCACATCAGCATACTAACTGAGTATTGATAATAATCAAATTATATAGTACCCTGCAGTTTACAGAGCACTTTTCATACATAATTTAATCCTAACCTCAGGCCTTCGGGGATCTTACTATCTCCATTTTATAGGGAATAATTTCAGAATGAGTAAGCCAATGGCTCAGAGGCCATGAGCTAGTGGGATATAAAATGAGACCCAAATCCAAGTCTTTGATGTCTAAATCCTTCGTTCTGGCTGGTGAGGTAGAAGACAATCCAGGTAAGGCTGGTTTTTCACTTAACTTCTGAGCTTTAGAAAGATGACACCGACGATGCTTATCTTGTCTTGGTGATTGGGAAAACCTGTCTGATCGTTTCTAGAAAGGGCACTGTAAGTTGTGAAGTGCCTTCTAAATTTAGCTCAGCTTAGACAGCCTAGTTTGCCAGTGAGGGCTGCTACAAAAATGAGGGCAGTATTTCGGCTGTCTTGAGCAGTGGTTCTCAACCGGTGGGCTGCGATCCCTTTGGGGGTCGAATGACCCTTCCACAGGGGTCACATATCAGATATCCTGCATATCAGATATTTATATTATGATTCACAACAGTAGCAAAATTGCAGTTATGAAGTAGCAATGAATAATGTTATGGGAGTCACCACAGCATGAAGAACTGTATTAAAGGTCACAGCATTAGGAAGGCTGAGAACCAGCACTCTAGCGCCTGCTGTAGGTCAAAGCATGCCCTTATCCTCTGTATCCACTTCTGTGGTCTTCTCCACATCCCCAATCCATTCCCTGTATCAGTATTAACTGATGATGCTGAAGATGCTCTCCCTGTGGTGTGTCTGAGTACCAGCCAGTGTCACTGGTGCACAGCACTGTTGTGAAGTTTATGGGAGCAAGGACTCCATGACAGCTGTTATTAACGGGTGGGAAAGTTTTATGACTTTCTAGGCTGGTGAAATGAGTTTGAAACCACACAGTATTTTCTGATGTTGTCTAGAATTCTCTATTAGATTATTACACTGAGTCACTAGTAGTCATGAATTTTCATTGAATGACCCTAGAAAACAAACGAGAGATTTCTGGTTCTCTGGACGGGGGGTTTAATGGTACAGCTGAAAGGGCTGATACTAAACCACAACTACCACCAAAAGGAAAACCCTTTGGGGACTCAGAGCAGATACCTAAATAGGCATGTCTGTATGGCCACATGCAGACTCTCACATCAGACACCATCTCTGAAATGAACATTCAAGGGTGGCAACCTGTCAGTGTATATTTAAATACAAACAGGGGCACTAAATATAGCTATGTGTTTTGATTTAAATATGCATGTTAAGGGAGCTCATTTGTAATTATTTTACTTATGGTAATAATCCTTGTCATAAGCAGCTGTGGCTTTTCCTGTGCCCTAGTTTTCTTAGCTACAAGTTGGGGACAATGATGATAGCTACTTTACAGATTAAGAAATCAATAAACTAGGCATGGCAGCTCACTCCTCTTATCTTACACTTTGAGAAGGTTCCAGGAAGATCATGAACTCAAGCCCCACATGGGTTATATAGTAAATTCCAGGTCAATCTAGCATAAAACAAACAAGCAAAAATAGCTTAATACCACCATATCTGTGAAAGCCTTTTGTACTCTGCTCAGGGTCTGGCCCAAAGTACGTATTAAATTTTGTGGTGTGTGTGTGTGTGTAACCTCTCTCTCTCTCTCTCTCTCTCCTCTCTCTCTCTCTCTCTCTCTCTCTCTCTCTCTCTGGTGGTGTGTGTGTGTGTGTGTGTGTGTGTGTGCCCTCTGTGTGTGTGTGCCCCTGTGTGTGTGCATGCATGTGTGTGTGTGTGTGTGTGTGTGTATGTGTGTGTGAAATTGTCCATGGGAATCTATAGCACATTGATTGACTATAGGACCTTTGCAGATACCCAGATCTGTAGATGCTCAAGTCCCTTAAAGGCAGACCGGGTATGCAGCCCAGCCAGTGTGAGGCCTTAGGTTTGATCCCAAGCATACAAAAGAAAAACAAAAGATGACAAAGTGTTTACATTTTGCATATCCAATTTTCATGCATACCTATGTTATCTCTAACTTATATTACTGAGTACAATACAAATACGTTATAAATGGTTGTTGGCCCATATTGCTAGGGGAACAATGACAGAAAAGGGACTGCACATACTCAGTACAGATGTGAATTTTGTTGATGTTGTTGTTGTCCAAATACTTTTAGATATGCACTTTGTTGATTCCATGGATACAGAGGACTAGATGCCAATCTGCTTATTAAACTGAACATATCATTGAGTCTGTAATTGCCATAGGCACTTAGAGAGGAAATGATTAATGTGGCCAAAGAAAGAAGAAAAGTCATATGCATACTGCAGGACCAAGTGGGGATCCAGGCACCTACAGACCCGGGAAGAAGAAACTGAAACTCTGGCATCTCAATGTGTAATTAAACAGAGCAGAAGGTCCAGTGGAGACTGTGTGGGATATGGCAATAGATATTCAGTACACGTTTTGAAAATACTTTTCTGATTGTTGATATTTGTTAGAATAAATTGTTCTGAAATATAAGGTGAAATAGAGGTCAGGAAGACATCTCAGTTGGTAAAGTGCTTGCTGCTCAAGCATGTTTAATCTCCAGCACCTACCTTAAAAACAGCACAGTGGTGTGTGCTTGCACCAGGAAGATGGACACAGGATTGCAGGAGCTGGCGCAATAGTCTAGCTTAGTTCATGAGTCATGGATCCCAGTGAGGAACTCTGTCTCAAAAATAAGGATGACTTCCATAAATGACATGTGAGCTTAACCTGTAGCCTCAACATCCATGTATACATATATGCATATGCAACGGCACATACATGTCCATGTAACATACATATAAAAATAAGCAAATAAATACTCTAAGGAATTGGTAACTCTGCTGAGCTTCTCTGGACATGGTTAGCATCAGCATAATAATGAAGGCAGCAAACCAGATCTATAAACCCATTCAAGGGACACTGGGGAGACAGAAGGGAGAAGGGGGAAGCTCCTTTCTGATATGAAAGATGCAGGCTGGAAGATACCTCCTAGAAAGCTGGAAGTTTGTGTCACTATGACCCTTGTCTTAGTTAGGGTTTTACTGCTGTGAATAGACACCATGACCAAGGCAAGTCTTAAAAAGATAACATTTAATTGGGGCTGGCTTTCAGGTTCAGAGGTTCAGTCCAGTATCATCAAGGTGGGAAGCATGGCAGTGTCCAGGCAGGCATGGTACAGGAGGAGCTGAGAGTTCTCCATCTTCATCTGAAGGCTTCTAGTAGAATACTGACTTCCAGGCAGCAAGGATGAGAGTCTTATAGCACACACCCACAGTGACACACCTACTCCAACAGGGCCACACCTAATCATGACACTCCCTGGGCCTAGCATATACAAACCATCACAACCCTGTAATGGCTTCTCTGTGGCAGGAAGCCCTGGCTATTTCCAGCTGTGTCTCCAGACTGCCTGGGGAACAGCTTGAGGGACAGTGGATCTGCTCTTAAGCTGGAAAAAAATGTGACTCTGGATTCTAATAGGAGTGTGTGGAGTTTGAGAAAGGCATCTTGTGCCTCCTGAGCAGAATGAACTAGTGAAAATTCAGAATTACTGTAAACGTTGGTTTCAACTTTCCAGAAATGTGTATGTGTGTGTATGTGTGTGTGTGTCTGCTGAGGGTCATGGAAGTGACTCACTCTCCACTTTAGTGTTTTGGTTTGTCAGATCACACAAGACATGGGATAGGTGAGAGTGGTGCTTACATCCAGGAGTTAGAGAGCATGGTACTTCTGTCAAACAGGGTAGGTTGTTGTGCATAGTGGCAGGTCTCAGTTAACTGAGGGACCCCTCCTGAACATTTAGTCAAGGGAGAGCATATATGTGTATCTGAACTACAGACAAAGCATATATATCTTAAATACCACAGTGGGCTTAAAGCCCATATACATGTATTATGCATCTATTACCAGAATGTGAACACCTACAAGTGGCCTCACCCCCAAAGAAAAAGCTTCCTACACTAGCAGTCATCAGTTGGCAATGGCTCTTCAGCCAGGGGTGTAGCTTCATGGGAACATTTCTAAAGTCAGGGTGGAAGAATCTAAGAGCCAGAGGATGGTAACGAGTGCTGTGCAATGCTGCCTCTGGACATGCTAAGGCCATTGCACTCATGAACTCATAGGTATGGTTACTTGCACAAGAGCCACACAAGATCAAACCAGTCGTGGACAGGAATGAGCCCAGAGAAATGGAATCAACCTAGATACATGTCAACTGATGAATGGACAATGAAAATATGCTATTTATATACAATGATTCCATTTCTCAGCTATTGTGAATAAAGTAGCCATAAACATGGATGTGCAAGTGCACCCACTGTTACAATAGAGTCCTTTGGGTATACATCCAGGAGTGTGTAGTTGGGCTGTACAGTTGTCTTATCTTTAGTGTTTTGAGAAAACTCCACATTGATTTCTATAGTGCTTGTACCCATCTACACCCCTACCAACAGTGGGTAAGAATTCTCCTCAGCTGAAGGGGCCTTATCCGGCTATCATGGGAGGGGAGGCCCTTGGTCTTATAAAGGTTCGATGTCCCAGTGTAGAGGAATGCTAGGACAGTGAAGCGGGAGTGTGTGGGTAGGTGGAGGAGCACCCTCATAGAAGCAGGGTAAGGGGGCATGGGATAGGGGGTTTGCAGAGGGGATAACATTTGAAATGTAAATAAATAAAATATCCAATTTTAAAAAAGAACATTCGGGGTTGGGGATTTAGCTCAGTGGTAGAGTGCTTGTCTAGCAAGCACAAGGCCCTGGGTTCGGTCCTCAGCTCTGAAAAAGAAAGAAAGAAAGAAAGAAGAAAGAAAGAAAGAAAGAAGAAGAAGGAAGGAAGGAAGGAAGGAAGGAAGGAAGGAAGGAAGGAAGGAAGGAAGGGAAGGAAGGAAGGAAGAAAGGAGAGAGGGAGGGAGGGAGGAGGAAGAAAAGGAAGGAAGGGAAGGAAGGGAGGGAAGGAAGGGAAGGAAGGGAAGGAAGAATGAAAATTCTCCTTCTCTGCATACTCACTAGCCTTTGTCATCACCTGTCTTCTTGATGATAGCCACTCTGACTGCTCCCACTGTCAGGAGTCCCACAAGTAGACCAAGCTACACAGTTGTAACACATGCTGGTTTATTGCTATGACTCTGTAGGAAAACTTGAAATTAGGTATGAGGGATGACTCCAGCAGCATTCTTTTTGTTCAGGATTGCTTTGGCTGTCCTGGGTCTTTTGTGCTCCCATATGAATTTTGAGATTGCCTTTTCTGTTTCTGTGACTGTTACTGGCATTTGGGTTGGGATTGCTTTGAGTCTAGGCATTGCTTTTAGATCACTTCCACATTGATTCTTCTGATCCATGAGCATTGAAGGTCCTTCCATCTTCTGGTGTCTCCCTCAATTTCTTTCCTTAATGTTTTCAAATTTTTACTGTAGTTCTTTAGTTAATTAGTTTTATTATTTTTTATTTAGTTGTTTTATTCCAAAGGCGGCAGTTGTTGTTGTTGTCGTTGCTGCTGCTGTTGTTGACTATTGTAAATGGTGTTGTTTTCCCAATTTCTTTCTCAGTATTGTCATTAGCAAATTGGATGGCTCTTGTATAATTTTTAATCCTGCCACTTTGGTAAATAACAGTTTTCTTCTGGAGTCTCTAAGGCCTTTTATGTAGAGAGTCACATATACAAATGCATATGAATATATGGAATATATCCAATTTCACCACAGTGAATGATCTTTCAGACACGTGTTTGAATTTGTTTGGCAAGTGTCTTGTGGAGGATTGTTTGTGTCTGTGTTCATCAGGAGGACTGGTTTATGAGAGCTTTGCTGTTGCATCTTTGGGTCAGGGTAAAACCAGCTTTGTGGGAGAGTTTGGTGACGTCCTTTCTTTTTTGATTTTGTGTAACGATGTGAAGCATTGGTGTTAGTTCTTCTTTAAAGGTTTGCTGAGATTCACCAGAGAGTCCATCTGGAGCTGTTCTTTTTTTAGTCGGAGGATTTTTAATCACTGCTTCAATCTCACCGCTTGCCACAGATCTGTTTAAATAGTATATCTTGTTCTGGTTTAATTTTGGTAGGCCATATGCATCTAGAAATTCATTTATTTCTTTTAGATTTTTCCAAACTAATGCAATATCTGTTTTTAAGGTATGATTTTTTTCTGGATTTTGTTGGTATTTTTTTTTTTGTTTTGGTGGCTCCATTTTCATCTCTAATTTTATCAGTTTGAGTTTTCTCTCTTGTTCTTTTGTTTAGCTTGGCTAAAGATTTGTCAATCTATTTATCTTCTTAAAATCCATCTCTGTCATTTATTCTTTATATTATTATATTTTTCTTGTTCCCACTTCATTAATTTCTGATATGAATTTGCCACTTTCCATATACTCATTAGAGGTTTAGTCTGTTCTTTTCTCAGGGCCCTAGGGTGTATATACTGTTAAGTTAGAGAGAAATCAGATCCTGCTGATTTCTATGTAGACATTTAGAGCCACAAACCCCCTCTTTGGACTGCTTTAATTGCCTCTTATATGTGTTTTTCATTTGATTCTAGAATTTTTTTTTTATTTCTTTCTGGATTTCTCCCAGGACCCATTCGTTGTTCAATAGGTTATTATTTAGTCTCTGAGAGGTTTTATACATTCAGAGGGTTCTCTTAGTATTGACTTGTAGGCACACTCCATTGTAATCAGCTTGGATACAAGACATTGTTTCAATTGACCTATATTTCTTAAGACTTGAGCTGTGTCCTATTACATGATCTACATAGGTTACACAGAGAGTTACATAGGTTGCTGGGAAGAGTGTATACTCTGCAGGATTTCGATGGAATATATTCTATGGCATCTGTTAAGTTCATTTGTCTACGATGTCATTTAACCTGTATATTTCTATATTATTTTATTTTTTTGCAGAATGACATGTCAGTTGGTGAGAGTTAGATATTTTAGTCACTGGCTGTGGTGGTTTGAATGAGAATGATCCCACAGATTCATATTGGGATGGTTAGTCTGCCTTTGGTGGAACTGGTTACAAAGGATTAGGAGGTGTGGCCTTGTGAAGTTGTGTCACTGAGGATGGGCTTTGAGGTTTCAAAAGCCCACTCCTTCCTGGCATGGTGGTGTATGCCTTTAATGTCAGCACTCAGAGGCAGAGGCAGGCAGATCTCCCTGAGTTTGAGGCCAGCCTGGTCTACAGAGCAAGTTCTAGGACAGCCAGGGCTATGTAGAGGGACCCTGTCTCAAAACAAAACCAAACAACCAAACAACAACAGCAAAACCCAACTAGAACATCATTCCCAGTTAGCTCTCTGCCTCCTGACTCCTATTTGTAGATGTAAGCGCTCAGCAACTGCTCCAGCACCATGTGTGCTTGCCTGCTGTCAAGCTTCCTGCTATGATGATCAGGGACTTGCCTTCTAAACATGTAAGGAAGTCCCTAGTAAATGCTTTCTTTTGTAAGTTACCTTGGTCATGGTGTCTTTTCACAGCAATAGAAAAGCCATCAACTACTATTTTGGTGGGTTAATCTGTATTGTTTATGAATCTGGATATACCTGTTTGGGATATATCTGTTTAACATTGTAACATGCTCTGGATGGATTGCTTCCTGAATGAATCTTCATGAAGTACTCTTCTTTATCTTTTACCGTCAGGTATTGTTTAAGTTTATTTTGTCAGATATTAGATTCTCTTGTCTCCTGGTCTACCTGCTTGGAGAACCTTCTCCATCCTTTCCCCTAGGGTAGCAACCATCTTTTGTCATGAGGTGGTTCTCCTGGAGACAGAAAATAGGTAGATGGTTTGATGCTCTTTTTATCCAATCTACTAGTCAGTGCCTTTGGCTGGGAGATTGAGACCACTGATATGCATAATTATTATTGAAAGGTCTGCATTGCTACCTGGCATCTGGTGTGTTATACCATTTGTTGTTTTCCTCCTGATTTGGTTTGTTTGTTTAGCATGATTTTTTTTTGTGGCATCATGGATGGATTAGTTTTTTTCTCTTCAGCCTGAAGGATTCCTTCAAGTATCATCTACAGAGTTACCTGAGTTGTTATAACCTCTTCACTCTTACCATGAGAAGCTTTCATTTTCCCTTCATATTATGATAGGTAGCATTTCTGGGTATGGGAGTCTGCACTGACAGCTGTTGCCCTTCAGAGATTGAAATATATCATTCCAAGACCTTCTGGGTTTTAGAGTCTTGGTTTGCAGAATCTGTTGTCTCTCTGAAGGCCTGCCTTCATAAGCAAGCCAGTGTTTCACTCTTCCCCCTTTTCAATATGCTTTCTTTGATTTGTACATTTATTATTTAATTATAAGGGGTGGGTCTTTTCTGTTTTTTTCTATTTGGAGTCATAAAAGCCTCCTGGGACTGCATTACCATCTTTTTTTTCCTAATTCTGAGAGTTTTCCCCTTATGACTCTTTTTAACAATGCTTTCTACAACACATATATTCAGTGTCTTCAGAGGAGAGTATATACTTCGCTATTCACATGGGGCCCTCCATGTAATCCTGTCTGCATCTGTTTGATTGCTGCAGTCTCCCCCCTCGTTCTCGGGCTTAGATACTCCTCATCTCCTCACCTCTTTCTATTGAGAGGCTTCTCACAGATCTTAGTTATGTTTCTCATCTCCAGTATTTCTCCAGGATCCCTTTTTCTTTACTGAATTCTTCTTACATATGTTACACCATGTTATTTTATTCGGTTGTTTGGACTCTCAATCATGATCTTGTTTTCTTCTTTCATTTCTCAGGACATACTTATGAGCATTCTTCTGACTTTTCTGCCCAGGAATCCATCTCACTCATTCTCACTAGATGGCATTACTTCAGGGTTCTCTTGGTTTTTTTCATGTTTCTTATGTTACTGAATTGGGATTTATGCATCTGGGGTTATTTCCCTGCTTGAGTTTTTCAGATGAGCCATGTGCTTTCAGCTGAAGTATTTGCATGTTCAAGTGGGACTTGGATATGGTAGAGTTGAAATATATAATTCAGAAGACAGTTCCTCTGTCCTGGAGTTAAGGGTATTGCTGATGCTGTATTATCCCCCAGTAGAATATTAACTTTCCCCTGAAACCTTTTGCAGCTTCAGTCTCATCTTCATACCTGTTTTTCAGAATCATGGTGGGTTCTCACAGCGATGCAAATATCAAATCTGGGGCAAAGCTGAGATGCTATTTTCAACTTGGCGAGGAGTCCTCACAGTTTCCTAGTGTATGATCTGAATGGTAAAAATTTTAAAAGTAATTCAGAAGTAAAAATATGTGAGAATGTGTGGACACATATCTGTCACCATAGCAGGAGGGAGGCAGAGGCAGGAGGATTGCCCTTCTTGAGCTACACAGCAAGACCCTGTCTTGATAAATTAAATAAATAATATAATATAACCAAATAAATAAATAATATAGAATAAAAAAGTGAAAATGCCAGTAAAGTATGAACTGCAAAGCTCAAACTCACCTCTGGACCATATACCCTGCTTCCACTCTCTAGAGGTTACCCTGGTAACAGAGTTTTGCATACACTTCAAGGAAATGTTTCTATAAACATAAGCATCTGTGACCCAGATGTTGGTCATCCATCTCATCTGTTTGACTGACTCTCTAGCCCCATGCCACACTTGACACAGAACCTTTGACCAGCATTTACAAGAAGTCCAATCACACCAACTATATCCTGATGTTTAAAGGATGATTAAAGATGGATGGGGCCGAGGAGAAGGGTCACATTACACAGCATCAGCTATTCCCTGTCCAACCAAAACAAAGCCGTGTTGAACTGTCTCCAGAGTTGTCAGCCCATACTACAAACAGGAACTGCTCACCCCCGGCCTCCGCTTATCCAGTGCTGAGACGTGACGCGTGCTCCAAGGCACTTGGTTTCCACTGCCACCCTTCCCCTCCCAGTCCCCGATACCCCAGCTGTAAGGACAGACTACATTTCATTTCAACAACTGTTGTCTGGCCAATGTTTAGTTTGCTTCTGGTTTTTCTTTTGTTTGTTAATCCTCATCATAATTAGAATGGCAGAAGTGACATCTCTGTACACTTGTGAGGTTGCTACAGGGCAAATTCTTAGAAGTGTAAAATTTGGCTTAAGGATACAGGCATTCACAGTTTGGACACATTGTGATAACTGGTTATGTCAAGGAAAAATAAAAGTGGCATGAATGTTCGAACTCCTAGAGCATGGCGTGGCCCCAGGTCACAGTGCCTTGTCCAACACCGTTACCAAATGATGTCTACCATCTTTAACAATACAAGGGTGAAAATATGCATTCCTTTAGTGGTGATGGGTGATGTTAAAGCAACTTCCATCTATTTGTATGTCAGTTATTCTGTGTGTGTGTAGGAGTGTGTGGGCTGGCACACTCACAGTATGAAAAGTGAACCTAGGCCTTACGTTCTTGAGACAAGTTCTCCCTCTGAGCTCCACTCCCTCAAGATCATTCACACATTTTTTTTAAGCTTTTTTTTCCTGATACAGGCTCTCAGTACCCACCACAGAGCAGAGCTCCCCCTGGCTCAGCCTCCCCAAGCGCTAGAACCTTCAGCCTTGCACCATTGCACTCAGCTGTTGCACACTTTTACTCTGAAAGTTTCCTCTACTTCGTTTCCTCCTCTTCTCCTCTTCTCCTCTCCTCTACTCTTCTTCCCCTCCACTCCTCATCTTCCTCCTTGTCTCCTTTTCCTCCTCCTTCTCTTCCTCCTCCTCCTTCTTCTTCTGGCTAATTCTTTATGTAGGCATCAAGCATACCAGGAAAGCCCTTTCCTTCTTGGAGGGATCACCTCCTTTGCTTCCAGGCCACGTCTGTCTTGAGATTCTCATGTGCTCCTTTCGGTCTTCGTGTTAGCTTTTTGCTTATCTGCCTCAAGAAGTCACTGTGTCAAGTTCTCCAATGTTCCAGTTACATTCTGCCTCTCCTCTGCTATGTAGTGATCTCAGTCCTGGATAATAGACACCTTTTATCTACTACTTCCATGTTCCTAGCTTTCTCTACCAGGTATTCTGAATTCCTACTGTTGTATGAAATTCTATGAGGTCAGTTCACCAGCTCCAATCTCCACGTAAGAACATGTAGCTTACAGACTAACCTGCATGCTGGCTCCAACTAGCGAAGGGATTTGATACCAGCTGTGACCCTTCAGTGTCCTCCTCTGATATTCACCTCACTGTGTCTCCTTTACCTGCAGGGACTGACTCTGAGCTGCTGTTACTCAAGACCTCTCCCTTATCCTCCAACCTGAGTATCCAACTCCTCCATAGAAATCTGCATGAAATCCATGTAGTATGTTCCCCAAACCTGCCTTGCAGGGAGGTCCCCCAGGCTCCAGCAATAGTCACAATGTCCTATAGAACAGCCCTCCCCGTCTCTCTGTTACCCCTTTAGCACAGATGCCACATGCTTCTCACCCTGTCTCTGCAGCACCAGGCCCTCGTACTCCACCCCAGCTATACACCCAAGAGGTACTTTTCCTTTAGGTATAAGAATCCCAAAGCTCTGTCTCAGACTTTATCAGAACAGCACTTGGGAAACCAGGAATGTTAAATACACAGGGGCCTCTTCTCAATGAGGAGATAAAATACCGTCTCCCTACCACTCCCAGAAGGCTGGAAGTAGATTTTACTAACAATCTGGTGGCCTTTTTGAGATCTGTGGAGGTAGATTTCAGCCACCTTTTGCTACAGAGGCAGACCTTAGCCAACCCTCCCAGAATGATTATCTCAGACTCTTCTCTCCCTAGACCGTTACCCATCCTTAGGGAATATGTCACATGTATTTTATAGCGTGCAGACCCACCTCTATGTTATCGATCAGAGACCACTTTAGATTCCAGGCCTTTTAGCTCTGGAGCTCACCCTCATGGTCACAAGTACATTGTAAAGGAATTTCTGTGTTTACACCTTAAGATTTATGGTGCACCTGGAATCAGAATGATTACTGCCTGGAAATCTCTTCCCAAACTGTAATGTGTTTTAAACACACTGACAATGGCCCACCCATCCCTAGACATCCCAAAGTCTGTCCAGGTTGACAAGGTCGCTCTGAATCGTGTTTTCATTTTCATTTCTCTGAGGATCCCTGCCTGCACGACACCTGCAGGGCCCCCTTCAAGCTCTTAAAGGAATCCGTGAGTTAATCTGTAAAGTAGATGCATTATATTAATATATTAATATATTAATTATATATATTTAATATATGATTATATTAATCAGTTAGGCTTACCTCGGCACTCAGGAGGCAGAGGCAGGAGGATGGCCACAAATCCTAAGCCAGGCTGTTTGACCTAATGAGTGCCAGGCCAGCCTGACCATATCTGATCTCTTATCAATATTAGACTCTGACTTGCCTTTCTGGAAAGTCGGTGCCTGTTGTCTGAAGAGAAACTTAGAAAGCCCTAGTTCCAAGGCTCTGTGGGTGTCCCTGGTTTTGCTGCACATCCCTATATCTGGTCAACCAAAGTCCTCGTGGCTTTGCACACACTGTTCCCTATTTGGAAGCTCCCTTCCTTAGTAGCGCCCAGAATTAAGGCCAGATTTTTTGGGCAAATTCTTTGTCATTGAGCTTTGTCCCTTGTTTTCAATATTTATATTTTTAAAACAGGCTCACTAAATTGCCCGGCAGGTCTTAGTTTTCCTTTGTCATTTGTTCTTAGAGTGGTATCTCATGCATCTCAAGCTGGCTCTACCTTGCTATATAGCAGAGGCTAACCTTGAACTCCTGAAACTTCCTTTCTCCACCTCCCAAATGTTGTGGCCTTAGGCATATGCCACCACACCCATAACCCAGAGCTCTTAATCCTCCTGCCTCAGCCTTCAAATATCTGAGATTACAGGCCTGTGCCATCCAGCCCCGTTTAGTGCATGAGCATTTGTAAATCCTTCAGATCAAGCTTAAGTGGTGCTTTCTTCCAAGGCCGGCCTGGATGCCTCCTTTCCGGTTCCCAGGCATCTTCTCTGACTCCTTTTTCATTCTTCTGACATTGCACTGCTGTTCTGTGTCCATCCATCTCCAAGGCAAGGCTGCCAGCAAAGCCTTTATGATCCATTCTCATCTCTTGTGTGTGTGTGTGTGTGTGTGTGTTGTGTCTCACAAGGTGACTTGGAAATGTGTGTGGAATTAACATGTTCTGTGTCTGAGTGTTCATCAGTCCTTCTTCCCATCAGAACTAGAGCTGTGAAGAACAGGATCAGTAGAACTCTGGTACATTTCAGAACATACGGGAAGGGCAGCATCACCGTTTCTACAGCCTAGCCTGGAGTGGGATGTTTGCTCTATCACCCTGCCAAGTTGTTCCCCAAAATCTGCTGTATAGCCATAAGGATCCATGTATATTTGTTAGTGTATGTGGGAGGTAAAACTGAGAGTTAGTAGCTTGGGGCTAGCAAGGGCTACAGTGAGACTCTCTACTTTGCAACAAACAAAAATCCAAGGGACACATATGGGAGCAGCCCAAAAAATGCAGTCAAGATGTAAGTAGATGTGAGGTAAAGAGCATGACCGATTGCTCTACAACAAAGGACAGGTTAACAAGTAGAAGCCATGGTCAGTGTATCTCACCACAGCTTTATATCATGGAAGAACCTTCACAAATGAAGACCCAAACCCCCAGAAAGTCTAATGTTCTTTAATGAAGAAGAGACAGCCATGGACAAATGGACCACCCAAAAGGTGTGACCTGATGTAAAAGACAGAGGGGCACCTAGTGAGGCCTCCCTGTACAGCCTGCCTTCCTCCCTGAGATCAGACCTGACCCACTGGAGTGAGGCCTTGAGAGGAGGAGGGAGAGAGTGGACTGTTAGGTGGCTTTGAGAGAGAGAGGTTGGAGTCTCCATGGCACACCCTGGGTAAGGAGAATTCTGGGATCTATGAGGGAGATGACAGAAGAGTGGGAGAAGGTCAGAGAGAAAGAGAGAAAGGGAAAGAGGGAGGGAGAGGAGAGGAGAGGAGACGAGAGAGACGAGAGCGAGAGGAGAGAGCGGAGCGAGAGCGAGAGACGAGAGAGAGAGAGAGAGAGAGAGAGAAAGTCAAGTCTCAGGCTGCATTTGAGGCTTCCAGTCTCTCCTGCTTCTGGAGATGCTTTGTTTTGTTTTGCTTTGTGCCCTAATATAGCCAAGACCAGAGGACAAATAATACTTTTCAGGCAATAGATTGATATTTAGAAAGAATGTGAGTGTTAGAGACAAGTTTAAATTTACAATGCCATGCTGTCCTGACAAGTGAACCCTGAAACAGCCTTGACCTGACAAAACAGGGATCAGTTTCTCTCAGGGGACATGTCCACCACAGGTGATGTGGACCCTGCTCTACACAGTATTTAGGGATCCACACTAATGACGTGTGGCAGACTAAGATTCCCACAAGGGCAGACTCTGTAAGACTCCCACCTAGGAACTTGTCAGAACACAAAATAGAATACATGGCATGTTAGTTCTGGAGGTCCCCTAGGGTACCCTTGGGAACAACATCCCTGAGGAAGAGCAGAGGAGAACAATTATAGAGAGGGAGAATCTCACCACAGTGCAGACCCGACAGCAGCCTCTGCCTTACCTCTGGGTCTCTGGAGCTTGGAAATTCCTTCAGAGCTGTCCTGAGTGAGACCAAGATGATTAGACCCCACCCTCTACAGCCAAAGGCCTCTTGTGGACAACACTCCCAGTCCCTGGAGCCACGTGTCTTGGGGGAAGAAGCTGAATGGAGGGTGAACTCTAATTTGCAGCGGCTGTGTTCATTTGTGGCCTTTAGTTCCTACCTCCAGGTTCCTGTTGGAATCCCTGCCCTGGTGTCCCTCAGTGATAAGCTGTATCCTGTAAGCCTAAGAAACCCTTTCCTCCCTGAGTTGGTCTGGTCAGTTTTTCTCACTGTTGAAAGCTGGCTAGGGCAGAAGGAAGGGAAACAAGCAGAGAGGGAGTGGGCAGACAGGGAGGGCTGGAGGATTCGGAGGCAGAGGAGTACTTTTGCCCACCCACAGGACAAGGAAACTGTGGACTGAATCAGCAAAGCCACTCCCAGAGATAGCCACTCCCTGACTGTTCTCACTTACCTTGGCCACTTGAACCAAAACTTGGAGGTCACTGTAGAAGAAAGCTACCACTGTTGGGGCAGGAGGTGAGCTCCAGCAGTCAGCCAGGGCAGGGAGTCATAGCAACCTCCAGGAATATTTGACTCCTCGGCCCAGGAGTGACACTTTCAGATGTCCACAAAAGTTCATCACATGGCCACCATGGTAAAGCCTAGGGTTTGGGACTAAGGTGCCAGCCTTGCTTCCATCAAGACGAGAAAGGGTGCTGTTGAGAACTGCTAAGGTACACTCACTACATCTGTGTGAGACTGAGAAGGGCTTGTTTTAACACACCTCAGTTTACCAAGCTGTATAGTGGGAAGAACAGCACCTATCCAAACAGAGTATGAAAAATGTGAATGCACACACAGCATGCCAGCACTGGCGACATCCTGGCTCAAATCTGAATTGAGTGAATGAAACAGACCTGACATAGCTCCTTATGATTCTATTATTTTACTTCATGACACAAACACATTAGGTATGTTTTTACGTCTCAAACACAACATTAAATGATAAGGTATGCACATTTGACGTTAGTTCTAAGACTGATTTCAAATACGTAAATATACCAAAATACTAAAAATGTGGGTGCTCTGGTGGGTGACAACTCCAGTGGCAAGCTGACGGCAGTACAAGCATGAGGACTCAAGTCTGGATCCCTAGCACCCACATAAAAGTCTTATGGTGGCTTGGTATCACTAACCTTAGTGCTGGAGGGTTGGGGGCAGGAGTGGATGGAGACAAATGGATCCCTAAAGCTCATTGGCCAGCCAGCCTACTGCTGAACTACTGAGCCTCAGGTTCAGTGAGAAATCCTAACCCCTACCCCACTCCCCACTCCATCCCCGATCTCCCCAGCCTCTACCCACTACATCAAAAGGACCGATAGGGTTTGCATCTCAAAAGCTCTGTCCGGCTTCTGACAGGTGAGGTATTCCATGTCTCAATCACATGACTCTGTAGCCTGGGGAGCATGCTGCAGATCCAAAGCAGCATTGTTACTTTTGGGCTCCACACATAGGCATACTGTGTACATACGTCACCCCCGTCCATACACATCCACAAATAAATACAGTTTTAAAGTTGTAATGGTCAACCACAATGACTTGTAATTACTTGGGAACTTTGTAACATCAGTCTTATTAGGTCAAACCAAGACTTGGAGTGTGAGTCACCCAGATAAATAATCAACTCTCAGGTCTACATGGGGACTTGTGGGGGCGTGGCCTAAGCCTGGACTCAGCACGTAAACAAAAGTCACCCTCATTTACTAACAGTGAAGATCTATTTCCTGCTGAGTACTTCTAGTAGTGGCTTTGGGGCAAAGGGTCAAATATGCACCGGTGGAATTTGCTTCTCTTCCCACCAGGTTTGGAGCTGCAGCATGCTCCCAGGCTACAAGGTCATATGAATGAGACTTGGAAATACCTCACCTGTCAGAAGCCGGACAGAGCTTTTGAGATGCAAACCCTATCGGTCCTCAGAGATGAGAGAGAGAAGTCACTTTCAAAGCACTGCCTGCCCTCTACTATACACTCACTAAGCATACACTGCTCCCTCGATCTGCTACGAAAACAGAATTCTAAAATAAGCTGTAGCCTGCTCTCTCGAATTGGAATTTAGAAGAAGATGGATTCGTGTATTTGAGTTAGTTTCATCCTCTTACTCCTACACTATCCACCCCACCCCAGTACCCACAAAGGGCAGCACTGGCTAACAGAACCAGTTAAGACCGGGAAAGACAGACATCGATAATTATGAGGGCAGGCTAGAGGCTGCATGAAAATAAAATGCACAGAAGCCAGCAGATGGCAGTTAATCATAATTTTTCCTGCAATTCCTATTAATTGTTGAAGATTCTTCATTCTGTCTACCCATCAGACGAATGATACGCTAATGTGTCATAATAAGTAATGTTTCCCCTTTGAGATATTAAATAATCGTGCTACATAAAGGTTCCCCTCCCACATAACTAGCCCCAGACCTGATTTTCTCATGCATGTATTTATCATATCATAGCACGCCATGCATATGCATGCCCATAGATCTGTACACTTCCCAGCATGCTGTATGCTTGATCAATGTATAAAGTTAAAGCTAGCACCCGGGTGTATCTCCAGAAGCAAGACTGAATCAAGGAACTGTCGTTCCTAACACAGTGCCAAGAAACAATTTAAACCACACTGTCTACAGAAATAGCAATGCAGAAGTACCTCAGGGAGGCCGCTGGGGCAGTTTCCTCCAAGGCTCTGATTACAAGCATTAACAAGGTGCATGACCCCTTCCTGGCTGTTCTCCCCCACCGCCAATCCTTCCATCCTTCTCCCTCCCCTTCCCTCTCCCTGAATTTGCACACTGCCTTTCCTTTTTGGATGTCTAGTTCCCTCCACTCTGCTTCTCCTGTTCTCTCTAAATCTCTCTCTCTCTCTCTCTCTCTCTCACACACACACACACACACACACACACACACACACACACACGCTTGCACACACCAGCCTGCATGTCCCTGGTTTCCAGAGTCTTGCAGGGACAGATGCTGTACCAGGCAGGGTTCTTGACGTCCAACACTACAAATCGACTCTTAAGGTAGAAAGAGAGAGAGAGAGAGAGAGAGAGAGAGAGAGAGAGAGAGAGAGAGAGAGAGAGAGAGAGAGAGAGAGAAATTATTGGAGAGCATTCAAGTAGTTCACAGAATCGACGGGAAGCCTGGGAAAATTGGCTCGGTGAACAGGCACGAACCAAAGGATTTAGCACCAAAGAGCAGAGCCAAGGTCACACCATTGAAAACTACCCAGTGGGACTGCCACCAGCATGCTGCCTACCAGTCACTAATGACCACCGCTGCCAGTTGACTCTTCGGAGGGGTGGTCTACACACCTGAGACCTTTCCTCGCCTTCTTCCGGTTCCCAGTCTAGGCTTCAGACCCAATGCCAAGGCCTAGAGGGCAGACCTTGCGCACAGCTTTCCAAGAGCAGAGCTGTGGTTCCGGCTCAGACCACAGCAGGGTCAGGGCACACAGCCCAGTGGCTCGGCGGCTTAGCAGAGCGCAGGACACTGTGGATCTGGAGGGACACTGGGTAACACAAGCCAGGTTAAAGTCGGTACCCTCCCCCCAACCCCTAGGTGTGGAGATCTGCACTTCCTAGCCGAGCGGGAACAACTCTGGGGAAAGGTATTTGGCAGGCACATCAGGATTAGTGATGCCAACACTGGAAAGATAATGTCGACTGAAATCCTGCTGGAGCTCAGGCCCCTCCCCCGCCCACTCAGTCCCAGGCCGAGCAAGGGGCTGCAGCTGAGATGTGAACATTCTTTGTTCTCGGGTTCATTTAGCCACCCTCCATTCCTGCTCTCTTGGACCGCTCTCTTGACCCCACATTTTAACCCTTAATGGAGACTGGTTTCTTTCTAGGGACCAGCTTTGCAACCAGATTCCTGGTCTGACCACAGGCGTTGCTCTCTTCTGCCAGCTGTTCCCAATTAGGAGCTGGTTGAAGCAGTTTGAGTGTCTGAGGGTGTCGGTCAATCGGAGTATTTGTTAGCATTTGGTTTCCCTTAGGATCCCAACCCCAGAACTAATGGATTCTCTAATATCCTGAATTACGAGGTGATTTTGTAGGTTTTCCAAGAAAGGAGAATAAAATATATGAATCAAATCTCTAGGCAGTGGGCCTGGCAGCCCCTCCCAGGACAGAGTGAGTGATGGAGGCAGTTCTCTGAGTCATCTGACAGGGCTCTGACTTTGTCTGCACTTCTTGGGCAGTCACCTCAATTCTCCTGCGTGTTTTAGCAGAGGATCTCTATGTTACAAGAAGCTTCTTGATTAAAAAAAAAAAAAATAAAGGGTTCTGGGGGAGCTCTGGCATAGAGTGTAAAAAGGACTACACAAGCCTATATTCATTTGGTTTCAGCTTAGTGTTTATTGAGCATCTATTACAGCCTAATACTTGATTATTCTGGAATTACCTAATACTTGATTATTCTGGAATTACCTAATACTTGATTATTGAATTACATAAAGTACAACTTGGTACTATGGATCTCTTCCAACCAATGGCATTTTTTAGAAGACTGAAGACCAGCCTTTGGCTACATTTGTCACCAACTGTTCAAAATTGCCACGCCTGTGGCGATTATATAAACCAGATGGCTTTTAGTAGGTTTTGTTATTATTTTTAAACTCTACAGACTAATATCCCCTTCCTGCCTGCACCTGGCTGGCTTCTTTCCCTGACTCCTTCCAGGAGTCACCGCTTTCACTCACTCCTCCAGTTGACAGCCACAGAGAGATGGAGGGGGAATAAATGTCACCGGCAGGCAAGTGCCATAGAGAAGTGGATCTGTGGTAACGCTGCTCTCTGTTGCTTAGACTCTGTATTTGGGGGGCTATGGGAGGCCTCCTCCATCTACACAGGCTGTTCCGTTAAGTCCAGATGTATACTCTGGGACAGTAATCTCTCCTGGAGACACATGTCCTTCTGTCACATTGTGAGCATTTATAAGTCATCTCCTTCCGTCATGTTTGTGTTATTTACTGCCTTGGGGCCTCCAGTGGTCTCACTGCTGGACTGAGGCTAAGAATGGTTCTTCCTAAAAGGACTATTCCTGAGAGTCAATCAATGAGCGAACACACAAGAGATAACTATACTGGATGATTTTGTATCAATTGGACACTAGAGTGATCATCCAAGAGGAAGAATCCTCCTTAAGGAAATGCCTCCATGAGATCCAGCTGTAAGACATTTTGTCAGTGATCAATAGGGGAGGGCCCAGCCTATTGTGGGTGATACCATCCCATGGACTGGTGGTCCTGGGTTATAAGAAAGCAAGCTGAGCAAGCCAAGGAAAGCAAGCTAGTAAGCAATATCCCTCCATGGCCTCTGCATTAGCTCCTGCTTCCAGGATCCTTCCCTATTTGAGTTTCTGTCCTGACTTCCTTCAATGATAAACAGTGCTGTGGAAGTGTAAGCAAAATAAACCCTTTTCTCCCCAACTTGCTCTTTGGTCATAGTGTTTCATAACAGCAATAGAAACCCTAACTAAAACAGTTACCAAGCATAGGCAGGGACTCCATGAACAATAGCTGTTATTATATCAGCATTCCATCAGAAGATGTTGTAGTGTTGGGCTTACAGTTAAGGGACAGTTTAAGAAACCTGTAAAATTCAAGGTCAAAATAACAGGGCTCATGAGTGACAGAGTCAGTCTGGCAGACACGCAGGACTGTGGACCCAAGTCAGCTGTACAGATGACAAAGGTACAGTTCTGAAACGTGGAGAAAGAGTGAGAGGATTGTGGTCCCAAGCCCTCTCATATGGCCTCAACCACATGACCCATAGTCAGTATCTTCTATCACTAATTCTTGCCTAAGGTACTGCAGTGATGTCTCTTGTGGAGTAGTTTTCTCCTACTGTTATCTGTCCTATATTTGTTAGTAAACGTTGTGGTGTGAGAAGTAATCTTTGCACGTTTTTGTTCATGTATAGCATGTACCTGTGTGAACATGTAGATCTATATTTTATCAGTGGATTGTTACTATTATTTTGACCTTCTGATTATTTCAGATTTTGCCAGGAGAAGTCGCTTCAGGTCCTTTTGATATTGTAATCATCATTCTGAGGAAAGTTCTTTACAGCATACGATTGCAAGTTTTTTACTTGGGCTCAGAGTATAACTGAGGGGTAGGTTGTCTGTCTGTCTGTCTGTCTGTTCATTATTCACACTAGTAGCTCTGACTTTAGTTGAGTAGCAGGTTTCCTCCAACTGGCTTTTCACTTTCCACTTTTGTGCCTCCCTTCTCCAGGAGTGTGAATCTATTTGTATGTAGCCAGTCTCCAGCATCCTCTGGGGATGCCCCCAGCCCCCTTGGGACAACATCCTCTGGACTGGCTATCTACTTCCTTAAGGCTTTTTATTTTTTCCAGGAAGAAAGAGGCAAGGATTCTGGGGGTGTCAGGGAGATGGGGAAGGGGATATCGATCAAAACTAAGGTTATATGGAAAGCCTCATGGAAACTCACTGACTTTATAAGCTAATTTTAAAAAATATATAACTATTTTAAAAAGTTTGAATTGTTGTGGTAGCCTGCGTAAGTGCATACTGCTGCTCCTACAAGACATGGTTCATTAGACAAAGAGCCCAGTGCTAGGAGTGGATGTGTCCCTTTAAGTTGTTGGTCTGAAAGATCCCAGAGGCTCCCAAAACAGCACAGACTACTGCTACTGTTTTTGCTTGCCAACCAGAACTAGCTTACCATTGCTGACCTGGAAAATTAACCTCCTTTTTAGCTAGCTTTCATAGAACCAGAAGGTGCCATGCCTGCCACTGAAGAAGAAAAGTCATCAGTGGTGGGCTTACCCCAGCGGTGGACCATGCATGCCACAATACTGACCTGCTAGGCAAAATGCACCTACTGATGAAATAGCGGCACAGCTGTTCTGAAGGTAACCAACCACATTCTGGGTAGATGTTAGGCTTTGTCACAGGAGGGAATTCATGTCTATACTGTAACCTGCTCAAAAGCCCATGGCTAGGAGGTTGGAGGCCCTAGTGAGGGACTTGCTACTGTTGTTTTTTTCTAATAGGTATGTTGTTAGCTGCCTTCTCCCTTCTTAATATTAATGTTTATACTAGTATATTAGTGATACCCTCAGCCTTGATTAGAGAAGCTTCTTAGTGGTTAAAATGTTGCAAACAAATGACTATAAACAGCTAGTGAGTGCTCAGTCCTAATGGGGCATGTAGACCATCACTCCTTCCCTAAGACTCAGGAAACATCCTGGAAGGGGGCAGAGGGAGAGGTAAGAGCTGGCAGATGGTGAAGAGAACTATGATATGTTATCTTCTAGACATGACACAAGGTAGCATACATGAACTCATATCTAGACAATGACATAAGGTAGCACACATGAACTCACATCTAAACATGACATAAGGTAGCACATGAACTCACATCAGACATGACACAAGGTAGTACACATAACTCACATCTAGACATGACACAAGGTAGCATATGTGAACTCACACCTAGACATGATATAAGATATATGTACATATACATACACACACACACGCACACACACACATAATATATATATATATATTATATATGCACATATATATTTTTTATACAAAGAAGACACACAGAATGTGGTTTTTCTCTTGTGAGTCTCTACCGTAGAGACTCCGTTCTGCCTTCCATTTTAGACATTAGACAATGCCCTTCTTAAACCTGGCTGCAAAGTGAGAAAACAAGCAAGAAGGGAACCCACCCTCCAGTTCTTAATATATATATATATATTAAGAAATTACTGGGGGGAAAAGCAAGGAACCAGCAAATATTTTTTTAAAGACAAGAGGAGCAGAGAGAAAGATATGGAGAGAATAGAAAGAAAAGAAGGGAAAGCAAATAAATGACCTGGGAGGGAGACAGAAGGAGTGAGGAAGGAAGGAGGGAGATTTAGGTCACATTTTGCTTTGCATTTTGGAAAGGCAACCTGGCAGTTCTGAAGAGAACGAAGTGGAGGGTGGGTTCCCTTCTTGCTTGTTTTCTCACTTTGCAGCCAGGTTTAAGAAGGGCATTGTCTAATGTCTAAAATGGAAGGCAGAACCGAGTCTCTATGGTGGAGAACTCACAAGAGAAGAACCACGTTCTGTGTGTCTTCTTTGTGCTGTAAAGACCCCTGTAAGTGCCTTCCTGTGGTTTCTGCTGTGATATGGGACCCATTGTCGTGGAAGGCTACATCATTTTGGAGAAGATCGTCTTTGCTCGGTAGCAGAGCTCTCACCGACTGGTGGTTACATACATGTAGGTCAAGTAAGAGCTTTGTCCTGGGAGACCTTTTGGCAGCGCTTTTTCCCCCTCCTCTCAATCTATTTCTGCTCAAGTCTTTTTCTTTCCTACACAGACCTCAGATCTTGGAAATGGAGACCTAATTCCTTAAAATCCCAGTGATCCTGGGAAGGAAAGGATTAAAGTTCAGGGTCCTGCTCCCTGAGTTCAAAGCTAGGAGTTGATAGCACAAGATGTGACTCATACTGAGGCTAGAGTCACTCTCTGGTGAGTAGATCCTCATTTTGTCTGAGGTCTCAACTGAACAACAGAGTCTGGTGCTAGGTGTGAGTCTACCATGCTGGGCCAGCCTAAGATCAAGGAGTGGCTGTGTTCGAACAAAGCAGGTGGCTAGGAAGCTGTAAAGCGGTGGCATTTGGGAGCTGGCTAGTTGGCTCCTGTGAGCTGGAATTCTCTGAGGCAGCCCTATCTCCATGGAAGACCTTGCAGACTGATTAATCTTGTGTGGCTGACATTCCTTCCAGGAGAGAGATAGAAACGGCATCTACCCTCCTCCTCAGGTTCCAATGGCAAACCGAGGTACCAATAAATTTACTGGGCTTACTTACAGGGCAATGGGTGAGGGGCTGTGGGAATGAGCACAGGTGAGCTTAAGGTAGACACACTGGAAGGTCTGTACCCTTCAGCCAAGATGGCTTCCCTAAGGTGATACAGATGGGACTCCCTTCCCTCATCTTTCCCCACCTATATTCTCTAGCCCCCTCCCCTAAGACAGAATTTCATACAACTGGTTGGGAAGGGTGGCTGGATTCTCAGGTGTTAATCCCATGGCCTTCCCTAGACCTTCCTTCTATGAGGGACCCAGCAGACCCTGACAATGGTAGCAATTTGCTTAGAGGAGAGTCTTGTACAACACCCTGGCTGAGTTAAACAAGACTGTGCAGAGATGGAATGTTGTCAACCAAAAGCTAAAGTTGCCTTGGGCTCTCTTATCTATTGCTATCAACCTCTGTTTCTGGCCTCACATCATCCTGAGCACTAGATAAAATTCCTAGAATGTATCACTAAGTCTGCTAGACCTCTGGACTCCACCAGGCCTAGAAGTAAGACTGTAGCGAGGTAACATCTGACTCCTATAAAACACATTTTCTCACCTTGTTGTAGCTGTAGGCCAGCTGGGATTCCCACCAGCATAACTAATGAATGTGTTAACTCCAGTCCTTCTTTTATTCTGTGACTACGATGATTATACGTAACCTCTTACACAGTAGAAGATGTCATTCAGGATATATTAAACCTGTGTTCCTATGTCACGATCTTACCTCCTTTAACACAAGGTAATTATTTCACATTGACACTTATATGAACTGTTACATTTTCATAAATTTGGAAAGTTCCTTGTTAAATCTATCCTTTCATAGTTGTTGAATCATGTAAACTTTCAACTAAATAACTAATTTGGACTTGTGAATAGAATGAAGATTCTGGTGGCTTACTACTCATAAGTCAGTATTTAGGAGTTGAGAGGATTAAAGGAATTGGGACTATTAAAGGGACGATAATATTGAGAAGATGGGGATGGGTGTTGAGGATAGGGTTTAAAATAGCAGCACCCAATCTTGTTCTTATGTGGCCGCCATGTTCCCCCCTAGACAATGCCTGAGGCCAAGAGCAGCTGTGTATTCTCACTGCCGCTCAGCTTTGACTGCAGCTCAGACCAGCCAGAAGTTCTGGCCCTGGCACCCACGAGATGCCATTGTGGTGGCTACATCAGCCAACCACCATGCTGTCTCCACAAAGCTTGGCTGAATCCCAGACAATACCCGCCATCCATGAGGTACCTGGTAGCAATGAGACTCTAAAGCTTAATTATTATCCAAAGGCTTTATATATTTAGAAATGCTCAAATAACAAGATGCCCATACAATTAGAGTTGTAACCCAATATTTAACATTTTGATAAGTTGCTACTTTAGACTGCTAGAGACACTCTGACATCCACCTCCATCTTCCCCTCTCTCCTCTAGCTCCTCCTCTTCCTTCTCCTCTTCCTCTCCTTCTCTCTCTTCTCTCCTCCCACATTAGCTCCTCCCAAATTACCAAGCTTTATTGTAAAATGTAGCAGGGGAAATATCCCTTCAAAGTTCCATCTTGGGTATCTTTGGGGACAGAGTAGAAAGGACTTTTCCAAGAAGAGAAAGGAAGAGAAGGAAGGGCACACTTTGAGTGGGCCTCCATCAATCAGGACATGTGTCTCTTTTGGTCTTCTCTGGAACATTGCAAGGGACTAACTTGTTCAAGCAAGTTTCAGTATCTCTTCTCAGATACATGTATGGAAAAAGACTTAAGGAAGGGGCTAGAGGAAGAACTTGGGTGGTAAACTGCTTGCTGTTTGTGCTGGCTAGATTTATGTCAACTTGACACAAGGAAAGGAAATCTGAAAGGAGGGAAACTCAGTTGAGAAAATGCCTCCATGAGATTCGGTTGTAGGTTTTCTTAATTAGTGGTTGATAGGGAAGGGTCCAGACCAGTGTGGGTGGTGCCATCCCTAGGCTGGTGATCTTAGATTCTATAAGCAGGCCAAGCAAGCAGCACTCCTCCACTGCCTCTGCATCAGCTCCTGCCTCCAGGTTCCTGCCCTGCATGAGTTCCTGTCCTCACTGCTTTTGATGAACTCACCATTCCATATAACACCCGTATACGTTGTGTTTCATCACAGCAATACTAACCCTAACTACGACACCATGCAAGCACAAGGACCTTTCCCAGTTTGGTTTCTTGTGACTGGGATAAACACCATGACCAAAAGCAGCTTGGGAGGAAGGAGTTTATTTCACCTTACACTTTACTGTCCATCATCAAGGAAGACAATGGCGGAACTCAAATCACAAATCTGGAGGTACGAACTAAAGCAGATGCCACAGAAGAGTGCTGCTCAATGGCTTGTTCTCCATAGCTTGTTCAGTTCTTTCTCATACACTCCAGGATCGACAGCCTAGGGTGGCACCATCTACAATGGCCTGGGTCCTCTCATAGCAAGAAAAGTCCACATCTGATGCAGGCATTTTCTCAACTGGGTTGCCTCTTCTCAGATGAGGGTGTTAAAAGAATAAGAATTGGAGAAGAAAGACGTGGAAATGTGCAGTTTGCTGAGGAGAGAAGTGAAAGCCAGTTTAAGCTGCAGATAAGGGTGCAATGCAGCTACCCCTGGTAAGGATGCTAGCACCACTAAAGAGAAGCCTATGTTCTGTGCTGGGAAAAATAGCAGTGCTGGTCTGGAGATACAACCCCACCCATGGAAGTGTCCAACATATGAAAATAGAGACCATTTGAAAGGAAGAAAATCTATATTGAGAATGGCACCGTGGGGGTGGGGTGGGAGTGGGAGGGTCTATGCTCAAAACACCTGCATGGAAGTATTTCCCCAGGGTCAGCCTCAGAGGCATGCAGAGGTCACCGCAACACCAGACTATATCATGTCTGGCAGCAGAACTTGGCAAGCATCACCTACATTATGCTTACTGATTTTTGCAGGTATGAAAGATACAATAGTTTGAGGTGGAGGATGGGAGCTTGCACCAAGATTCCAGAAAGGCCCTGAGCCAGAGCCAGAGTTCCTGAAAGGAATACCTGATAGACCATCGCATGGACCTGGAAAAGTGAAACCTAAGTTCCAGTGAAGATCCTGAGATGTTGGAGATACCTGGGAATCTGGTATGCATGTCAAGGAAAAGGACAGCCAGGAAGTGCAGCTAGCCCAAGAGAGTCTGCTTGTGTGTTAGGGGGAAGAAGCAGAGGGCCAGGTATGTCCAAACCATTGCAGTCCAGACAATTCTATCACAAGTACAGGTAGAGAACTACCTAATTTGGTGTGTACTTTGCTGGATTTGGATCTGGCTTTGAGGTTTTTGTTTTGTGGGGTTTTTTTGTTTTGTTTTGTTTTGTTTTGGTTTTTGGTTTTGTTTTGTTTGTTTTTTGTTTTTGAGACAGGGTTTCTTTGTGTAGCCCTGGCTATCCTGGAACCTGCTCTGTAGACCAAGCTGGTCTTGAACTCACAGAGATTTGCCTGCCTCTGCCTCCTGAGTGCTGGGGTTAAAGGTGTGCACTACCACTGCCCTGTGAGTGAATATTTTCTTGATGTGCCCATGTTCCTCCCTTTGCGTATAAGAATGTTTATTCTGTGCCACTGTAAACCAGACGTATGTGAGCTAAGATTTTGTAGGAGCTTATAGTTAAGAGGTTGCTTTGAGTCTCAGTAGAGACTGTACTTTTGAACAGTGATTGAAACCATTAAAGACTGAACTCTTAGAAAGGAACTGCTTTGTGCATTATGAGCTGAAACTGAGTCCTTTGGGGCTTGGGATGGAATGTAAGATTTAAAGTGCTGTGTCTGGGTGTCAAGTCGACAGTGAGTGGGGTTGTGATGGCCTTTCTTCATTGTCAAACTATCCGGATTTAGAACCATCATAGAAACACACTTCTGGGTGTGTCTTTAAGAGGATATTTCCAGAAAAGTCTGACTGAAAAGGGAAGACCTACCTTGAATGATAGCCACCTTTTACAATGATCTGGGATCCTAGACTAAATAAAGAGGAGAAATTTTGCTTAGGACCAGCATTTTTCTCTCTCTCTCTCTCTCTCTCTCTCTCTCTGATTCTTGACTCTATAAGACCAGCAGTTTTGAATCTCTGCTCTGTCCAGCATGACTGGAACCCTCAAACTGTAAACCAAAATGCTCTTGACTGTGAGACAAAATGTTCTCGCCTGCAAGTCTGTGTGCTCCCTAAGACAATCTTCTCCTAGACAGCCACATAACTAGTTTTCAATTTCTCTTTGTCTTTAACTCAAAAATCGTTTTCAAGGCATAGAGAGATGCCTCCGCAGTTAAGAGCACTTGATATTCTTTTTTTTTTTTTTTTTGATTTATTGAGACAGGGTTTCTCTGTATAGCCCTGGCTGTCCTGGAACTCACTCTGTAGACCAGGCTAGCCAAGCACTTGATATTCTTGCAGAGGACCTTTATTTGATTCCCAGCACCCATGGCAGCTTGCAGATATCTGTAACTCTAGTTCCTGAGAATCCAATGCCCTCTTAGACCTCTGAGGGCACTTGGCATACATGTGGTGCACAGATATGCATGGAAGCACAACACACATAAAAATAAAAACATCTCCTCAGGGAGCCCTACCCTAGCCACTCACACTTTATGTGCAACTTTTGTTCTCTATTTTCTTTTATTACACTGTGTGTGTGTGTGTGTGTGTGTGTGTGTGTATAGGTATACAGATAAATTGTCTTCCTCTCTAGCATGGGCTCATAGGCACATTTGCTTATTCTCTAGGTTCTAGAACATTGCCTAGCTCATAGTAAGTACTCATTTCAGCAGTCTACTGCTTCATCATAAACTATCCTATAACATTCCAACTTATGTGTAGTGAGAATTCTGGAACGTTGGTTTGTTTAAAGAACACAGAAATATTATAAGAATGTGCTCTCATTTTAATCCCAGGTATGGGACGTAAGGCTGCTTTTGAACTGTCTGCATCAGCTGACTATGATTTGCCTCATGATCTAGCAGAGGCATGGTTTGGCCAGCTGCAGATAGTTTCTGTGACTGTGTGACATGTGGACTTCTTGGAACTTCTTAGAGAGTATATAAATGCTAGGGTCCCAAGAGTGGAGGTTGCTGGTTGGTAGATCTTTAGTAAGGTTAGTTTTGATTTATGAGTAGCCATGGTCAAAGACGAAACAAAAGGAAAGAAATTAGATTCAGAGATCTCTTGTCTCTCCCTCTCCAACTTTTCTCTCCTAACTAATGATAGAGAGTGAAACCTGGGGGATAAAGGGTGGGACAAAGAAGAACCCACAAATTAGCAAAGACCAACTACACTTAAGACCACAGATTACCATAATCTCATGAGCCCTTGGGTTGGGAAAGATCAACTGGGAAGTTCTACCTTGGGTATACTATGTAGTTGGAGTCAATTGTGTCAGGAACTAGAAGTCACCTGAAACACATGGGTATCACAGGATGCTGGCTGTTGACCAAATGCTAGGTGGGGCCATTGTCCCACCGACATGGCCAAGTCCATCCGAGGAACTATGCCTACAGAGTTGGGCACAAAACACTCAGTGAGCACATGTGGGAGAAGGGAAGGCAGGAAAGAAGAGACATGCGAAGAACGGAGGAGTCTGAAAAATTGGAAACAAAGAAGTAAGGATGGAAGTGGGAGGAAGAGAAGGACAGGAGAGGGGTTTCAAAGTCAGTGGAAGCATGGTAGCCCTGGCGTGCAAGCTCTTCTTGCCTGGGTCTATTTCTCATCTCTGTCAAGTTGCACAACAAGCTGGCTTGGAGAAATTCATCTCATATGGCCAATCAGAACTGGAGTGTTCTTGGCAGAATCGCTTAGGATTTATGCCCCACGTTGAAAATGGAGCCAAGGCATAACTCCAGGGGAAGAACAACAGAGCACTTCATCTTGATGTTGCTCTTTTCCCTTGATAAATTCAAAGCGGTTTTATAAACAAGTGTTATCATTGTACGAGGGAGGAAACGGAAAGGAACTAGTAATGTTTAGGTAACGAATAACAAAATGCTTGAATCAATATACTGACTTGATTAAGCAATTATGTGGTGTCAGTAGCAGGCTGCCAACTGCACCAAATTAATAAAATATAATTTGGAGAAAAGAAAATGTTAAAATTATACCACACACACACACACACACATACACACACACACACACCAAGTTGGTGGAAGATGAAAGGAGCTAGACAGCAAAATAGACTTACACACAACCAGGTAGAACAAAATCTAAACTTGATGCAATGTTTAAAATGGACTAACTTTTAAAACTGTGGAAGGATTCAGTCATTTTTCCAGAGCCTTGGAGGGTCTCTGCCAGCTGGACTCTTCTTCCTAAGCCACGCTGGCAGGCGGCTATCTAATGAGAAGCTTTGCAGACAAGCTTCTGGCTAAAACTCAAAGAATGTGGGTTTGAAGATCTCAAGTCTCCTGGTCTCCATGCAGAATGAGCTAGGTCCTCACCAACGAAATATGAGCTTCCTGTCCTCCCTTATCCAAAGTACCCGGAAGACGGTGGTATTGTGCTTACTTTAATCTTTGTCCTTAGGGCCCAAATAGGCTCATTTTGGAAAAACTGGGGCAATCCAAAAAGAACAAC
The DNA here is from genome assembly GCA_021653895.1 of Mastomys natalensis. Taxonomy (NCBI): domain Eukaryota; kingdom Metazoa; phylum Chordata; class Mammalia; order Rodentia; family Muridae; genus Mastomys; species Mastomys natalensis. The sequence continues at coordinate 90,276 of JAJTUV010001029.1, forward strand.
TTCCCCTGTATTAAAATTAGGCTTTTAAGTATGAGGTAGAATTCTTTCTGCCTCTAATTCCATAGGTCCATCACCCAATCCACCCCTTAAAAAAAAAAAAAGGCAAATAAATGAAGCAGTGGATTAAACAGCTTACAGACTCACCTCTTGCATCCAAGTCTGGAGCTTGGAGGCTGTGCTCTTTCCAGTGTCAGCGACACAGACTTTTTTCTTACTTTTTTTTTTTTAACCTTATCTGCATCATCTTTATTTCTAATCATCTTATGGCCCAACATGACTGTGTCAGCCCCAGCTCTCTTACCCTCACTCTGTTCAGCAGAAAGAGGACATAAGTAAAGCGAAGGGACTATTCTCATCTTTTAAAAAGTAGTTGCCATGAGCTACTCACATTATTACTGCTACAAGCATCCAGTGGCCACGCCTCCATTACGTCACCTTACCTGACTGACCGGAAGAAGCCCAGGAAGTAGGGTCTGTGTTGTATCATGGACCAGACAAAGTGTGAAGGATTCTCATACTGTAGAATTAGGGAAAGTGGAATAAATATTTGTTTGGAAGATGGAGATAGGAAGATCAGGAGCTCAACCATGTAGCAAGTTTTAGGAACAGTTTACCCCTTATAAGAACCCATCTTAAAGACCTGAGCAAAACTGGGGCTGGGGTGTGCAGATCAAACAGTCTCAGCTACCCTTTACCCCTTTCTCATCTCAAAAATGTATGTGCATCTCTCTTCCCCCTCATAGGATATATCCTCTCTCCCCCAAGAGAAAAAACACAAAGTCTTATCAAGAGATAAGCTGCTGCCGCCGACCATCACCATCATGTGTAGTTTCCCTCTTTGAGTCCAGACACAATGTTGTACTATCTGTTTTAGTCTTGTCTTTCTTTCCTTCCTTCCTTCTTTCTCCTTCCCTTTCTCCCTCCTCTTCCCTCCTCCCCTTCTTCCTCCCTCCTCCCTCTTCCTCCCACCTTTTACTCTCCCTCTCTCCCTCTCTCCTTCCCTCCCTTCCCTTCCCCTCCCCTCCCCCTCCCCCTCCCCCTCCCCCTTCCCCTTCTCCCTCTTTCTCCTCCTCTTCTTTTCCCTCTCCTCCTCTTCCTCCTCTTCCTCCTCCTCCTCCTCCTCCTCCTTCTTCTGTTTGAAGACATAGTTCCTCTGTATAGCCTGGCTGTTTCTTTGTAGACCAGACTAGCCTCAAATTCAGAAATCCACTTTACTCTGCTTCCCTAGTGCTAGGATTAAAGGCACATACCACCACCTGTGGCTTAGTCTTTTCAAGCTGCTATAATAAAATGCTTTAGACTAATAATTTTTTATAAATACTAGAAATTTATTTCTCTCAGTTCTGAAAACTAACAAGTCCAAGATGAAAATGGGAGGAGATTTGGAATTTGATTAGATCTTGCTTTTTCAAAGTCTTTAGTCAACAGCTGGCATCTGGTGATAACCATGCTCTTCAGATGATTCCAGTCCTAGCTGCCATTTGGCCCCCAACTACTTGGAGATTCCTAAGGAAAAACCGTTCAGTTGATCCTATTTAATCCATAGGATTGTGAGATTATAAACTATTATCTTGTCATTATATGACAAAGATAGCTATGGTGTAGCAATAGATTGCTGAAAAGTGGTCAACAGACTTCCTTATGCCTTCTATAGTAAGAGTGTTCCTATTCACAAGGGTTAAACTCTCACAGATGTGCTCAACCTTTTGACACTGCAACATGCAAGCTAAGGAAAAAAATCACACACACACACACACACACACACACACACACACACACACACACAGAATTCTTATAATGTTTAAGTAAGACTGCAATTTTGTGTTATGCCATGTCTATAGATATCCTTAGATACATGTGGCCTCAGGACTGCAGGTTACACACATCTGAAAGGCTTCACTTCTAGTTCTGTTGAATTGAGAATTATATTCAACATGAATTTTGGAGAGAAAACATACAAACCATAGCCCAAATCATGAACCAAAAGTCTATTCATTTGCCCTCTCAGCCAATCCTTAACTGTGATGAAGTAAAACAGGAAAACCATAGTTAAAATCACTCTTCAGAAAATACATAATCCCAGAATGATCAGATTTCTAGGGAATCTTAAAATAATGATCAGATTCTGCTGATAAAGAACAAAGGGGGGCCCTTCTAACAGAAGACACGCCTGACCATCCTAAGGGAGGGTCTAGTATCCTCTACTGCCATATCTGAAGCAGGAAATAGAAAGTTTGCTCTCTAGGACATCATAGCTTTCAGAGCCCACTTCATGCTGATAGAGATTTCCAGGCACTGGGGCTGCCTGAGGTGTTGAATCAGCTTGGGCTTCAGCAGGTTGGACTTATAGATTTCAGTTCATTTGGATCTCCCAAAATGCAGCACCTCTTCCATTTGCCTCCCATTATTTCCATGCATAATTAACAACAGCTAAAGATCTTGCTAAAAATAATTTTTGAACTTAAAGATTCAAGTCTTTTACCTATAGTTGTATGTTCTCTAATCACTTACTAGCAAATTTGATGCCAGTAAGTTGAGACTATCTTTAACAATAAGGTTTGGAAGGAAAGCAACAGTTTTAATTGGATAGTTGCCATGAAGCTGTCATCCAGCACCTCACAGACAGCTTTTCAAGCCACTTGAATAGAATTTAGCTTTGGAGCTACTACTACCTAGGAATACATTGTTTCAGGGTCAGCACATTTGTCTTTTTTACTTTGAAGTTCTCAGATCACTGAATTGCTAGTCAATTTAGGTGACAGACCAGACAGAAAGTAAAACCTATGTCACTTCCCTAATATAAAAACTGGTAGTTTAGCGTTTGTTTCTTGCTGTCTTGCTGTCACAGATTTTAGGATTTTATAATGATATTTCTCCATTTATTTTAGGATTTTGTAATGATACTTTCCCACCCCACTCCTGGTACTAATTTACGTTTTAGTTAGAGTAAATTGCTTGCATAATAGATGTAAGAGTTTAATTACTCTTCTACAAAATAAAAGTATTTCTTTTTCATGTAGCTGTCCAGGATAGGTACTCTAGTGATTCAGCAACTCTGCCAGAAGCAAATCACCCATTAGAATGGATAGTCAGATGAAGGCCTCCTGTCAGATGGATGACTGTTAAGATCTAGATCTTTGATCTACACAGCAGGAAAATTTCACTAGGTAGTCAGTAAATACTTTCATGTCTTAACAATGAGGTGTCTGTATTTTAAAATACCCACTTAATACTTCTCTCTGTCTCCTAACCTGAACCACTAACACCATCGTGCTACTGTAAGGTTTGATCAGATCTGTATTCCATTATTAGCCCTATTATGTACTAGCTATATCTTTGGGCAAATTAGTTAACCCTTATGAATTTCCATTCTTAAATGTGGAATACTGTTTAAGAGACCTACTCTCTATGCATGTTTGATATAATATACCTCAAATATGTGCATAATGATTAATATTTCATAAATGTTTAATAAATGATTCTTCCCCATCTGAGGAACACAAGATTAAGATGGTATAACTGAGTTTGAATTTTTACAGACATGTGATGGATACATACCACATGCAAACAACCGCCACACACATTTTAAGGCCCTGAGAAGATTTTCCTCTTGTTCTCTTTTGCTCATTTATAAAATAGTAACCATAGTGTCCATTTTGGGGTCCATTCTTATTTTTATATTTTATTTTCTAATTAATAGGGCAATGTTTAGAAAGCATAAATGTTATGGAAAAACAAAATCCTATGGATTTTATTTCTATTACACTTTTACACTATTTGTGTAAAATAGTGCTTCACAAAGCACTATTACAGCTTTGTGGTTTCATCTCCAACTTTCTTAGCTTCAAGGCTATTATTTTTTAAAACTGAGGACCATGGGATATCCTTTTAGTTATATCCATGGGGAGTTCCTTACGCTATGTTATGAAAGAGAAACCAGAAGTCTCTGACAGTGTGGAAAGAACTACCCAAAGGCTCTAGTTAATATACGCAGGGCTCCCAGTGAAGAGAGCCCTAATTAGTCTAGACTGTCGCCATCTTGGAGAGAGGAACTGGCCCTTGTAGGAATAGGAGATGAGGGTGAGTTTGAGCCTGGGGCTCCTGAGAACAGACACTTGCCCAATTCACAGCCTTGCCTTGGGCTAGTTCTGCTAAGGGAACAGTTAGTGCTTATTCCAGTCAATGGGGGTATTCTCATCACAGAGGGATTGTAAGATTTGGCAAAGATCACAAAGGAGAAAAAAAAAATCTCAGACGGAAACAGTCAAGAATTGCAACTCAGGATGGGACAGAAATAAAAAGCCCAATTCTGATTCACATATTCTGTCATACCCGGTTGATCTGGGACAAAGATCAAAAATTCAAATTGGACAGTTCCAGCCAGGACTTATTTCTTTCCCAATGGGCTGTGTAGTATTAACAACAAGGAGTATCTTTTGTAATCATCAGTGATAAGCTGATAATGGAAGAGCAGACACATTTGTCATTTGTAATTTCTATACCTCCTCTCTTTATTATCAGAACCTCGACATCTTGCACCCATCTTTAAAATGTAAATTTACCTACAGCTATTCATCCTGCCTGTCCTAATGCCTGTCAAACTGAGATGAAAGAAAGCAGTACCAGGCAAGTCTGAGATCCTCCCCTCCGTCAGTAAAATCTTCCATGGAACCTTGCATTACTCAAGCAAGACAGATCTGAGCTCTTGATACAGTCAGAAGGGGTGACCTACTTAAAACGCCAGCAGGTGTGTGTGTGTGTGTGTGTGTGTGTGTGTGTGTGTGTGTGTGTGATGAAATGAAAGTGAATTGTTTTGCTGAAATCTGACACTAAAAATAGGGCACTGGATCCTTCCCCCTGCTTGGAAAAAAAAAAAAAAAAGGCATTAAAATGAGTGTGTGTGTCTGTATGTCTGGGAATATGTCTCCATAGCAACCATTGTCCCACCTCCCCTATCAGCAGCATTACCCTTCTCTACGAAAAGAGGGCATATGCACGCCTTTCCCAGCACCCCTCCCAATCCCTTACTCCATGAAATCTAATTAAAGAGTGAAATGAATTTTAGCGATGGTCCTAGAGGCTGGGAGAAGTCCAAGGCTGGGGAGGAAGCACTTGGGAGGAGGCACAGGGAGACCTGCCCTTCCACACTGGAGGAGCGACATTCAACTCCTCTCTCATTTTTAAAAAGAGCCGCAGCTTCCAGGCTGAGGGGCTGCAAGGGAGTGATAAACCCGCCATTGGATGATGTTATTACTTTAATGGATGCAGGACTGGTTGAGCACTTCATTTCCACCAGGGCTTCTTAGTTTGCAGCTTCTTCTGTTATATGGCATCTAGTTTTCCTCAGACCCTCCTTCTGTTATTAATGAATGCTGTCCCCATTTCCTATGGCACTTGCGTGAGGAAGAGGAAGCATCATTTGAGACGATATATCTGCGTCTAGAGTAAGGTGAGTCCATCACAATTAGGAAAACCCCCTGCCATCTCCAACCTTAAACACTGTATTTATATTAAGTATAAGGGGAGCACACAGGGTAGATACCCTGGGAAGTGGAAGCTGATTTAGGCAAAAGAACTGCAAGGTAGCATCTGCTGGGGTCCTTTCTTTAGGTCTCCAGGAAGTGCCTTATCTCCCTCTCCCTTTCTTCATCATCTTCCTCAGCATCTAGACAGCAGCAGCTCAGCACCGCCCCCCCCCAACCCCAGGACCCTCCTCTCCCTCTACTCTGAACAACCTTGCCCTTGTCTCTGGATCACCTGGTTCTGATCCAGCATTCAAATCTTTTCTACAAGTTGGCTGCAGGTCTGACTTTGTCTTATATGAGTCCCCTCAGGAGCAAAATTGCCCTCACACAGCATTTAGTCAGGTCTAGACTTGTCCTCTGGACAAACAGAAGGCAGTACAGGAAGTCTGTGGGGTCTCCTGGGGGTAGAAGGGAGAGTTAGTTACACATGGCGCACAAGCTGGCATGTTTCAGAGCTGAGAAGAGCCACAGTAAGAAGAGCAGCTAGGTCTTGTCTTCTGTCCTGGTGGAATGAGCCCAGCCAGCTGTGTACACAGGAAAAGTCAAAAGATGTGATCTCACTCAGGATGGAGTGGTTGGCACAGGGCAGCCGGCATGTGACTCTGAGCTCTGGGCAGAGCCAGCTGTGGCATCTGCAGTAGCGTCCACCTCAGTTGCCAGCCTTACAGCTGCAGCAGCAGGCATCTCCACATCCTTGGATGGGATAACCAGCTACCCCACTGAGGCCAGTGGGGCCGCCCTTCTTGCCAGCCAGCTGAGGCAGCAAGAGCCCTTGCTTGCCAAATACCTATGAAGCCTTGTAGGAAAAAAATATCATGAAAGTCCCAGAAGAGCAGGTCCCTGTCAGGCCACAGAGAGTCCAATGACCTCTGGTTTTACCCAGACAGATGTGGCTTAGAGCACAGTGCTTACTTGCAAAAAAATTATGAGAACTAATATTTACTGAGCACTCACTCTGGGCCAGGAGTTTCTCTGCATGTGTCTAAAGGTGACTTACAAAGAGAGAAACAGATCTCATTCTTACCTGTGTTTGACAGGCGAGGTAAGAGGAGGCCTAAGGTTTCAATCCAGACCGTTTGAACCCAGAGCACACATTTGGTCTGAGAAAGCGGGTGGGGAAGGGAGACAGCAAGAGAGAGCTGTCCATCCACTGGCAACAAATCTCTAGTCTTCAGATCATCTTCACACCCACGCTACCCCCAAAGTGCTGAGGAATCTTATAAGACCAAAAAAATTTCATCATATAATCATTATGTAAATAACATCATTAAATGTTAGTGTTTAAAAGAGAAAAAGAAGTCACTGTTAAGCCAACCATCCCAAAGCACCCACTGACCCACCCCGTTTGCCTGGCTTGCCTGGGTGCTTGTTTCACACAGTGAAATAAAATTCTCTACCCTGTTTCCCACTGGTTTTATAACAGGGTGCTTTAAGCACAATTTCACAAGGTTATTTTTTAATTGCTGTACGCATTCGTTCCTTCGAGTTCATGGTACTGAAACTGACTCAGCCAAGGCTCTTATTTTGGACTCTTAGATGATTTCTAGCTTGTCACCACTTAAAAAGCAATGAAAGCAAATCCTTTGTTCCTCTTTTTATTCTTTTCATGGATTCTTTAAGGACTGGGGAGGGCCATTCAACCTGTGTGTTCCTGTGGCTTTGATAACCTTTGGCCTACAGTCAAGGTTAGCTAGAAGGTTAGAAGTACAGGAGCTGGAAGGATCTCACTAGGTGCTGCTGCTCATTGCTGAAGGACTGGGAAGGAACAAAGGCATGAGTGGAACAACCCTCCCAGCACCATAGCACCACTGCCAATATGCTAGAAATGGCAGACACACCAGTCCCAAGTGGAGCATCTACCCTGCAGAGGCCACAGAAAGCGTGGTAATAGATGGCCTGAGCTCAAAAGGCCAGGGCTCCTTAAATCAGCAGGGTTCAGGTTTATGATCCAAATGGTCTCTGTAACCAGAGGGACTGACACTGTCCACTTATCAAGGGCTGCTTTGGCAAGGGACGATGCCAGGGGTGTGAAGTGAGTGGACAATGCAGGGGACAGTGGCGCTTCAGGGTAGGCAGTGGGGACTTTTCTTTCTATAGCACTTTCCTAGCCTTGGATCAGGACCCTTCAAACTGTAGGGCCATGAACAGGGTCCTAGTCCCAGCTGGGATCAATCCTATGGGAAACCTCAAGATCCAGTATATGTCTGGATCAGATGGGACCTTGGTGAAGACAGTCCAGCTCCCCCATTCTCAGACTCAGTTCTCGGAAGTAAGTCAGTCTAGACAGGCAAAGTGGATCAAACAGTCAAAATGAGGTATGTACAAGTGTGATCAGTGCTCCAATCTTACTTTTAATTTGCTTGTTTTTATTTTTATTTTATGTTATATGAGTATTTTATTGCATGTATGTCTGTGTACCAGGTGCATACAGGTACCTGTAGAGACCAGAAGAGGGAGAAGGATACTCTGTTACAGACAGTTAGCCACCATGTGGGTGCTAAGAATTGAATCCTATGCAAGAGCAAGTGCTCTTAACCTCTGAGCCATCTCTCCAGTCCAACAGTGTTCAGTTTTTAGACACCTCCTTTGCAGACACTGACCCTATACCTGTATGACCCTGAGTGCGAAAGACACTTAAACTCTATGTCTTAGGCACCTCACTTGCCACAGCCGTGTCCTGGCCTAGCCCTAAAGTCACAGTAAGACTCTGATTTGTCCATTGCTGCCCTTACCAAGTGTCCCTGCTGTGTTCGGTTCTGAATAGCTCATTAAACCTGGCTTCCCGGCATCAGCAGGTTATAAACAAACAAACAGTGGCCATATCTACAACAGTAAGACAAAGGACTAAGCTGACCTCCTTCTCATGACCAGCTGGAAATGAAAGCCCATGGACTTCAAGTGGCAGCCTAGGCCTATTGACAAAAGGACCAAGTAACACAAATCATGACTTCAGTATGGACTGGCTCTTGTGCTCTTAATCCCACCGAGGGAATTAGCATTGAGCAGCTGTGCATATTCACACTGCTGAGTGTGTATTGCCCAATATTATCAGATGTCCTCCTACGAAGAATGGCAGTATTGGTCTGGGTGATTCACCAGGATCTGACACAAGCTGCCAGAAAAAGGAAGCCATCCAGACTTGGGTGAGGAGAGAAACCAGAACACATGGTAGAAGAAAAAAAGCAGGCCAGACAGCCTTTCCAGGCTGGAGCAAGAAAAAGCTTTGACAGAGCAAGACATGGTTTTCCTTTGTCTGCAATGCTTCCAGTCCACAGACCTGAAGTTTAGTGTTTCAACCAATGCAAGCAGTTATTCAGTCCTCAATAGCTAAGAAAGGAGACCTGTGGAAAACAAGGATGGAGTCGGTGAACTCATGTTTGAATAATAGATATCCTACTAATATAAGCACAGAGAAAGCCAGGGCCAGCCCAGGTATAGTCTCCCCTAGCTTAGATTCCTCATATGTCACAGAAAGCATGGCTACTTTAGGGCAAGACCCTTCGAATCTCCCTGTTGTCTTAGCCAGTAGCTCCTGTGCGGGCAGTGTGCTCCTGAATCCTCTACGGTGCCGAAGGCAGTAGGATCATCTTTAACTCATCTACCTTGCTTCCTATTTTTTTAATACATTTTACACTGGGATGTTTTTTATTCATACAGGAGAAATGAGACTTCATTTTGACAATGGGTACTCCAAAAACTTCATGCTAATGGTTTCAGGATTAAAAATGTTTGGAAGTTCCTCATCTAGTAAGAAGATGAAAACTCTTAGCTTGGTGTTCAAAATCACCTGAGTTTTACCCATTCAAACACCTCTCTGGCTGCGTCACCAGCCACCCAGTGCGTGGACCACTTATTACAGTAAAAGGGATCTGTGCTATATCTATCTTCCGTAACAACATCAAACCATTTTTTACTGTTCTTTTTCTTTAAGATTTACTTATTCTTGTTTTATATGTATGAAAGTTTGTCTGTGTGTGTGTATGTGTGTACTGTGTGTGTGCCCAGTGCTTGCAGAGTCAGAAGAGGGGGTCAGATCCCCTGGGACAAGAGTTATGAATGGTTGTGAGTCACCACGTGGGTGCTGTGGGCCAACCCTGGGTGTTCTGCAAGCGTTCGTAGATCGCTAAGCTACTCTCCAGCCTCCACACCCTTGTTCTAACTCTTGGCCAATGCGACACCAACAGATAAAGTCCCACTGACAGATACATTGAGCTCCCATCCACTTCACTTTTAAGGGTACCACTCCTGTCATAGGACACTCCTTCATGAATGAGCTGCCCAGGGGTAACTACCACTAATGCTCAGTGACCCACTGCTTGCTATTGTCGACTCAGGTGGCCCAAGGTATAAAAAATTGCATCCATAAACATAACAACTCTTCCATTGGCAGCCGCGCCACTTCTGTAGACTAGAACCAACCGAAATCATTAAATTAACACTAATTATATACCACCACTACCACTCACCAACATTGTTGCTAGGACTTTGGCAATGCCAAGAAAGAATGGTTCTAGCTGGTATGGTATGGGGGATCCAGAAAACAGTCTCTGCATCTGCAACTTACATCACTTGCAAATCAAAATTGCTTGGGGTATAGGTGTCAGCAGGTCTTACGTTGCATAATGGTTTCAGGCAGAGACCAGATTCCTCCCCTTACTACCGTTTCCCTCAAGGAACCTGGAAGCAAGTTGCATTTTCCAAAGATGGCAGCCTCAATAGTCCTGTCCTTCAAGATCTCTGATAGTGTGACACTGACACTCTTCTTATGGAGTGTTGAGGTCACATGCCACCTCTCTTTCAGCTTGAGGATCTTTGTGATGTCTTCCATCAGTAATGTTTGCCAGAGATGAGGATGCGACTTCTGAGGCTGGTTATAAAAATGCCATAACTTCTACAAAGTCCTCCCCCAGTACCCATTGTCTGTGTGTATCATCTAGTGCTGTCTGCACCAGAGGAGCTGTGTGGGTCTACCATCTGCATTAGCAGACTGGCAGGTTCCTATCTCCTAAACTGGGAATAATATAGATCTCTGTTTCCTGAGGATTGAACAGTTAATCCGTGCAAGCCTGTAGTATAATGGCTAGCGTACAATAGCTCCACACTTTTAGCAACTGTTAACAGTACTTGACATTTGGGAGGGAACCAGTTCGTATTTGTTCATTGTTTAGTCGAAATTCACAGTGTATACATGGAAAAGAGCATGATGATCCAGTGTGTAGGCAGTGGCATAGGAGACGCTCATGTTCCATTTAGTCAATGTCTCTAGTCTCAAGCTCACAGGGGCCAATTGCCTTAGACAAACCACCAGAGGATCTGTCCCACCCTAAACCTAATCTCCCCTACATTTCCCTCCAAACTTTATTTTGCCTGAATATTGGCTATGTGGTTCTCTCCTCTCGGAAGGTTCCCTTCCACCCCTGATGGCCTACTTTGGTCTTTTTTCTACGGATGCTCACCAGTCCTTCCGCCCACACACCAGTTTTGGAAGCCTCTCCAAACCTCAGGAGTAAATGAAGTATCTGTTAGTTACATTTCTCATGCTGTGATCTGAGAAGAAACTTAAGGAAGGAAGGGCTTATTTTGGCTCACAGGATACATACCATATGGGGTGGGGGTGGCGGGCCTGGTGGGCACGACGGCAGGAATGTGGAGTAGCTGGCCATCCTGCTTCTGCATTCTGGGAGCAAGGAACAAGTTGGAAGTGGGGCCACACTATCAAGACCAGCCCCCCCAGCGACTCACTTCTTTCAGCCAGACTCTACTTCTTAGGTTCCATAGCTTCTCCCAAACAGTGTTCCGCTGTGGGCCCAAGTATTCAAGTGTGTGAGTCTCAGTGAGACCCTAACCATCCAAACCACAGTGGTGTCTCAGTCTCCCCTACAGTAGCAGTAGTACATCATAGAGAAGCTGTGGCTCATGTCTTTGCCATCCCTGTTTTCGGGGACACACCTGGAGGACAGGGTGTACAGGTTGCCTTTAGCATTGTTTTCCTAGTACTTGGGAATGTACAGCCAATAGTAGTCACTCAACAAACACTTGACTAAATGGCTGCAAGTGAGTAGTTGTACTATGTTTAAAGAAAACTAACAATTCCAGTATCATCACCATGGTAGTTCTGGATTGTTTGTTTTTTTTTTTTTTTTTTAATTTTTTTCTGAGAATCCCCAAACTGATTTCCACAATGGCTACATTAATTTGTACCCTCACCAATCTCACCAATAGTGAATAAAGGTTTCTTTCTCACCCCCACTCCCACCCCCTCCTTTTTCAGCATTTGTGGATGACAGCCATTCTGACCAGGCTGAGGTATTACAGTAAAGTAGTTATAATTTGCATTTTCCTAATGGCTTGGAGTGTGTGTGTCTGAAAACTTTTAAAAATAGTTATTGGCCATTTGTATTTCTTTGTTTGAAAGCAGTCTATTCAGTTCACTTGCCCATTTGTCAATGACAGTTTTATTCCCTTGGTAGTTAATTTCTGGTGTACTTGGTAAATTCTGGATATTAGTCCTGTGTCTGTAGTATAACTGGTATGGATTTTCTCCCATCCTGTGAGGTGTCTGATAACTCTGTTGTTTCCATTGCTGAACAGAAAGTTTTTGTTTTCATGTCGTGCCATCTGTTGATATTGGGGTTAGTCACTATGCTGTTGATATTCTATTTAACAAGCACATGTCTACCCCGATATCTTGAAGGATATCCCCTGTATTTTCTTCTAAGGGCCTCAGTGTTTCAGGATTTCAATTGTATGAGATGAAATATAAGAATCTAATTTCATTCTTCTGCAGGTAGAAATCCAATTTTGCTAGCAACATTTATTGGATAGGCTATCCCTTTTCCAAAGTAGTTTTTGCCTCCTCTGTCAAAAATTAAGTTAAAGTAGCTGTGCCATTTTATTTAAAGGTTCTCTATTCTATGCCATTGGTCTATCTGTCTGTTTCCATGCCATGACCAGCCTGTCTTTGTCTTTGTCACTAATGCTCTATGATGTAATTTGAGCTCAGGTATCAGGGCCATGATCAGCCTGTCTTTGTCACCATAGCTCTATGATGTCATTTGAGGTCAGATACCTAATGCTGGCCATGACCAGCCTGTCTTTGTCACTATAGCTCTATGATATAATTTGAGCTCAGGTACTGTAATGCCTCTAGCAGTGTTTTTACTCCTTGGGATTGCTTTCACTACTTGTAATCATTTGTGGATACGTGTGAATTCTTGTATTGTGTTTTCTAAACCCATGAAATACGACATGGGAATTTTGAGAAGCATTGCATTAATTCTGCAAATTAATTTTGGTAGTACAGACATTTTCACAATATTAATTGTGCCTATCCAGGAACATGGAATATTTTCCCATCACCTTGTATCTCCTGGGATTTTATTTTTCAGTATCATGAGTTTTTGTTATAGAGGTCTTTCTTTAGTTAGATTTGTCACTATATACTTAATTTAGGGAGAGTTATTCTAAATGGAATATTTTTATTAATTTTTTTCTCAGAGAGTAGAATGTTACTATAAAAAGCTACTAAGTTGTTATTGTTATTATTATTATTATTGTCATTATTATTGATTTTTGTACCCTGCCTAATTTACTGCCATCCCTTTTGGGGTGGCAGGTAGCATGGTGTTAAGAGACTTCCATCAAAACAGAAGCAAACATAGTCTTGGCATGTGATAGCATGAGCTTTGGCTGTCTTGGAGAAGTCCTTCACCTGGAGTGCTTCAGCAGAAGGGAAGTGAAGGAGAATACTGTTCTCTTGGTTTCTCACTGTCCCATCAAGTAAGAAAGGATAGGGATAGGGGGAGGCCATGCTGCCTGAGTGGTACCCAAGTTCATGTCTGGAACCCTTACTTGCCCTGTGAAGTGTCTGATACCTAAAGGTTTGAAGCTGAAACAAACTTTGATGACTTGCTCTGAATATTGATTGAAAACTGAACCCTGGGGGGATAGACCCCAAATCTGTCCCTGGCCCAGATGGGAAAGGAACACCTCCCTCTACTCCAAGATCTGACCCCAGGTGTCTGCACTGAATGGCTTTCCAGGAACCCAGCCAGCTCTGCCAAGCCTGTGTTTTCTGGTTTGATGCTAAGGTTCTCTGTGTGGAATAAGGAACTGTCTGCAGTATTTTTGCTGAAATGTGTTTAGCACAGCATTCTGTGACATTTCTTTCCAAGGAAAGCACATGGCACTTCATCTGTGAGAATACCTGGAGTCTCCATCGTGAGAGATCCACCAGGGCAAAGCAAACAGGCACTTGCTGACACCCCACAGAAGGCTCTGCCTTGATTTGTGTGGCCAGAGCCTCCTGGAGTGCTGCAGGTCAGGACCTGTGCATTCCAGTCTGCTGCTTGTTCAATTATCAAAATCCCAAGACGCTGACATAGAGGCAATGACCATGAACAGCGGGTTTCCTCCCAGACTGGGAAAGTCCTCTTCTAGACAGGCCAGCACATGCCGGTCAGGGAACACTTAGGTTACTTTTTGTCTGCCTCTGCCCATGAGTATTACGGAGGCAGGTGTGTCCACTTACAACTCCGCCTACCAGTTCTAAACCTTCCATTCCTTTCCTAACAGTGTGTACCTCCACTGGCAGTCTCACCCTACAGTCTCTTGCAGATGATTCAGACGCAAAGTCAAGTTTCAGGTACAACTTAGGAGAGATATTGGATGTTCCAAAGGACCAGAGCGGCTGTTTTACAGCACAGAGTCACGCTTCACACCGGCTATCCTGCCAGTGACCTGGGTTTGGGTTTTTTCCATTGTTGTTCAGTTCTCCTGGCACAAATGTAAAGTATCAAATGTTAGATTCCTGGCTGCCTCTCATCTTAGCCTACATTCCCTTCTTCAAGGGTCAGAACTTGGGAAACTGACATTTCTGCTGGCTAAAACAGTAAGGTCTGACTTTCTCTTGTAGCTAACAACATGCTTTCGTGCATTTTATAAACATTCACCTGGGCAGTCTCTTGAAAGATAAGCAGCTAACCTTTGTATTAGATTACAAATAGATGCTGGAAATCAGGTCCTCTGCAAGAGCAGTACAGACTCTTAACCTCTGAGCCATCTCCCCAGTCCCGACATTATCCTGTTTTACAAGTGAGAGAGACCAGAGGTCATTTACTGGCCAGTGGCCCTTCAACGAAGCAAGAGGGCAGGTCCTCTAATTTATTCAATTTGGGCTATAAAAAGAATTATCTCAGTGGTGTCACTGGTTGGGTGTTCAGTCACCCTGTCTCTCCTTATTTTTAAGGTCCCAGGGAAACCAATGCATACGTGTGAACCGAGCCATTGGTGGTCATGTGACATCTGCCATTTTGATTTTTCCTCTGGTCCCCAGTCACTGATACTCATTGGTGATGCCTACAGCCAGGAAGATACAAAAGTCACTGCTGGATCAGCTGCTCCCCATGGGAACAGGAGAAGGGAGAGTACCAGGAATCTGTCTTCAAGCCCTTCCTGCTGTTCTCAGACACAAGAAATGCTACTAGAGAATGGGAGGTACCACAAGTCTGTGAGTCTAACTTGTCCAACAGTCTCTCCATCCAGATCTTTCCTCTACCCTCTTGTCAAAAGCCTGCTGGTGACCACCTCCATCTGGATTTCAATCAGAGCTGGAAGAAGAGGCCATGGAGTACCCGCGGTACCAGATCAACACCAGTGTGAGCCAGAAACAACAGCCACTTGATTCAGGTCTCCTCTCAGCTATGCAAATGGCTCTTCTCTAGCAGTGCACAGCGCCCTTGACAGGCAACACACAGCGCATGCTACATTCCTCTACCTCTGTGGGTGTCACGCTAGTGCATGTGGACACAGCTGGATGCAGTGTACTGAAGCTGTGCCTCACACTAGATTCACTGGGAGCCAGAATCCGGGCGGTGGCACAGCGCTCACTGAAACTGGATGATCCCATTCTTCTTCTGGGCATTTAAGCCCTTTCACATTCACATCGTAAAAGTGTCTTGCTTGGAAACTGTGAGAGCTGCACTGAGAGCAACATTTAAAAAGAGGGGTATACCTTGCCGAGTGTCACCGGTACCTAGACTCTGTTTGGGCCAGTGGGAAGAAATCAATAGGAAAATCTCCTATAGAGAGGTTTTATTAATAGAAAAGTAATTTATTCTTGGAGTCAAAAGATAAGTGTTGAATAAATATTTCATAAATAAATAAGATGGTGCCACACACCTTTAGTCTCAGCACTCAGGAGGCAGAGGTAGGTACATCTTTGTGAGTTCAAGGTTAGCCTGCTCTACATAGTGAGTTCTAGCCAGCCAGGGCTGCATAGGTGAGACTGTCTTTTAAAACAACAAACAAACGAACAAACAAAACCTTTCCCATTTGTTTGATCTAACCCTGGACAAGGGGGTGAACCAGAGCATCTGCCCTCAGACTCACCCAGCCCATCACTTGCTATTGGATGACAAAAGGACAGAAGATGGAAGCTTAGCTGGTGTGTGTTAATGTTTAGAATCACAGGAAGCACTGAAAGAAGACGTCAGCTGGAATCCAGGAATCTGCACGAGGGATTTTCCGTGATAGTGTTGCTGTGGCTATAAGATCTGATTGAAAGAAAGGACCACTGCCCCATCCCCCCACCCAGGAGGGCTGATGTGTGCCTGTCGTTCATCAGAAGAGGAGCACAGTGTCTATGATGCTAGGACTAGAGAGAGAGGAATCAGGGAGGTCAGCACTTATAAGATATGATGAATATATAATAAGTTACAGACTCTATGTGTCATGGGGTACACAATAAATAGATGAAAGGGTGTGGAGTATAGGAAGAGGGGGAGAGAACAGGAGAGGAAGGAGAGGAAAGAGAGAGAGAGGGATGAGCGAAGCATAATGATACACACCTGTGATCCAGTACTGAGAGAAGACAGAGGTATGAAGATTGAGAATTTAAGAGCAGCCTGAGTTCAGAGTGAGACATACTATCACAAGGAAAACAAAAAAAACCCGAACAACAACAAAAACAGCCAGGAGCCGCAGCCACGGGGATAGGACAGACAAGCTGCTGGTTGGGTGTTTCTGAAATCAATTTCCATTTGGGCCTCTGTGGCTTGTCTTGACAGGGAAGAAGATGAGGGTAGTTGGATTTGAATGTGGAATGTGCCCCACAGTCTCATATTTGAACACTTGGTCCCTGGCTGGTGGCACTGTTTTGGGAGGGTGAGGGCCCTTGGGCATGTGGAGCCCAGATGGGCCGATGGCTTTAGAGCCTGGCTCTGTTTCTTGATCTGGATCTTCTCTGGATGGCCCAGATGTGAGCCAGCGGCCTCAGGTTCCTATAGCAGAGAGCCTCTGCCTCACCATGTCTTTCCCATCGTAGTGGATGGTTCTTTCCAACCATAGGTCACAGTAAACCCTTCTTCCACTACCAAGTGTGGTGGCACACTCCCGTAAACCCAGCGCTCTGGTGGTGGAAGCAGGAGGATCTAAGCTCAAAGTCATCTTTGACTACAGCTTGAGCCACGTAAGACCCTGCCTCAAAAACCGAAAACAAACACTAGACGGTGAGGAAGATTTGGTGTCCCCAAACCCCCTTCAAGAGCACGATCCCAATGACCTATACACCCCTCATGAAGCGCCACCTTTGGAAGGTTCTCCTGCCTCCCAAAACTGCCACTCCAGAGGTCAAGACACATTTGGGTCTTTGGGGACATTGAAGATCCACACTACAGCAAGTGGGAGCTCCCTGGGACACACAAGTGTCCTTTGCTTACCTTTTCCTTCTCTGCCTAGTTCAGTATTGGCATTTAAGGTCTCCACAGGAGCTTGCTGACAAAATGAACCAACCAATTATGACATTAATATTTCTTCCTCCTCTTCCTCTTTTCCTCCTCCCTTCCCCCTCTTCTTCTCCTCTTCCTCCTCCTTCCCCTCCTCCTCCCCTCCCCACCCTTCTTCTTCTTCTTCTTCTTCTTCTTCTTCTTCTTCTTCTTCTTCTTCTTCTTCTTCTTCTTCTTCTTCTTCTTCTTCTTCTTTCTCTTCCTCCTCCTCCTTTTCTCCTCTTCCTCCTCCTCCCCTCCTCCCCCCCCTCTCCTTCTTCTCCTCTTCCTCCTCCTCCCCTCCTCCCCCTTCTTCTTCTCCTCTTCCTCCTCCCCTCCTCCCCTCCTCCCCTCCTCTCCTCTCTCTTCTTCTCTTCTTCTTCTTCTTCTTCTTCTTCTTCTTCTTCTTCTTCTTCTTCTTCTTCTTCTTCTTCTTCTTCTTCTTCTTCTTTCTTCTTCTCCTCTTCCTCCTCCCCCTCCTCCTCCTCTTCCTCTTCTTCTTCTCCTCTCCCCCTCCTCCTCCTCTTCTCAGCAGTAGAACAAACATGACATAGAGTTTCTATGTAAAACATTTCAAATGGCTAATTCAGTGGTGGTAAGTAAGAAAATTCGTTTAGCCATCACTGTATTTGTCTCCAGGATTTTTTTTTCATTGTCCCCAACTGGCATTATTCCCATCAAACAATAACATCCTGCCCCTGCTGCCCCTGCCCCTGCCCTGCCCCTGCCCCTGCCCCTGCCCCTGCCCCTGCCCCTGCCCCTGCCCCTGCTCCTGCCCTGGTGATCAGCATTCCATTTCTGTCTCTATGAACCTGGCTCTTCTAATACATCAAACAAGCCTGATTATACACTACCTGCCCTTTCATCACTGACACAGTTCAGTTAGCTTGTCTTCAAGTTTCATCCATAGTAGCATGGCGGAGGTATATGCTGGTGACTGCTGTACTTGGGAGGGTCAGAAAGGAGCCTTCACACTCAATGCCAGCTTAGGTTACATAGTGGGTTCCAGGTCAGCCGGGCCCATATAACCAGACCCTGTCTTAAGATACTTTTTATTCTCTTTCAGGCTGGATACTCCTCCACTGTATGCACATGGTACTCCTTGCTTGCCATTCATCCACTGAGGCATACTCAGTCACTTGACCTTTGACTTTTGAGGGATGCTGAGTCCCTCCTTTCATACCTTCCCACTATAGTCCTGGGAGAGGTTCTAGACTTTAGTTTTGAGGAACTTCTCATTACTTCAGTTTTGTTTTCGTGGTGTTTTGAGACAGGGTCTCCTTACACAGTCCACCATGGGTACTGCTTCTGTCTCTCTGTCCGTCTGGAGTGTCAGGATTATAATCTGGCCTGTCCTACCTGCCTCTCAATTTTGTGGTTTTAGGCCTGGTTTCACTCTGTAGCCCAACCTGGCCTGGAACTCATTCTACGATCCAGACTGGCCTGGAACTCACAATTCTTCTGGCTCAGCCACTCCAGTGCTGGAATGACAGATGTGAGCCACCATTCCCCATTCCCAGCTCTCTATTTTAAAATTTAAAAGTATCAGTATCTGCATAGTCTGTGAGTTGGGAATTTCAGTAGATTCTCCTTGCTGGGAGCACAGGGAGAGCTCTTCAAATGTGCTGGTTTGTCAGATGGTCCCCTCCCTCTTTTGTACTTACCTAGAGATGCAAAGGAGACACTGGTGTGGGTGAGGGTGGGGAGGAGGAAGGGGACAGGGGTGTGTGTGTGGAGGTGGGTGAAGCTGTGGGTCACAAGGTTTAAGCCACCAAGGTTTACGGGACCTGGGTGAGGGGACAGGTTTCTCAGCGGTCCCGTTGGTGCTGCACAGCAGCCAGCTGTGAGCTCCCCACCCCGGCGTAAGTACAGGGTGCAGTTCTTTCACAGAACACCTGAAGAACAGAGCCAGCCTAGATCTTGGTGCCAAAGGCTCCCGGAATGGTTTCTATAAGTGGCCGCACTGGGCGGTAACATTTTTCAGAGGCCAAGACAAAGTACTAACCGGCAGCCAAGATCCAGGCACACAGCTGCCCAGAAGCTTGGAGAGGGCGTGGCTGAGGCTCCTGCTGGCCGGAAGGGCTGATCCACAGCTGGAGACCGTTAAAATGTGGCAAGGGCTCTCTTCTTTGTTCTCAGGGTAAGTTTAAAGTGCTACCGGCCTGTAGGGCAGGGAGTGAGATTCCAGGAACAAATGGGAGAGACTGAGGGATATCCTGACAAAATCCAGAATTTGATACACAGGATGTCATTCTTTTAAAAGCTGTTTTATCGAAATAACAGACGGAAAAAAAAAAAAATCCATGATACCAATTTCTGCCCCCAGAAAGTAACTGTTTTCATTTTGTGTTCTCAGCCATGAGTTTGTGTGTGTGTGTTTCTTTTTTTTTTTCTTTTTCTCTCTTTTCCCCTCCTTCCTTCCTTCCTTCCTTCCTTCCTTCCTTCCTTCCTTCCTTCCTCTTCCTTCCTTCCTGCGTAGGAGAGGATGAACTTGAGCCCAGGGTTCTCCTCCTGCCACCTGCCCAGTGCTTGGTCTTCTATAGCTGCATTTCTACCTTCCCTATGTCTGAAGGTGATTTTATTTAAATTATCTCTATCTTTGGTTTTCTGGGATTGAAGGGTAGAAGGTAAGACCCTTAAATGGTGATGTTTCCAGTTGCTCTGCTCCTTCTGCCCAGTTTCTGTGGGAAAAGTAGGAGGCAGGAAGGAACTGTGTCTTGAGCTTTATGCCTGCTCTGGTCTCCAGTTTGCCTAGACTGACTGTTACAAAAGCCATGGGGCTTAGGGAGAAGACTCAGTGTGCCTGCCTCAAAGCCAGGAGGTTCTGAGTTCAGACCCCTGACTCCTATGGGGAAAAGTTGGTCAAGGTGAAAGTTCTGTAACCCTAGCCTTGTGGGAGTGGAGACAGGCGGATCCCTGAAGTGTGCTGCCCAAACCTGATGACCTTGAGATCCCTCTCTGGATCCCACATATTGAAAGGAGCAAACCCACTCCCACAGCCTGTCCTCTGATCTCTACCATGGCATGCTGCATCCACACACATTAAATAAAAATGTCATTTAAAACTTTTTAATATGGTAAAAAGCAATAGAGAAAAGCTTCAGTGTCAACCTCCGATCTACACACACACACACACACACACACACAAAGGGGAGAGAGAGAGAGAGAGAGAGAGAGAGAGAGAGAGAGAGAGAGAGAGAGAATTTCCTGGTTCTGGATTTTTTTTGAGTGAATGCTTAGGATAGAACATAAGGAAAACAAAGATGGAGGCACTCCTGACTTTCAAACGGGCTGACTGCAGAAGTGAGCAGTAGGTGTATCCAGCAAAGCCTGTGCCAAACAGAAGCAGGGACCAAATCTCAAGGATGAGATAAGCCTCTGACTGACTATAAAACCCAGGCCCCAGGCAGTTCACCACACTGGTCTCCAGCATTCCTCAACACACAGGAGCCACTTACCCTAGCAGGAGGGGACCCTTCCAGGATCTCCTGCTGCTGGCTTGGCTCTGGCTTCGATGTCCAGCACTGTGATTGGCCTGGCTGAATACAACTGAGGCTTTGCAAGCAACATGTGCTGCAGAGGCAACACCCTTTCTCTGTCCTTCCTATTACTGGCTGTGGATGTGGTGGCACTGGGCAACTGGACTTGGGATACCTTGTGCCACCTCTCCCCCTGTCCCTGAGTGAACTCTGTCTCTGGATATCAGTGGCTGTGTCACTTAGAGCTGGATTGTAAGATTGTTAAGATTCATTTGCAGTGCATCGTTTCTCTTTCCCTAATGTGTGAATGATAAACCGTGGGTTTGAAAAAGACAACTGTCTGCCACTGTGATGTGTAGGTCACGTTCAGAGAGGTTTCTCCCTCTCTCCCTCTCTGCTGATAGCAGCTCTCGGAACCCTCACTTGCACTGAGTGGCTGAGCCCTTGCAAGAAGAATTATAGTGTTTGTACACTGCTATAACATAGTCCATTTTTCACACATCTCTCAAAGTCTTAAAACTGTGACTTTGGCGGCATTCCGAGCAGAGACCAGGAAAGATTTAGGGGCCATAGGCTCTTTCTAGCACCTCCAAGCTAGCATCTTTCAGGGCTTGTGCAGAGCAGAGTTAGCACACAGGGCCTGGGGCATCCCCAGTGGCCTTTGCCTCCTGCCCAAGAGCCTTTCTTTAGTTCTATAGCATCCACAATCCCTGGCTACTTTATTTTATCCTCCATGCATCTAGATCACTTGTTGGGGGTGGTGGGTAGGGACTGTCAACCCAGAAAAATACAGCTCTCACCTCAAAGGAAATAGGAGATAGTTTACTCTTAAGGAAAATGTGAGAGAGCAAGGCCCAGGAACACAGATTTGTATTGCTGGATAGATACCTTCCAATGCAGACAATTTCTCATGTTTTTATACCTACTGAACAAAACAAAGTCATAAATCGAGGTATTTTTCAAATGCATTAGTGACACATCAAGGAGGTGGGCTGTGACAAAGGTTTTCCATAGGTTTCAGGTGCTATTTGATGACTCTCTTAGGTCTGGGGTTGGTAGAAGGCAGTAAGCTGGTAAGAATACGGTCTAAAGGTTTTACCCAGTAGAGAAAGGATATTAAGTCTGATCCAGAGGTGGCCAACGGATGGCCACTAAGGACACTAAAAATAATTTGGCTCTGAATTTGTAACATTCCAACTCTCCGCAATCATGACATTCTAGCAAATCATTCCTATAGAACCTTCCACATGGATTTAGCTTCCTTTCTTCTCTTTCTTTTTAAAGTTTACAGCATCTAGTCCCAGCTCCTAGTGGCTTGGTTCTATTTTCTGTTTCAGATATTCTTTCTGAATAGGCTAGGAAGTTTGGGAATCTCTTTCTTCAGAAATAGGTGGGCAGGGTTAAGTTAGTAGGAGTGACCCAGGCTAGACCTTTCTCTATGCAGCTGTGACAGCTACATGAGTTATGAGTGGGATAGCACTCATTTGTAATGTTGCTTTTTCTTGATCAATTTTTCTTTGACATGAAAAGAACTGTGGTTCTGAGATTCAGAAAAGTTACAGCCCATCTGTGGTGGGGGCCTGGCTATGCCTGGGATTAAACTTTGTAAGCTTAAAAATGTGCCTTGGATCAGACTTCTGCACACTGGGGTTAAGATGGCTGCCTGCATACCAGGCTTGCTGTGCATTGGGTAAGAAAAGGTGTGAGGCACTCAGTATACTATCTATGCAGTGTTCTGTGATAACATTCAGAATTACTTGCTAACAATTATTGAATGCGACTATTGCTACTGGGTTACTACGTTGATTTATACTAAGTGGAATATGTTTCATTGCAAATAAAACCCATTTCAATTGGCTGAAAACTTTAAAAAAAATTTTTTTTTTTCTTACACAGCCATGATTTTCCATGGTGGGACGGCTCCTGAGTTGGTGAGCTCAGTGTATACTTGATGTCTGTCTTAGTCAGGGTTTTGTTGCTGGGAACAGAAGCCATAACCACAGCAG
Source organism: Mastomys natalensis (assembly GCA_021653895.1). Lineage (NCBI taxonomy): Eukaryota > Metazoa > Chordata > Mammalia > Rodentia > Muridae > Mastomys > Mastomys natalensis. The sequence goes on from JAJTUV010001029.1 coordinate 113,048, forward strand.
CTCTTGGGTAAAGGGAAACATTTAATTGGAGCAGGCTCATGGTTCAAAGGTTTAGTCCACTATCATCATGGTGGAAATCATGGTGGCATGCAGGCAGACATGGTGCTGGAGAAGGAGTTGAGAGTTCCACATCTGGATCGGCAGACAGCAGGAAGAGAGAATGACACTTGTCCTGGCTTGGCAATCTGAAACCTCAAATCCCACCTCCAGTGATGTACTTCCTCCAACAAGACCACAGCTATCCCAACAAGACTACACCTCTTAATAATGCCACTCCCTCTGGGCCAGTAGGAGCTGTTTTCATTTGAACCACCACAGTGCTTTTAAGAATACAAGGTAATACTTAGACATGGCCATATGTGCCTTTATCCACCCTGATCCTTGGAGGCTAGGGCAAGAGGCTTGTGGTGAGTCTTCAAGGTTAGTCTGGGCAGCGTAGCAATATCCTAGCTCAAAAACAAACACACAAACCCCAGCAATTTCTATTTCTGCTTTCTCAGTCTTACACTCACTTTGGGTGTTGACCAGCTCCTGTCATGTCTATACCTTGGCTCACAACCAGGATCACAACCAGGCACAGTGATTTTCAAGGAAGGGAAGACTGTGTGTGTGTAAGCACCTCCTTAAGAAAAGGACACCCTTCTGTCTTTGAGCATGAAGAGTTGTCAGGGTCACACATGCCCTCCTGACAAAGCAACTGGAAAATCAGACAAAGCAGGCAACCCCCTGGGCAGAGGCTCACAGAATAACCCCAACCAAAGGGCAACATACTAGTGGGCCTTCTATCACCTGGCTTTCTTCATGAAGGCATATCCTGATCTACAGAGAGGTGCAAAGTCCCCAGGGGAGCACTACAGTTGCACTTGAGAGGTTTTACACACTGTTCTATCGTTTTCAGGCTGCTGGGGTTGGAGGGGAAGGGTAAGTCCCTTCTTGCCCCGTTTGCAATGTGTTTTCACCCATCCAGATACGGAGAAGGGAACTGGAGAAATGTTTCCCAGAAAGAGAAATCCAAGGACTATTCATAAAGGGAAGTCTGGAGTGTTTGGCTGAATATGAAGTTGTACCAATTCCAGCTGAAACCACATAGGATAGGAAATCAAAATGTCTCATGGAGAACAGTGCCCTGAACTATCTCTCTGTTCATGAAGGAAAGAGAATTATTTGTATTTCACGAAGGCAAAAAGGAAAGCTGAGCCTTCTCTAAAGGCCCAGAAGGGTCACACCTTCAAAGAAAGCTTCAGTTAACCCTACAGTGGAGGCTATCATTCCCAACAACACTCAACACACAGTCCTAAAGAGGATCTGGAACTGACCTGCAGGCAACTCAACCATCCACCCAACAGCCCTTACCCTCCAAAGGCAGACAGCAAAGTTCAGATACTCTGCAGTGACAGTCGGAACGCTTAGCAACCAAGAGCTGCCGCATACGCCAAGCAGCAGGAAAAAAAACAAACCCATACCAGAAGAGCCGGCACTAGAAACAGACTTTGTTTTGAGAATTCCTTCCCTAGGAGATTTAAACACTGTTTACCCCCTCCTCATAAATTCTCAATGACAAACCAATATGACAGTCCACTGAAGTTGACTTTGGGAAATCAATGGGTTTGTTGGGTTTACTTACAGGGCGTGGGTGAGGGGTCACCTGCCAGAGTAGGAGCATGGATGACCCCTAAATAATACACTGGAAGTCATTCCCCAGTGTGTGTGTGTGTGCGTGTACACGAGTGTACACGCACACACACACACACGCACACTCATACACACATGCACACACATGTGTTCACACACTTTCTTTCTCTTCCCTAGTCTGTGTACTCTTTCACTTCCTGAGACTCTGAGCCCACCTGAAGTTAGGACAAAACTGCATACACGTGCCTGGAATGAAAGGCTGGAGTCTTGGGAAGGTTCAGTAAAGTTCCCCAAGTCAAACAAGACATTCTATGACGGAATGTCAGTAGCCAACAGGATGTTCGTAGCGGACTCTTGAAAGCAGCCCAACTGACTTGACGAAGATGGTGAGTGTTCTCAGAGGATCCCGTTCTACAGCAGACTTAAAGTGACCCGTGGAAGAATTCTCCAAAGAGCAAGGAGACAGGATAGAGACAAGAATGATGACAAGCTTCTTTGTCATAAGTCCCCAGAGCTAGAAAATAATGAAAGTATGTCCTCAAAAAGCTGAAAGGAAGGAAGCCATCTACATATATGTACACATACATGTATATATGAAACCTTGCAAAGCATAATTCTACATTCAGGGGAAATAGATTAAAAATGAAGACAAAGACATCGTCAGGCAAACAAAAGCTGAAGGAAATTCTTCGAGCAGATAGAATTTGGGGATTACACAAAGAAACAGAGCTCTGGAAATGAAAACATTTTAATGATTACAAAAGACTTCTCTTGTGTTAAGGTTTCTGATTTTTTTTGGCCTAGTCAAAACAAAAAAAACCATTCATATAGTCTGATATCTATGTAGAAAATTGAAATGAAGACAGCACAGGAGGGAGACAAGGCCGAGATGTGCAGCCTCTGCCTCCTCCTGACCTGAGGGGAGGCCGACTGTAAGATAAGAGGCTACAGTTTGGAAACACAGAAAATGGGTTAGAGTAGACAGGATAGGTAAAAGCCTGTGACAACTCAGTGTACTATGAAACAGAGCAAATTTGCATGCAAGGAGGGGCAGAGGAAGAACAGACAGGGTAAATGAAAACAGAGTCCTAGAACCAGAAACGTAAACATCCTCATCAAGTACATTAAAAGCGAGTGCTTTAAGTACTCCATTTAAAAAGAAAGCAAAACCAACTGCAGAGTATCTACTAGACTTGTATTTTTATATCTATTTATTGTGTTCATGCTCCACCCAATACTCAACCCTGAGTGTGTGTGCATTTATATGTGTGTTTGTTTGTATGTGTATGTGTGTTTAGTGTATGTGTGTGCATGCATGTGTATGCATGTGTATAGTGTGTGTGCGCATGTGCATGAGTACCTGCATGCCCTTGACATGTAGATATGAATGCTATGCATGTGAAAGTCAAAGGACAACTCCCAGGAATCCACCCTCTCGCTCCATCCCGTGGAGCCTGGGGATTGAACTTTAGGTTGCCAGGCTTGGCAGCAAGTTCCTTTACCTGCTGAGCCATCTTGGCAGCCTTCAACTTTCGCTTTAAATGTAAAGTCACAGGTAAGCAAAGGTAAAGAAAACAAGATCTCCATACAAGCCCGAGTCCAGAAAACACCTGCAAAATGCATCTGATAGTTTTTTTTTCCAGAACTAAGGATTGAACGTGTGCTAGGTACACACTCTATCACTGGGCTACACTCCAACTCCCTGACAAATGGTTTATATTCAAAATATATAATGAACTCATAACTTATTAATAATAGACCAATTAAAAGTGGGAAATATTTTAACAGACATTTCCCCAAGGAAAATATCTAGATGGCAAAAGTTGCTACATATAATTAGTCACGGGGGTGGGGGGGATGCAAATCAAAGCCACAGTGAGATACCACCCTCTACACAGAGTCCTTTAAACCTGTCTGACAATACCAAGTGTTGACAAGGGCAGAAGAGCTAAAATGTTCATATATTCCCACTGATAATGCTAAAAAATGCTGCTAGCTTGGGGAAGTGTCTTATAAATGTAAATGTAAACCTACTATATGGTTCTATAATTCCATTCTCAAGGATTTTTTTCATAACAGAGAGAGAAAGAAGAGGAAAGGGAGAGAAGAAAAGGAAAGAGAGAGAGAGAGTATATGTTCCCACACAAACTTGCTCACGAGGATATTCATAATATCCTGGCTCATAATAGGCTAAATGTAGAAGGAATGTACATCTGCATACACCAGTGGATGGATGAACCAATATGTAATGGCTGCAGGCGGAATAATTCCCCGCACTAATAAGGAGCAGCCTGCTGTACACAAAACAGTTTGTGAACCTGCAGAGGTGTGTGAGGAAGATCACCAGGTTCTAGGTCAGTTCAAGCTATGTAGTAAGTTCGAGGTCGCCTAGGAGACCATGTGAGACCCTGACTCGAATAAAAATAAGTATATCTACATAAGTCAATTTATATGAAATGTTAGAAAAGGCAAAACCCCATGGTGATAGCAAGCAAGCCACCAGGGACTGGTGTGGAGAGAGAATATTGACTTATAAGTAGGTGCAGGAAGCTTCAGTGAAGGATGGGGAGTCTTCCTTTTAATAGTGGTGGTAAGACTACATTTGTCAAAACTCACCAAACTGTACATTTAAACAGATAGATTTTGTTTTGTATCATACTTAACAATGAAGAAAAAGAACCTCTCTCATTAAAAAACAAAACAAAACAAATCAAATCAAAACAAAACTCCAACAGTCATAGGAAAGCCAAAGAACCATACAACAGAAAGCAAAAGACCTTTCTAAGAATTCTTCCTAGGAGACATATCCAATCTCAGTGCCCGGCATTCTCTCCTATGTCCGTGCTTAAGCGATCACTGGCAAAGAATGAGGATTAAAACCTACATTTAGAGTGCTCGGGTATATAAAAGTTCGAGATCATACCCTGGGCTGGGAATGGAGCCAATGTCCCTTGAATAGAGACAGTGAACCTGCTCAGGAAACGGAGGGAGGTTTGTTACTTAGGGTGACCGTAGTTGTTGAAACGATCGAGCCTACTCTTTACTTGCCTACCACATGTACTGGCTGGTTTTGTGTGTCAATTTGACACAAGCTGGAGTTATCACAAAGAAAGGAGCTTCCCTTGAGGAAGTGCCTCCATGAGATCCAGCTGTGAGGCATTTTCTCAATTAGTGATCAAGGGTGGGGTGGGCCATTGTGGGTGGTGCCATCTCAGAGCTGGTGGTCCTGGGTTCTATCAGAAAGCAATCTGAGCAAGGCAGGGGAGGCAAGCCAGTAATTCACATCCCTCCATGGCCTCTGCATCAGCTCCTGCCTCCAGGTTCCTACCGTGTGTGAGTTCCTGTCCTGACCTCCTTTGGTGATGAACAGCAATGTGGAAGGTTAAGCTGAATAAATTCTTTCCTCCCTAACTTGCTTCTTGGTTATGATGTTTGTACAGGAATAGAAACCCTGACTAAGACACCACCATCAAAACTTTTGAAGCCCCAAGTGACAGTCCTAGCATTCTTGACCAGGGCCATCTTTCTTTTATGTGGACTCTCGGGGGGGGGGGGGGGGGAGCTCTGAGGAGGTGTCATCTTGGGTCTCAGGTTTCACCTAGTAGACAAGGAAAAGGGTGTGAGGAAGTCAAAGAACTGTTTCTTAGTTTGACTGTCTTAAAGTTAATGTGCTCAATTTCTGCTCAACTCTGTGCCAAGAAGAACCACACCCATGGACTGGAGAGATGGCTCAGTGGTTAAGAACACTGACTGTTCTTCCAGAGGTCCTGAGTTCAATTCCCAGCAACCACATGGTGGCTCACAACTGTCTGTAATGGGTTTTGATGTCGGAAGACAGCTACAGTGTACTTATATAAATAAAATAAATAAATCTTAATTAAAAAAGGAAAAAAAGAACCACATCCAGGGTGGGAACTATGTTCTTGTCAGGAAAGCTGGTCCTAGTGGGAACTGTACATACTTAATGTCCCAAGGATTCACAAAGTTTCCTGTTATACATGTTATCCTTCCTCAGTTGTCCCCCTAAACCTTTGCCTCGTATATCACTATGTGGTTACTTTACATGTGTGTCACCGAGCCCAGAGCAGCTAAGTAAGGTATCCAAAGTTGGATAGCTTATCCAACTACCTGAGCTGGGGATGATCCCCAAGGTCTCAAGACTCAACATTTTGTTCTCTTAGCCTCTTTTGTGTGGCTTTGGGGTTGGGCTTTACCATTTCTCTTTGTCATTTGGCATCATGGTTCCATTCAGATCAATGTCAGAAGGGAACCTTTGGGGTATCTGACTCTAATCCCCCGAGTGCTTTTGCATCATGGTATCATAGACTGCACCAGCCACCCTTTTCTCAAGTAATGTTGACCCTTGTCTGTGCAAATAAAACAAACTTAGTACGAGTGTATCTGTTCAAATAAATCCTACCTCTCTCATTTGGTAGGAACAACTAGTTCCCAGGACACCATCACAGTGTTTCCCTGGGCTTTTAATGCTAGTGTACAGGGAGAAGTGGTAAGCTTTTTATCTTGATGTGTGCATGTGTATATGTGTTTCTGAACGTGATTGTGTGTATGAGTATGCATATAGATGCCAGAAATTGACATTGTGTGTCTTACACACATGTTGAAGACAGCAGTGGAAGGGTACATAGAGGTAGGAATGGGCCAGGAAGCTGAGGAGGTGGGAGACTCTAGAGGGTTTTTATAATTTATTAAGATAGTAGAACATTCTAGAACCTATGTTTTACCGTAAACAAATTTACCACTGTCTCCATATTGCCACTGTTGGCTAAACAGGTTGGAGGAAGAGAATTCTCAGACAGTTTGCACTCATTCAAAATCCATGCTACCTTACCTCAACATGCTTGCTGTCTTGGTCACTGTTTTATTGCTGTGAAGGCACACCATGACCAAGGCAACTTATAAAAGAAAGCATTTCATTGAGGCTTCTTAGAATTTCAGAAGTTTGACTTACTATTAGCACTGTGGGGAGCACGACAACACACAGCACACAGGTAGGCATAGTACAGGAGAAATAGCTGAGAACTTTACAAATGGGCACCATACATTTACAGGATCTGTGGGAGGAGAGGGAGGGAGGGAGGGAGGGAGGGAGGGAGAGAGAGAGAGAGCAAGAGCGTCAGAGTCACTGGGACAGGCTTGCTCTTTTGAAACCTGAAGACCCCAGTGACACGATTTCTCCAGCAAGGCCATACCTACTCTAAGACCACACCTACTCCAACAAGATCACACCTCCTAATCCCTCTCAAGTAGTGCTACTTCCTGGTGACTAAACATTCAAATATGAGAGCCTATGAAGTTCATTCTCATTCAAACCACCATATTTATGGAAGGTGAACACCTTCCCACAGGAGGGAAAAAACCTCTCGTATTGCTCACATCCTTAATCAGAGCTCAGGAACTTTCCAAGTTCATTTATTTCATTCAGTTTCCTCTTGGAAACCTAGCAGAGAGTTGGTCAAACTTTCCATCTGAAGTGTTAATAATTCTTACTGCAGCTCCAGCTGACTCCCTGGTCTGTCCTTGGCTTACTTCGTGGACTTCGTTAAATATTCCACAATTACTGTAATGTACTGTGTAATCTCGGATAAGTTGCTTAGGTTTTCTGAGCCTCATATGCCTCATCTGTAAAATGCGGGGCTTGGGCAATATTAGTGTTTTCAGATGATTTTTTCCTCCCAAATGAACAAGCATGTAACACTCTGGTCTATAAAAAAAATGATAAAAGCAGAACTCATAGCTGGACCCAAAGCAGTTATTGCCTTATTGTGTGTCAGAGGCCTAGGGTAACAGCCTCTCCTACCATTGTAGTGGAGGAGGTCAGGCAACTTCTGGGTGCTGGGCTCAGGAGGATGCTGAAGAGAGAGGGCAGTGGAGGGGGAGGGGGGGACGGGGGACGGGGAGAGAGAGAAGGAGAATTAGTGTCACCGTGAGCCAACCTCAGGTGCAAAGAGTGGGGATCAGGGAGTCAAAGTTTGCAAAGAATACCTCTGGGGCCCTTTACATGGTGGGGCCACAGCGGCCCCACTTTCGTAGCACACCTCATTGGCTTTCTGGTTCTCTGCCCTGCTTTCTATGTTACCTCATTGCTGATTTCTGAGATCATTTCCTAAGGGAAGGACTCAACCAAATCAGTGTCTGAAGCTTTACGTGGCCTTGTGAAGAGGCTGAGAGGCCCTACCAAGGCAGAGGACAAAGAGAGTCAGCATGGAGTAGAAGGGAGTTCTGGGCAGCTCCACAGTGGCCAGGCCGTCCCGATTCTGTGCAGTTAGTAGTGTGGGATTGAACTAGCTTGGCACCCATTGGGCTGGACACTCAAGTCACTCCAGTTCCTTGATCACTGTGTGCTTAGAGAAAGCAAACCACTCCTAATATTTACTCATCCCTCGCAGATGGATGACTGCTCTGCTCCTAGGCGAGGAGAGACACAAGTGCTGTTAGCTGCTCCTGCAAACAAGGCTCTTTGTCTAGAGCTTGGTGGCCTTCTGAGGGTCCCCGTCCCCTCACCACACAGGCCCCGACTCATTGCAGCCCTTCCCAGGCAAGCAGAGCTCAGCGGGATGATTACCTCATTGCATGTCATCTGCAAATGAGGAGTTGGGATTTAAAATGTCTTTTGAAGGGCAGGAGCTGCAGACTGGATTTTACAATAAGGAGCAAAGCAAAACAGCCAGCGCCTACTCAAGGAAACAGTAGTAAAGCGAGGGGGAGGGGAACCGAGGGCGGCGGGGAGGTGAGGAGGAGCTTGGAGGGAGGACCTGTGGGGGTCCTGTCTGCGTGCTAATGGGGAGGCACAGCTTCCACCACCATAAGTGCTCTAACCACTGTGTCCTGTGGAAAGAAAACCACCAACAGTTACAGTATTTACAGAGACCAAGAGGTGAACAGAAGTCAGCCTCTAACAAAGAGCGTCTGAGAAGCTGAGACCAGAATACATTTTCTGCACCATTGTAGGCAGAGAGGCTGCTGCCAGGCATGACAGAGAGCATCTGTAAACCGTTCCTGTGCACAGCACAATGACAAAGTGCTCAGGGCTCTTTCGTAGGACATCCCTCAATAAGGGCTGATGGCATCATGACAAAGAGCAATCAGTAAAAGCAACTTTATGGGGGTGCCGATGTGATGTATCCGAGTGGTAAGCTGGCTGACAGTCTCTTTCATTCATAACTCAGGGGAAGATCTTAGGGATTCTAGAATGTACAGGCTACATTTTCTTCAAGTAGTCTTCCATAAATATTGTTTTTGTTTTCTTGGCTGAGCTTTAAAAACAAATATTGTGAGACAGTAAGTTTGAAATCACCTTCTGGATGTTGGCTGTTCTTGGGGGGTGGTGTTAAGCATAAGATCATTTGTTCTGCAGATTAATCATCCCAGCCCGGGCAGATTTGACATGACCTGGTGAAGGGCAGCTGTCTATGACTCAGAAGTAGACCTCAAGTGGGCAGGGTACCCTAGGAAGTCACCGTGCATCCTACTTCTCAAGCTCTGTGTAATAAGGTGAGGATCTAGCCAATGTTGGAATGAGAAGTTATTCCGTAAATCCCCATAAAATCATTGACAGCAAAACAACCATTCCAAGACAGACAACACAGTGAAATGTACCCTGCAAGTGATGGACCGGCTGAGCTAAGGGGATGATGAGTTACAAAATGTGGAGATGTGGAGACGGCTCAGTGGTCAAAGGTTCTTGCCCTCAAAACTGACAAGCAGAGTACCATCCGGGGACCCATATGACACAGAGGACCAGACCCTTCCTACAAGTTGTCCTCTGGCTTCCATATGCACTGCATTGCACATACACATGCTAATAATAAATTATGTTTTAAAAAGAGGACTAGAGAGGTGGCTCAGTGCTTAAAAGTGAGTTCTTCAGTGGACAGCAGGTAGGTGGCAAGGAAAGTAGGCCTACGTTTTCCCAGCAAAACAGTGGCGTCTGCAGAGGAGCTTCTCTGGTCTAAAGCTGCACACAGCCCAGCCCCTCCTTGCTTTTGTTAGGAAATGAACAGTTAGAACAAAGGCCGAGTTTTGCAAGAGTAAGCTGCGTTTGGATGAACTGCCCACCTTAGGGAAACGACATCCTCCCGGTTAGCTGGTCCGTGCCTCTTCCAAATGCAGCAAACTGCTTAACAGATCCCTTCTCAGGAAGGCACTAAACTTCAGGATAAATGTGTTTTAGAGATGAGGGGATGCTCCATAGAGCTTTGAGCTAGCTCTGACCATTACGAACTAGGCAGGTTCTCTTGACATTTTTTTTTTAACCAATGACTCCTTGGAACATTGCAAACAAATATGATTCCTTCCCTAAAACACAAAACTTCAAAAACAATCTGAAGATAGCTTTCTCTGAGTTCCACATTGTCTTCTCCAATCCTTCCATGGCCCTGTTTCCATATAAGGTAGCGTTTCTCTGGAAGAGGGTCCACAGGCTCAAGCAAATAAAGCCATGCATGGGCTGCTGAGCTGAATAGGAGTTTCAGACAAATGAAGAATGACTTTTCAATATAAGTGTGCTTCATATAGTATTTTGGGCACATTACAAAAAAGGTGTGGTTTCATTACTTGAAAATCAGATTTTAGTGGACACCCTGTTTTTTAGCTTATGACCCTACAGTCGTTGTGGTCTGGTTTGTAAATATCACTGTAAAGACTTAGTGCTTGGGACTGAGGCTCCACAGACACTCCTGATGACAGATCTGGAGGGTTAGTAGGAACAAGTGAAGGAAAGAGGAAAAAGAGCGCACCCTTCCCTTCCTGTGCCTTTACTGCCCCTTACATTTATGTGCACATAATAAGACTGTCCTGAGAACGAGAAAGCTCTCTGCCTGGCTTCCGTTGGATGTGAGGGCAAGAGGTGGGCCAGAAGGGGTAGCCTTGGGTACAAACCAGCTATTCCTTCCTCTCTTCCTCCATCTTTCCTCTGTTTTTCCTTCCTTTCCTCCCTTCACTCTCTTCTCTCCTTTCTTCCTTCCCTCTCTCCCTCCCTCCTTTCTTCCTTCTCTTCTCCACTACAGTGTGAGGAGCCCCTCCAGGGTCAGGGCGACAGAGACTTCACATGAGGGCTCACATTTTCAGATTGCTTTTATGGCAGGTGTTCACCTCACACTGTAGGGGTGGGCTCCATGGGGGCCGTGCTTGTGGGATACTTTTGGTTCCATGGAGGTGGACTTGGGACAGCCTGAGTCCTAAGAACATCATCTTTAACATTTCCCATCTTGATCTTTTAGGGCAGCAGAAAGGGTAAGAATTGGCAGTGTGAGGGAGGGGAGGGGTCACAAAGCAGGAGCAATCCTCCAAGCCAACTGCTGTGAACCCCTCCCTTGTCTGTCAGAAGGGCAGCCACAGCTTACCAGAGTTTACAGGATCACCAACTCTCACTCCTCATGAAGTGGGTTCCCTTCTCCACCATTCTCTCTTTTTAAAACTCTAATTCCATTTTTTAATTCTACTATTATGCTTCCTCCCTCCTGCCCTTCCCCCCCCCTTCCCTCCCAATCCCCATCTTTTCATTGCTGGAGAATGAGCCCGCAGGCAAGTGTCTTACATCTGAGCAATGTCCCCAATCTTTACATTTCTCTTAGATTAGTAATCCTTAATTTCAATGGGGATGTTACCTCCAGACCCAGAAGACAATTTTGAATGAAGTGATTACTGGGATAAAATTTTTTGATAAATACACTATTTTTCCTAAGATCTACTGCCATGTAGGTCAAAGTCATTTGGAGACCATGCATAGGCTGTTGGCAGTAACAGGACAAACCTACCACATCTGGATGAATCTTAAGAAAAATTAGTAAACTTATTTATTTGGGAGCCTTTTAACATTTTCATTCTCAAAGTTAAATGATACAATGTTTTTGTTTTATTTGTTTTGTTTTGCTGGATTTCAATAGGAAAACCTGTTTCAGGTGAGGGAATGTGAGGACCTTTGTAGGGTATTCAAAGGCCACAGCTGCAAACAGATGTTTATTATCAAGCGCTAATAAAGGGAATAAAGGGTGGTTGGGACTGGTGCCCTTGATGGTCACTGAGTGAAACCCCAACTGGGATTCATCCACCTTGAGGGTGGGGGAGGGTTAATTAGGATTGTGAGAAAGTGAGTCTTGTTGCCTCAGGCAAACGATACAGGACCACAGGTTGGGGCAAGAGACTTACCTATATAGAAAGTTACTCACTGGCAAATAAATGCCTGTCATAATGGAAGCATCATCAGTTCCCACGGAGATGAATGGAGCTACTGTGGGTCTCTGCAGCAGGTGCGATGCTTCGTAGTCGGAAACATTGTATCTATTGGTAGACAGCGCAAGGGATGGTAATAGGACCAAGTGTCTGGTGTCATTAATTTGTGCTGATTTTCTGCTACATCAGTGGCTCATGGGTGGATTCTCATGATACAGTTGACTGGTTGCCAATCAGTCAGCTGACAGCCTGGATCCATTTAAGTGTTCTTTGCACTTGCCTTGCCTGGATAGTCTCATTCATTCCTACCAGTTCAGTTGTTCGCCAGTTATTACCATGATTATAAAATGTACCATTAGTTTAATAACACTTGGGTGCTGGGATGGGAGGAGAGAAGGATTCCCCTCCCCCCCCCTCATGTTATGTGTACACTTACAGTAAGCCTCTCCATGTACGTCACATCTAGGGAGCTCTGGGACTGCCATACTTACTGTACAGTTAAGCTTTGGGGAAGTCTGGAAAACCATCTCCAGCACTGATGGCTTCCTGGGTGGGTCATGACTGGACTTTGCACCTGCTGCCACACCCAGTAAATCACCACGTAGGCTATAAGCACTCCAGTGGCAGCAACTGACTCATGGCTGCAGTTTCAGGGTCTAGCTCAGAATCTCTTCTCTGACTGCGCATGGAGGGCTTTCCAAGGTCCAGATTTTGTTTATTAAACAAAGGGCACAGAACTAACTCCTCTCCAGTGATGTGGGGATGCAAGATGACAATGCTTCAGCCTGTTAAGTCCTCGAGTTATTAGGCAAAGGTGGAAGCAGTATACATAGTGTGCTGAGCTGACTGTGATCAAGTGCCAGAATGTACAGTCCAGACGTTAAGCATTCTGGGTGGTAAGAAAGCAGAAAGATTGATGAGCTGAGATCTGAGCTTCTGGAAGAGCAGGCCTGACGTTTTCTTGTAGTTCCAGCATATTCCAAAGTTTAACATTAGGCTCCTATTTAGGCTTGATAGAATGGAAAAAAACAAAAGAGAATTAAACTTTCTATAGAAATTCTGGGAAAAGAAACAACAGGGGCATGGGTGGGGGTGGGGAAAACTCTGGGAAAGGCTTGGTGGAAAGATGGAAATTAAAAGAAAAGAAAATTATTGAGGCGAAATATACTCATCACCAAAGTTACCATACCATTTTAACTCAGTTTAACTGTTGCCACTCTGTGACAGTAAGTAAATCTCCATTGTTAAACCACCAGGAATTTATTTATTTTGGTCTTTTGAAACAGGGTCTCATGTAGCCCAAGCTGGCCTTGCGCTCTGTTTGACGCCAAGGATGGATGACCTTGAACAGTCCAGCCTCTACATAGAGTGAAGTGGAGGCCGCCGTGCCTGGCTGGAAATAAATTTTTAAGAATCTCTTTCGGAAGACTTCACACCTGGCCAGTCAGTCACATGTCAGTTAGCAGAAATGAGAAACGCTTGTGGAAATCAGAACAAGCTTAATGTTCTGCACCAAAGAGGGCAGTTTCCCTAGGAACATCTGTGATTTGTTTCACATGTATTACTGAAAGGCCGGAGCGACGGAGGGGGTCACGGGATACCAGTGAGTCTTTTTGAGTGTCTGAATCATCCGTGTGAAGCTTTAAACAAGGAACACTGATTTTCCCCCCAGAGCTGTGGAGTCTTTTGTATTCAAATCCAAAGCACAAAACTCTATTGTGGGAGGAAAAAGAGTCTTTAATGGAAACCCAGTCGTGTCCACTTAAAGCAATGAATATAGTCTCAGGCGGCAGACATACCATTTGAAGCACTACAGCTAATAATAGATGGTGTAGGTTTTCTTTTCTTTTTTTATGGGTACCTTTGTTGGAAGTTGTTCTAATTAGTACCACAGGGACCCTGGAGAGGAGGGAGGTGGGCCAGGAGGGAGGCAGGCCCACACAACTACAGGGTGGTGGGTTAGAGCCTTGTTGGATCTGATGCCTGGCTGAGAGTCCTGGCCAACTCTCCCAAGCACATCAGGCCTCTGGACCATGAGGGGGTGGGAATTCACTGCCTTTGAAGCCCTTTCAATCCTATCTGTGTAATTATTTTTAGCAAGGACTAAGCAGGTGGCTGGTGGCATGCTTAGCTGGAGACCAGAGGGTGTACGTGTGGGTTGCTGGCTAGACACTCGTGGGGATTCCACCGCGAAGGAATGCCGGGCGTCCCGGGATAGGGCCCAAACGATGATGTTTCCAGACAAGTCTTCCAGGCCAACTTTTAAAGGTCGGAGGAAAGTTTCTCGAGGGGTGGGGGCCCGAGGGGAAGGCTGGGTGGGCTCGAGCGTCTCCTTCCCTTTAAGCGGGTGGCCCCGGCGCCTCCTCCGTTACCTGGAGCGGGGAGGGGCTTGGGAAAGTTTGTGTTTGTTGCTGGCAAAGCGCCGGGTGGGAGGCGCGGGCGGGCGGACGCCACGGCTCTTCCCTTTTGCTTTCGGGAGGCGGTCCGGGCTGCTGCGCCCTGGGATCGGCGAGGCCGGCTCCGGGGCCCGGCGGCTGGCGGAGGGCGGGAGAGGAGGAGGCGGAGGGCCGCGACGAGCCAGGTGCGCACGTCCGCGCCGGCGCTGGGCTCGCTCGGCCGGCGGGGAGAGCGGAGCAGGCGCGCGGCCCGGCGGAGCAGCCGACTCTGGAGCAGCCGGAGCTGGAGGAGGAGGAGGAGGAGCGGCGGCGGGGAAGGAGGAGGAGGCGGAGAGTCGCTCCCGCCGGCCGAGCATGGGGCGCCCAGCGCCGAGGCCGCTGCTGCTGGCGCTCCTGTCGCTGGGTGAGTGCGCGTGGGGCGCGGCGGGGCGCGGTAGGGCGCTGGGTCCCGGGGGGGCGCGGCTCCCGTTCGGGGCCTGGGGTGCCCGGGGCGGCTCCCGGGAGACCGGGATCGGGAGCGCCGAGCCGCCGGCCGGGCGGGGGAGCGGTGTGGGGCTGATCGGAGCCGGGTGCCCATCCTCCTGGGCCCGCGCTCCCGGTCTCCGAAGCCGCCCGGCCTGATGGAGCCGGGTCCTCACGTGTGCCGGGGGAGTGGCTCGTGGCCGGTTCTCCCACAGCGCTCTCTACCTGTTGGCCACCGGGAGCCGGGCTCACCTTGAACTCCCGTCCCCGGAAGGTGCGGGCGGCCCCGGCCCGCGTGCCGGGCTGGGCGGAAATGTGAGCCTTTGCTGTGTCCCGCCATAGCCGAGGCCAGTCGGGATCGCTCTTCACTCGCTTGCCCATGCTGAGTTGCTTTTCCAGGGAAGCAAGAGAATCCAACTTCCTTCCACGAAGGTCACTGGGTAGCCCATCGTTACTGTGACAGTCTTGTACTATCCCTGCCATCTAGCCAAATCTGCCTCAGTGTTGTCTTCCAGCGTTTTTTGAATCTGGCTAGGCTCAGATTTATACACAAAGACCCAAGAGCCCAGCTTTTCCAACTTTTCTACCTGTTACTTCCCTCGTTACTGCCCCTTTCTCTTTTACCCTCTGGCAAACCCTTGGTGCCTCTCAGTGGTTTGGCCCAGTATCCCCTCATCCACCCAAGGAATCTTTCCTGGGCTTTCCCCCCCTCTCCATTTTCCATTCACTCCTTACACAGACACCATCTTCACGTAGATACACAGGGTGATCATAACCAGCCACTTGATGTATTTATTTAGTGCCTGCGTTGGTTCAGGAAGGCAGATCCCCAAGTGTGGTTATATGCTTGGATCCCTGTGACCAGTGTCATCTAGGACAAGCAGAATTCCAGACCTAGCCCTGGGTTCTCTTCCAAGCCCCTGCAGAAGATATACCTCAAGCTTTCTCAGAGCACGTGGCATGTGTTGTCTATCCCAGCCAGGCCTCAGCTGCAGAGAGGCTAAATTACTGCATTTCTGATGGTGTGAGGGTCCCAGTGGAGACCTCCCGCCACCACTCCCCTTCTGCTGGCATTAGGACTGTACTGTCCCAGCCCCCATGAGTCCTGGCTGCCTGCAAACTAGCCTTTCTGGCTGCTACCATGATATATCACCTCTGAGGAGTTTTCTGGAAATGACCCTTCAAGAACTCACCTAGACCCATTTCCCAGCCACAGCCCATGTGCAGAAAACATCCAGTCATCCTCTGTGGTCTCTGATCTTAGCTCCTTTAAACTTCCCCTGCCAGGCACCTGGCCTTGTAAGTTGTGTATTTGTTGCTCATTGCTGGGGACAGTCCCCACCATTTAATTGACTTATATGTCTGGGTCAAGCAGGGCCGTGGCCTATGGTTGCACAGATTGCTCAGGGCACCACTCCCATCTGCTATTCACTTTGTGGTTTATGTGATTGACTCTCCCCAGAGTGGTCAGTTTGCAGTCTATGTATGAACCAGTTAAGAGGGTAGTATGAGGTAGAAGTTTAAAAAGAATGCCCTTGGGGGGCTGGAGTTGTAGCTCTGTGCTTGTGTAGCTTTGCCAGGTTCTGAATTCCATCCCTCATATCAAACAAATAAACAAACCACAACCAACAACCCAGGGTTGGGGGAAAGCACAGCTTGGGAATTTTGGTTGCCCAGTGCAGATTGACCCACCAATTCTCTGAACCATTAATGTGCCCCCTACAAACGCTGCCCCTTGATAACCTCACTAGGTGTAGCTTCAGCCTGACCTCTGAGGCAGCTTCCCAGTGTAGCATCATTTTCCACACACACCACTGAGTCTGGAAATGGAGTGTGTTGATAACCAAGATAGATAGCCTTCCCACTTACCTTGCTGCTGGAATGAGATCATGATGTCACTGCTACTTGTGTGGTGACCCTCCGAGGGCTCCACTGAACCCCAGCCCTTTGTAGTTTTTCCCAAGCACAAGTTCAAGCTGTGTCTGTCCTTCTGAGTGAGCCCCACACCCCACTCATCGGCTCCCCATGAAGACAACTTCCCACCCCTCACTTGACAGGTTTCCTCCAGCTCTCCTCTAAGGTCACCATTTTTCTAACAGATGATTTCGGGCCCCCACCTGTGTGCATTGAAGCTCTTGTGATTTTTTTCTCAGGAGATGCCTCTTGTGTTTGCTTTCTACTCTTTCTGCTTTAGAGATTTCATTCCAATTGCAGGTTTGCTACTCTTCATAGAATCCGTTGAGCCTTCTAACCCTCCTGCCCCCTCTCTTCCCTGTGTAGATCCCTTTGCCCCCAAAGCTCACTTTCCCTTGAAGCTTTCTCACTAAGCCTACCGACCGGTGGGCCAGACCCACTCAGTCCCACCCAGCAAATGACCAAGTTTAGCCCCACACTGAGTAGTTGACTGGGCTGTGTAGACAGTGGTAAAAACAGTGCGAGCCCTGACCCCAGCTCAGCACTGGGGAGAAGCGGGAAGGAACAGGTTCATTTTGACTTGGGGGCTGGAGTTGGTCTTTCCAAAGAGGGTGACATTTGAGCTGAGCCTTGAGAATAATTAGAATTTTGGAAGAAAGGATAGAAGAGCATCCCGGGGCTGAAGTGTGGGTGAATGAAGTGCATCACTCCTTCAGAAATGCCCCCCCCAGATGAGAGGAGGAGTGGGGACAGGGGAGGAGAGGGAGGGAGATGACTGGTGAGGTAGGGGGTGTTAAGGGAGGTGTGGAGCAGTCTGAGTTGTGAATTGTTGGCTCCTTGTGGGTGGGCCAGGCAGCTTTTGTTTTATGTCATGGCTCCTGTTCATGACACTGAATGTCATTGTCTGAGCCCAAGTCTTACATCCCCACCTGATTATCCTCCAGAGGCAGGGCCCCATTGGTCTTGCTATCACTCTATTCTCTTAATATTAGGCTGTGTAACACATAGGATGTGTTTGACTAACTGAGCACGTATAGATGGTATGTCCTGTTTTTACTTTATTATTTGTGGGAAGTAAGTAGTCATGAAAGTCATTATTAGATTCTCTACATCTTTTTTAAAAATGCAAATCTGCTAAGATAGCTTTTAAATGACAAAAGTATCACATCTATATTTTCAAATTCAATTGCTGTAAAAGGGTATTATGCTAATTAGGTAGGCTAAACTGCCTTAATTGCACATTCCTGGCTCAGTGGTTCAAACAATAGGACCTTCCCTCCCCCCTCCCCCACCCTCTCCCCAACAGTGCAGTGCTCCTGAGGGAAAGTTTGGTTAGGCCCTCCTTGTTTCACACAGCTCTCCAGTCCTCACTTTGGTGACCCCTCCCCTGGTTTTCAGGACCACTTTATCTGTCTTCCTTACTTTTCCAGCCCCACAAAAGACGGAGACAGCTTGGATAGTATAATGGATACTTCATGGGCAAAGCTTGGAAGTGACATCATTTCTGTGTGTATTCCATTGGAGACAATTTAGTTCCATGTCACACTAGCTGCAAGGGAAGCTAGAGAACACAGCAGAACCTGCCAGCCATCTGCCAGCTACTGTGGAAAACAGAAGGGTGGATTTGGGGTTTGGAGGTACCAAAGAGTTTCATGGAGGATGCATGACACAATTTTTTTTCTTTTGGTGGTACTAGAGAGTGAACCTGAACCTTGTACACTCAACTACTGAGCCTTATCCTCAGCCTTGCTATTTTCTGGTGGCTTCTGTAAGGCCTCTGCACCTGGCAGGCACAGAGCACCAGTAGCTATCACTTTGGAGTCAAGATCTGTCAATCATTCAAATCTTGGGAAAGGCTCAGTTATTTCCTTCTTATAGATGAGGAACTAGGTGCCCAGAATAGAGAAACAACTTGTTCAGTCATAGCAGGACTCCATCCTGTTGGCGCTAAGGCTCAGCTGACCGTTGTTCACTGTGCCCGCATGCTGCCCATTGTTTGAGATTTAGATGAAGAAAAGATGATCGTGGTTAGAATACAAAGCTGTAATTAAAAATAGGATCTGGGGTGTGTGTGTGGCCCAGGTGCAATGCAGAAGGGAGTAATGGTGTCAGCATGTACCTCTCAGATGTGACAACCTGCAACCTTGCAGGTCCTCATTGCCTACTCAGAGGAATGGGGCTCAAATGAAGCCTGCTGCTCCACGGGCCACCGCATAAGGAGGAAGGCTCGCAGGAGAAACACGTGTGAATCCCTCTAGCTTAAACAGCCTTTGAAGTGCCGTGGTCTTCAGAGATTTCTTGGCACTTATTTCAGTCTTGTTAACAGAATTCCTGTATCTGCCAAGCTGATTAATGCCTGCCCTGGCTATAATTATTCTTCTTAGCCTGCTGGATGGGAGCGGTAGTTGTCAATGATATTCCTTACAGGGCAGTGGGGCTAGGCGGCTTTTATATGGCTATTTGGTTTTAGTGATGAGCTGCTGAGCTGATTTTTCTCCCTATAGATGAATCTATATGTATGGATTGGCGCTGCGTCTGGCAGTGAATAAAGTGTGGGCTTGTCTGTCGGAGTGTGTCTGTGTCTCACTTTATCAAATGAAGTTGGTGGAAGCTGTCAGGACCAGTTCATAGCTGTTTGGTTTAATTGCATTGGTTTCTTTAAGGCAGAGCTGCTAGGCCATTTGACTCTGCTTTGGGAAAATAACTTGAACTGGCAAAAAAATTCTAAATAATTTATCTTCTGGAAAAGGCGAAACGCTGGAGTTGGCAGAGTTGGTGGTGTTTTTTTTTTCTTTTTTAGATCTTGGGCTATCACCCCTGTCCCCCAACACACACACACACACACACACACACACACACACACACCACAGACACAGACACATACACACACACCCCTGTAATCTTTGGGAAGGAGCAGACTCAGACCCAGTGGCAAGTGCGTCACACACCGGCAGCGTGATTTCCAGGAGACAAGACAATGGAAGCGTGTGTTTACATTCCTTGAATGTTTATTTCACTCGGTGTTCCCCAAGTGTTTGTGCTGGATGATGGAGGTGCTATGTGGCATGATTCAAGTTTTAAGTATTCCAAGGCTCTACCTGCATCTGTTTTACACCTTCGTGAGCAGCAAGAACATGGAAGCATCAGCATCACTTGGAATGTTTCAGGGGACCGAGGGACCGTGCGTCAGATGCTGCTGTCTTGGGTGGATCTGGCTGAGAACATTAAAGAGCAGAATTGTTGCTCACAGGTTCAAGGTTCATTGCAGAAGGCGTGCTGCCATGGAATCTAAATGACACAGAGGCACTTTGCAGCCGGATAGGTTACTTCTCAGACCTTAAAAGCGACCATGAGCCAAGAATATGTTGGAAACGGCTCTTGTTCTTGTTTAAAGCTGGAGTAGGCCAACACTTTGCAGCCTGTGGGCCAGGGTAAGGATTCCCTGTCAGTTTCATGAGGGTTGCAGGTATATCAGGATTCTGGTAGTGGGCCCTGGGAGCCCACATTCAGAGGCTACCTCTAAGCCCTTGAGGCTGAGTGTGTAGTGATAAAGGGCTAGCAGATTCCACTTTCACTTAGGGAGCCTCAACACTCTCGTCTCTGCCTCCGATGAGCGGTTTGAAGATGGAAATGGAATCAGATTTGCTAGCGTCTGCCGGTAATCTCAACTCTAGAGAGGCAGAAGCAGGAAGATTGAGAGTTCAAGGCTAGCTTAGGCTGTCTAGCAAGACTTTAGTGGGGGGGGGGGGGAGAAAGAAAACAAAAAAAGAAAGGGGGAGGGGAGAAGGAAGAAGGCAAGCAGCTAGTGACACACGCACAGTGTGCAGCTTATTTGTCCACTCCGCAGACCCCGAGCCAGTGTCATTACGGCAGATCAGGCATCTTGAGTGCTGGGGATTCTGAAGTAAGCAGAGCAGGGCAGATGCAGCTCTACCCTGCATGGTGGCACAAGGTGTATCAGATGTGGGATTAGGGACCCTCACAGAAAGTGGGTGAAAGAGTTGGGTTGGCAGCAGGTCAGAAGAGAAAGTTCTAGAAGTAGTCATCAGAGAGAGGGTTGGGAAAAGAGCCAGCAGAGCATCCTATTGGAAATGAAGCTGAGCCGAGTGGGAGCTGGCTTGCTAAACAGGGAGTGGAGGCGGAAAGTGCTGCTGCAAACCAGAAGGATAAAGAGAGAAAAGTGTGGGCCTGGTGTGGAGGTTCGTGGTGAACACAGCCCTCACAAGGTTGCCCTTGGGCTCGGGACACTGAAGTTTGTGTAGTAAAGGTGGTTTGAGAACAAGAGCTGAGGGTAAGCAGGTAAGGAGGACATTCTTGATTCAGAGGCTGTCAACGGCCTCCCAAGGGGTGTCAATAGAACACTGTGAGGGTAGTACCTGTTCAGTAGGATCCAGGAGACACCAGCATGTGGAAACAGGCTGGAGAGAGACTAAGCATGACTGGGCCCTGGTGGATGACAGAACAGGGACAGTGAGGTTGGAGCTCAGGGAGAGTCCCTGGCTTTGCATGGTTCAAACAGAGATGAGGAGGTGCAGGCAGTGTTTGGGAGGAGTGCTGTAGTGTGGAACACGGTCCCTGCAGTTGTCTCAGCCTTTGCAGCTCTAGGATGTCCCCATGGTTCCCAGACATTGTAGGGAGTTTTCTGTATGTCTCATTTCTTCTCTGCATGTTTAAAGTTTCTGGGTGTTATCTAATGTCTGGATCAGTAGAGTTAACTTACTCCCAGAGGACTATTTTTATGTGTTCTGGTTGTGTGTGTATTTGTGTGTGTCTGTATCTTTGTGTATGTGTGTGTCTGTGTCTTTGTGTGTGTGTGTGTATGTGTGTCTGTGTCTTTGTGTATGTGTGTGTCTGTGTCTTTGTGTGTGTGTGTGTATTTGTCTGTATCTTTGTGTGTGTATGTGTCTGTGTGTGTGGGTGTATGTGTGTGTGTGTCTGTGTCTCTTGTGTGTCTCTGTCTTGCTGGCCCACAAGCCCAAAGGGATCTGTCTGTCTTTACCACTCTGTACTGGGGTTACAGATGTGCATCACACCTGGCTTTTACATGAGTGCTAGGAATCGAACCCAGGTCTTCTTAGTTGCATAGCAAGCACTTAGCTTACTGAGCCATCTCATTATCTCCCTTGAGGGCTTTTTGAAAAATTATAAAAATAAAAAAAAAAAAAAGGAAAGGAAAGAAAAGTGTTTGTGGTGGTGGGCATCCCACCCAAGGCTTTGTGCATGCTAATCATGTGCTCCACCACTGAGCGACCGGCTCAGCCCACCTCTTTTCTCTTTATGGTACCTGAGAAGGCTTCAGTCATTTGTTACAGACTCCCATTACGTGTATGTTTTAAAAACTGTTTCTATACCTGCTACCCTATCCATTCATCCCCAACTCCTGCTTGAAAAGAGCCTCCGTGGAGAACAAATACTGGGGTTAGGCTCTCTGGGAAATGGGCAGAATTCCTCTCTTGTAGGATTATCATCAGTGTAAAAAAATATCTTTAAAATGCTAACATTCCAGTCAGTGCATATGCATTTCTAGTGTGGCCTGGGACTACAGCAGCGCCTAGAGTCTCCTGATCCAGTCTAGTGTGCTGAATCTGAGTCTGCGTTTTTGAGCAGAATTCCTAGGAGGATCGGATGCACACTAATGAGTGGGGCATTATAGTCTGCAAGGAGGCTTAGCACACAGAATATATGGCAGCATGGCTTTCCCAGTGAGTGCTGAGGCAAAGGTCATGGTCAGAGACAGCACGCTGGGCTAGTGCTGGGCTTGCTGGATGTGGGAGGCATGAGTTAGCACTGAGGGATGGGGTAGTGTGGGCATACGGTGGAAGCTGTCAGCTTGGTTTTGTGTTTAATCCACCAAATTTGGCACGTAGGAGGAATGACATCATGCCTTTCCATGGGATGAGGTTAGAAGGATGGGGGACCAAGGACTCAGAGGCTTGGAGAACATCACAGAGAAGGGTGGCCAAGGAGGTCAAGTAGGACAGACAGGTGAATGAGACTTCAAGGCTTGAAGACTCTGCAGAGGGCTTTGAGGGTCCACAATCTATAATCTCCAACAGAAAATCTGTGGGGTGATAGATGGGACAGCCGGTCATCAATAAGCATTTAACCAGAGTCTTTCTACTGTTTTGGTCAGTTTAGCACTAATACCAGACTAGGGTTGCCCTCAGGTGCTTAGGCAGAGCCATGCAACTTCCTGGAAGCCTCAGTCTCTGGTCTAGAAGGGAAACAGTGAAAACTGCTGACTGTGTTACAGCTGGGGAGCAACCAATATAAGAGTTCTCTAGGAAACCCCTTCCCACCTTCTCTTGGTGTTTAGCTCATACCAGGCATTCACTTTCCAGTTTGATTGACTTGTTGAATAGGCTTTGTAACCACACCAGATTGGTCCTGTTCTTATCCCCACTGTTAGATGAAGGAACGGAGGCACCATGAGATAAATTGCTCAGGGTCACCTGTAAGTGACCGAGCTGCTGAAACTCAAACTCACACATCATTCAGATGGATCTCTGCACTTGGGAAGGAGTTGATACAAGCAGCTAACATGTGCTCACAATTCCCTCACTGTCTTTTAAGACCAGAGCTTGGATCCTGGCCTTATTCCTTCTCCTCACTTGTTTCTTGACCTTGAACAAATTGCTGAGTAGCTCTTAGCCCCTGTAATAAGGATTAGTTTAGCTGGTTCCGAAAGGTTCCCCTTCCATCTCCAGACTTCTTTGAGCATGCTGACTCCTGCTGTGGACCATATGGGCCTCGTGGTTGGCCCTGGCCGTACTGGCCCATTGCCAGCTTCCCCAGCACGGCTCCAGTCTGCAGCCCATGCCTTGATGGTGTTTCTCACTGACCTGGGACTGGTCACTGGTTGGTGCCACCAAGACTCTGGATATTGTCTGCTCGTCTGTCTATGTATCAGCAGCTACTCCTCAGCCCAGCCCGTTTCCTGTGCTGTGAAATGGGATCTCTTTCTAGGTTCTCTAGAGTTCTGGGGTGGTCATCACCAGGCCAACTGGGCTTCCAAACTGATTTCTAGGTTAAAAGAACAAAAGGGTAAAACCCATATAGCATTTCAAAAGCGTGGCTGGCGCTTAACTATATTACTGCCTTTTATTTGTTGGTGGTGGAAATTTTGATTGAGGATATATGATGTTAGTAGGTTAGAATTGTGTGATTAAGTCTCCTTCAGAAATTGTGTGATTACCTTCAGAAATGTAACTTGTTTTTTTTTTTTTTTTTTTTACCTTTATCCTTCGGGTCTCCTATGGAGTCTGATGGATGGTTCTGCCCTATAGGAGTGTGTTTGCACTTGTACCCGTTCCCTGTTTATCTCCCTTTCCCTCTCTCCTGTACTGCTCTCTGCTTCCCTCCTCCCTCCCACCCATGCTAGCTTCAAATTCATGGTCTTCCTGCTTTAGCTTCCCAAGTTCTAGGATTGCAAGCCCGTGTCACCATGTCCAGTACAGCAAGAAGGGATACCGATATTTAGACGTGTCTAAACATTGACACTGTTCTGGATTTGACACCCTTCCTAAAGGGGTAGGAGAGTTCAAATTCTGACACACCTTCCTCCCACATGACCCTAGGCTAAGTGTTTCCAGGGGATTTCCTTCTCCCTTGGTCTGAAAAGGGAAAGTTCAGGATGTTGCTGGGTACCATCCCACTGAGGGATGCAACCTAAAAGCTTGTGAGGTACTGGTAGGAACCTGTGCTTCTGACCTATGGATTGGAGGACTAGCTGTTGCCCAGTCCTCCCTGGATGCTTTGAGGTGCATGCAGCTAAGGTCAGTGCTATCACAACTTATCTTGTATGCTGATGTCGACTAAGAGAGACCCCTTTAGGGGTGAACTCTTTGTGCTAAGTAGCTTGCTACTTTGCACTCTTTGCTGATGCTGTGGGCCCTGCTTTCTAAATACAGTGGTTCCCTGGATGACCAGGAGGAACATCAGACTTGGTGTGGATCCAGGGTGTTGCCTCTTAGCTTATATTGCAATGAAGAGTTTCTTTTTAAAAAGAGCACTTGGCACAGCTATTCGTTTTTCCATTTTCTGAAAGCTGGAACATCCAAATGTTTTTTTATTTATTAGAAGACATTACAGTCTGTCATCCTTGATTGAGAAATCCATACTGTAAATCCAAGTTAAGACGATGATGCCTGACCCAGGGCCGGGTACATGGCTGGTACTTTGTCATATTAGTCAGTGGGCACGGCCGTGGTTCTAGAAGAAACAGATGATTTGTGCCTGACTGCTAGCCTCCTTTGCAATATAAGGCATTCCTGCTTTCCCTCAGCAGCACCGGGAATATTTACCATGTTCCCGACACTGTGACACATAACAAAGGAATTAAGAAAGGCAGTCCCAAGAAGAAATGGAGCCATTTGTAACTAAACAGAGGGGTGGATCCTTCCTGCTTTTAAGGATCTGAGTGAATGAATTAGTAGATGGCAGTGCATATGGGGCTGTAGAATTAAAGGGTACATCTGGGACGGGAGCTGTTACCATGGGAAATGTTCACAGAGCAGGTGGGCCAGCGAGTGCCAGGTGTTCAGGTAGGAAAATGACCACGGGAGGAGATGAACATGTCCAGCCTGCCATCCCATTTAGGGATTAGCTGACTTAAGCTGGGAAAGTGAGAGTCCTCAAGGGGCTGTGGATATTAAATTCTGGGAAGAGGAGTGGGTGGAGAGGAAGACTGTGTGCAAAGTCACCCTGAAAGGTGTTGGCAGCAGCGTCAGCGCCCACAGAGCAGCCCTAGCCACGTGCACACACGGCGTATGAAGCCTTCTGGGACTTCCAGGAAGCAAGGCTGTTAAATGAAGGTGATAAGTCAGGCCATCGCCTATTTTTGGTTGTTTCTTACAAGGAAAACAGCTCACCAAACAATTACTGATGTTCCCCTTAGGTCGTTTAACACAGTGTTTCTTCAAAGGACTATCACCGGGAGAAGAGACACAGATAAGTTTTAGAGGAAGGGTGGGATGTGAGCGGGTTTTCTGGGAAACAAGGTTTACGTCGTCATGTAGCTTATTCATTGGAGTCTCAATTTAATAACCATTTATTCCCACAAACAGGTTTATCTGAAATATCAGGATGAGTCCCAGAAAGTGCTTGGTACATCAGTAGTGGGGAAGTTCTTCTCTTCGGGCATCCCTGGAGGGTCACAGAGGCAGGGAGGGTTTTTGTTCATCTCAGTGTGTAACAGCATGAGTCGTTGTATGGCTAGATTTACTTATATGCTTAGAAAGCATGTGTGGGATTGTGCATATTATATAGTATTCATATGGTACACATACATGTGTACATACACCACACACAACACATGTACATACAACACACATGCACACACATGCACACATACCACACATACATACACATGCACACACCATACATGCACACACACCACATATGCATACACCACACACATACACAACACACACAACACATGCACAAACAACACACATAACACACATGTACACACATGCACACACACATGTACACATACCATACATGCACCACAACACACACATGCATACCCACACAGTGAGAAAGTCTCTGTCCTTCCTGTGGAATGCCTCTGTTCTTCTCTTGGCAGCTTGTGTGTAAGACACACCACTCACAGATTCTCAGTATTGTCCCTTTACTGTCCCCACCCCTTCCTCCCTTTGTAGGGTTGGTACAGCCTCTCCCATTGTATAACAGCATCTACTCTCTCCACACACACCCAAGACTCCTTCTAGTGTTCACAGTGAAGAGAACAGACGTCCTTCACCCAGCGCTTGTTTCCAGCACCTTGTGGCTGGGTTGGTCCCGACCACAGACCGTCTGCTTGTCATCACTGTTGTAGTAGGCAGCCAGCTCTGAGCCACGTCTCAGGGTAGAAGAACATCGAAGCTGCTGCCTGAAGCCCATGCCACGTCTCACTGTCTGCCTCTCTCAAGCCATTACTTACAATCTACCCTGTGCCAGTCATTATTCTAGAACTGGGGCACATAAGGACATAGATACGGTCCCTTGATTCCATAGCTGACAGGTTTGACATCAATGGGAGGAGGTTGGCCTTGGAGAAATGTCCAATGATTGTTAGAGACTGAAAGTTAGGAGAGTTTAAGGAGGTTGGAGAGCATTCTGCTCCTGCAGGTAGAGGAGCTTTGGAGAAAGGCTACGAAGGCAGGTGTGCTTCTTTGCTCATTGGTGTCACTGCCAGGGTCACCCAGCCTCTGTGTGCCTTTCTAAAGGCTTTAGTGCTGTGTCGAGAGAGAGCCTTTCATTAAGGCTCTGAAGCACCTGCTGTTACTACCCCAGAGAGGAGCACTGTGACATCTTGGAGCTGGTGTTGAGAATATGGAGACTGGCGGCATGTCACTTGCTGTGCTGCTTACAGCTCATCTCTTGACTTTGCAGGTGCCACAGTTGCTCCAGACATGTGCTCTCACTTTCTGTGAGGAGCTCCACCAAGAGCTTGGTTGAAAATGTTTCAGTGAGGGACTGTTTTTAAATTGATGAAATGAAGTACCTGTGTTAACCCACCAGGATGAGGGCCCAAAGGTTTATGATGCCTTTGAGACTCCAGGACCTCCTGGAGTGAGAAGTGGTCACAGGTGCAACGCCATCAAGCTGGGCTGGGGATTGGGTGTGCAGGAAGCCATCTGTCCCTCTAGTCTCATATCCAGTGAGGGAGACTGACAGCCTGGAATGCCGATGGGTGGGCTGGCCCTCTGCAGACACCGTTGGAACACTGCCTGGGTAGGCACCGAGGTTTCAGCAGTGTGGACTCATTTGAGCTCATTAGGTCCTGAAATTCAGAAGGTTTTGCTGGCTGAGAGGTCGTGGGTTTTCCAAGCAGATGGAAGAATGCAGGCAAAGAAATACACTGGTTTATAAGTGCTTGTTGGCTGTTTGTTTTATTTTCTGTTTTTTTTTTTTCTTTTGAGACAAGGTCTCCCTATGGGGACCAGGCTGGTCTTGAAAGCACATGATAAATCCTAGCCTGGCCTCACACTTAAGATCCTTTTTTAATCGACCTCCCAAGTGCTGGGATTACAGGTGTGTGCCACCTCACCCTCTCCTAGAAAGGTGGCTTTGACTGAATAAAGAAAACTTGTAGCTGGAGTCAAGAATGACTTGTAAGGGAGGGTGTGTGTTGCAAGCAGTCGAGAAGAGCCATACATGTTGTCCAACACAAAATCGTAAACTTAAAGCATACTATTTATTTTTTCTTTGTTTGTTTTACGTAACTTGATCACATGGTTCCCTAGATTGGACTTTATTGAGGTCATTCTATATAAAAAGGTTGGGCTTGCTATATCTAGAGTTTTTACATACAAAAGGCTGAGTCTTAGGAAAATGTCACCTAATTAAGAGTTGAACACAATTGGTTTTGTTTGTTTTTCAGGCTGTGACTTCCCTGAAATGCTTTAGGTCCCTCTGTTTCTTTAATTACTTAATGTTTTTCCTGTTGCAAGGTCACCCCCAACCCCTGGGCTGGCTGTACTTCTGTCCAGTTCATAGGCCAATAGGGGGCCTATCAATTCCTATGGCTGTACATACAGTGGGTTACACAAGAGTTTGTGAATGCAAAACAATTTCATTCCTGTCTTATTAATGACTATCTTTTCTTTAAAAGCCACACAAACAAACCCAGAATCTTCCCAACTGATTTCTTGCATGACAAAGCTCCTTACTGAGCCTTATCAGGGAAGCTGGGATAGACTCCACTCCACTCTGAGTACCTTTGAACTTCAAGGACAGGTTCTAGGTCTTACTGGAGGAGGGACACACGAGTCAAATGAAGAGGAGAAAAGGGCTTAAGAAATAGTAATACAAAATCTAACCAAGTAGGGAGTTGGGGAGTGTTATCCCAGATTCAGCTCAGGCATCTTTCATGCCCATTTGCAAGTTTCAGCCTGATGCTATCCTCCATTCTCTTTAAATATGTAGCTCAGAGAGAACCAGGTGTTCACATAGAACTTGGCAGGCAGTGCTGGCCCGTTTGTAGGTGGAGAGGATTGAGGGTGGCTGAGTAGCAAGGGATGCTAGGCAGAGCCTGGGCTTCTAGCAGCTGTTAATTTTATAGAATGTGCTGAAGTAATCCTTGTGGATAGCTGGTGCCTTAGCCTTGTCTGTGGTCCATGGTCAGAGAGTCACTTTAAATGATCTTGTGTTTGTTGGGTTATTCTGTCTAGTCAGCAGTACAAATTGCCTTGAGGTGGTGTTTTTGCATCTCCTTTAAAAAAAAATTACCACTTGGTCATAGGACTTTTTTGAACCTCAGTTTCCTTATTTAATCCTCTCCTGGGTGAGTATTGAATCATGTGAGCATAGTTTACAGACTGTAGAGAGCAGTGCTGTAACTGTCCAGTGGTTCTGGTTGGTACGAGTCCTTAAGGGCATAGATTCAACACCTAGTTTGCCCTGTTAAGTTCTAGCAGGGAGATGGAGCTACTATGAATATTATGGGATAGGATTTAGGTTTCACACAACTACCAGAAGAGTTGAAGAAGTGAAGTTGAAAAGGAAGTCAGTTGGTCAGGAGCTAGTAGTCACTGTTTGGCCCTCCTGTGCTTGAGTGGGTGGGTAAGATAAAGACTGGGGGAACCAAGCAGTTGGAGACTCCAGAGACTGTTATGGGATCTAAAGGATATCTACCTCATCGTTTACTTCTGTGCTGGCATCCAAGTGGCTCCCAGTGGTCTTGGGAGATCATGGAGTCCATAAGAGGAACATCTGGCAAGAGACAGGAGACAAAGAGCAAAGACAAGCTGGGCTCAAGAGCACTTCTGCTCTGTCTCCCCCTTCCTTAAACTTGAGAACCTCCAGAGCAGAAGGCCCTTGGCTTCTATCCTACCTCCCAAATCTTATGTGTCTTGTCCAACTCTAGCCCGAGTTACAGGGAGAGGATGATTCTGGAGAATGTAGATTGTGCTTAGCCGAGTTGACACACTCTGAACCCCACAGTTTCATAATGTAGCATTAAAGATTTATGCCTTCAGCCTGCCAAGTCTCTCAAAGGCCCCAGAACTGGAAACACTGTCAGGTTGAGTTCAGTTAGCTAATGGTCCAGCCTGTATGTGAGTTGTGATCTGAGAGTCTGTTCCTTGGCTCTCCATCTCTGACAGTCTTCTGTACCATCATTGTCTGTGATTCAAGAGGTAGTGGTTATTCAAGGCAGAGGAAGCGTTGACTGGAAAGAACTCATTAGTTCTTGTTCAAGTGGATACAAGCCTCCTTCTCCCTTGTGACCCAGGGAACATCATCTAAAGGCTAAGAGATTTCTGGATATAAATGGCTACAGAGAACTGTGGGCCTGGGGGCTATCACATAAAGATAGTTGAGAGAATCTGGTTTCACTCTCTGGAGCACCCTTCTTCACCCCTGTGGCCTGTTAGTTACACCATCGCTTCAGCTGCCTAATGGACATTTCAACCTGTCTGAACATCACAGGTTTTCTCTAGAACACTTGTTCTCAACCTGTGGGTCTTGGCCCTTGGGGTTTTATATCAGATACCCTGCATATCTGATATTTTACATTATGATTTCAGAACAGTAGCAAAATTGCGGTTATGAAACAACAACGGAATAATTTTATGGTTAGGGGTCACTGCAATGTGAGGAACTGTATTAAAGGGCCTCAACATTAGGAAGATTAGCCCTACTGTTTACTTTGGAAAATGCTTTTCACTGTCTATTAACTCCCAAACCCTTCAACACAGCTGCCACCTCTGGCTTTGACTCTCCTTTCCCTTCCCTGTTATTCAGTAGACGAGAGGACCCGGAGTAATCCATGGGCTGCCACATCTTCTCTGGGTACCCACCTCTGCATGGAGATCTTTGTTGAAGCTACTCACCTTCTGTGTCTCTGTTCAGCCTCCCCTTTACCTTACTGTTTCTCAAAGATGCAGTTGGAATAATGACCCTGCATGAAGCCCGCTTCACCAAGGCCTGTGGAGGGGGAGTGCTTTCTTCTTGTAGCCTCACAGCACTTGTTAGCACTTCGTTATACTGTTCCCCCTCAAGATGCCGGGCACACCTCATGTGCCTGTGGCCTAGCATGGTGTTTCTTGCACTGCAGTTGTTTATTGAATTAATAATTCATATTTGTCCAGTGTATCTTAATACACTGGTCGTTTCCTTGTCGTGAGCAGATGCCCAACAAGAAGCAATTGAAAAAGAGGACGGGATTATTTGGGCTCATAGATTCGGTCAACATGGTCCTTGGTAGAGGGTGGCAGGCAGGTCATTCCATGTTGGCAAGAGTGTCCATCTGGTGCTCTTCACCATCTCACTTCTTGGTCGAACAGGAAGTAGAGAGCAGATGGGATGTAGAGCCAGACTGTAGTTCCAGCTAGACTCCACCTCTTAAAGATTCCACAACTATACAAAACCACCATATGGAAATTAAGTGTTCAAACACGTGAGACTATTGGACACATTGTATTATAGGAGATGAGCTTATTGGACACATTGTATTATAGGAGACATTATATGTTATAATCACAACAGTGAGCTCTTAACTGAACTGCTTTTTAGGATTTTTTGAGACAAGGTTTCCTCTGTGTAGCCCTGGCTATCTTGGAACTCCATCTATAGACCAGGCTGGCCTCGAACTCAGAGATGTGCCTGCGTTAGCCTTTAGAGCGCTGAGATTAAAGGCGTGTGAATTCGCTGCCGCTGCCATCACCCAGTGACACTTAACTGAACTTTTTTTTTTTTTAAAGCCCATTCTAGTAGAACCATATTTGCTTTGGGATGGCATTTTTGAAGTACTGCCATGTGTGACTTTATTTCACATTCTCTGTTGGCTGTAACTTGTTTAATGTGTACACACAGCATTCCCATCACCGAGGGACTGTCTGGGTGAGCATTGGCATGCCCCCCTGATGCCAGAGCTCTCAGAGGCAGACTTAGGCAGACAAAGGTTTTTCATTTGTTGAGGCAGGAACTCCAGTAGAGGCATTCACTATAAGGTTGCACGTTTGCTTCTGTGTGTGGTCATCTCCAGCTCACATGAGGACAGGGAGGTCCTTCTAGGACTCCATGGGCACCTGGTCTCCTGTACTGGCTGGGCTGTTTCAGTGTCTTTGATAACTGAAGCACCGGGAGGTCTTTATTTCAGGGCCTAACTTTGCCTGTACCGCTGTCATCGTAGCAGCTGATACATATCTTACAAATGGCTCCAATCTGAAAGCCAGATGATTAAAAATTTGAGCAATAATAGGAACAGATTGCAAGAATGCTTTGTAGCTAGGCCACACTCTGCAGGCCTTGATTTAGAATAATGTTCATGATAACCTGAGAAATAAAATTATTTCCCATGGCTATCAGGGGAGGTGGAAAAGGATCAATAAATAAAGTTTGGTCTTTATTGTCTCGTTTCTCTTAATGATTCCAGAGGTTGCCGGTAGAACTTACTGCTGAGCACATTGGTGTGTAGTCGTTTACCTTGAAAGCCTTGCCCGGCGTTTCCTGCCTCTCCTCAGCTACTTCTGATACAGGCAGGGATCCTGAAGGCATCTAATTACTTTCTTGAGTATTCTAAAGGGAGGGAGATGGTAATCTGGAGTCAGCTCTCCATTGTTAACCATCTGCTGATCACATTACCTGTGTGTGTATGTGTGTATGCGTGTGTGTGTGTGTGTGTGTGTGTGTGTGTGTGTGTGTGTGTGTGTGTTGGCATCACTTTCAGATTTTTTGTATTCATGTGTTATGTGGGTGCCCCTGGAGTCCAGAAGAGGGAGTCAGATGCCCTGGAAGTAGAGTTACAAGTGCTTCTGAGCTACCCGCTGTGAGTATGGGGAACCAAACTCTAGTCCTGCAAGACCAGTAGGTACCCAATGAGCAGAGTCTCTGACTCCCTGGAATTATTTTAACAAGTCTCTTTTACCATCTCTCACCTGTCTACTTATTAGAACTCTTATTTCTTCATGACTCGTTTTCTGTGCTTTCTTGCCTACCTTCTTCATATTGCCATTGGGGAATATGAAATATTTCAGAAGAAATTTCCAGCTGTTTTTCTCCTTCTCTCAGAGCAGACAGAGTCAACAGAACCGACCTAGCTTGGGGTTGTATGATAGCTCAGTGCATAAGCCACCAGGCTGGGGACTCAGTCTCTCACTTAAGCTGGTCCAACCAACCCTCTCAGGCCGTCTTTTCGGGCTTCCTCTTAATTTGTGGTGGGCTGGGAACACCTACCTGCTGGTGTGTTTGCTGGACCAGAAGTCTTATGAACAGTGCCCAGCTCAGAGCATGGCTATCAGAGACACATAGTATGCTCTTAATAATCAACAGAATATATTTCAAACTAAATACCTGAGCGATGCTCTGGTGATTTTAGGTGGAAGATATTTTTCTGTTTCTTCCCAATTTGTTATCCTCTCAGTCTCCAACTCCCGTTATTTTGTTTGGTTGTTCTTGTTTGAGATAGGATCTCATGAAGACCAGGCTAGCTTCTAATCCTCCTGCCTTCACCTCTCAAGTGCTGTGATTTCAGATGTGCACCACACACCGCAGGCTCAGCCTTTCATCTTTGTGGTTACCGTAGAGATTAAGACACACATCATTACACATTTAACCAGTAACTGTTTCAGCCAAATTTACTTTTAGCTGAATTAATGCAGAAAAGTTAAAATTTGCCTAAGTTTTTAATTTTGCTTAATTTTTGTAAACTATTTAATTAAATGTACCCTTTATTTAATTATTAAGTTTAATTAAAGTTGCTAAAAACAAACCATATTCATTGTTGACTTCTCAGTGTCTACACTGAGTTTTAAAAAAAAAAAATTGCATTTTCATTTATTTTGAACAGTGTATGTATGTGAGCACACAAAGTCAGAGGACATCTTACAGAAGTCAGTTTCTGGCTAACTCAGGCCATCAGCATAGTGCCAAGTGTCTCTGCCCACTGACTCCACTCTTCCTATTACTCATATTTCCACTATGTATATAGACTGCACATATACATTTATGTATATATGTATATTGAACCCAAAAGATGTCACTGACACTACAGCAAGACTGGCTCAGTTTCTGTGGTGCCACCCACACAGTCATTTCTATCTTTTTGCCTGCTTGTGTTTTCATGGTTTCAAGATGAACCAGCTCTCTCTGTCTGAAGAACTCCACTTAGTGTTTCTTCTTGATGCCAATTAATTATCTTTCCTTGTGGTGAATTGGTTGAAAGCATATTTATTTTGCTTTCCACTTAAAAGTACCCCATCCCCCTTCCCTAGGCTGGCAGTTACTTTTTAAAAAATCACTTTAAGGCTACCATTCCGTGGTTTTACGAGCATCGTTTCTATTGAATGTCAGTTATCAGTTGTGCTATGACTCGCTTCTCTGCCTCTCAGCAATTTTACTGAGCTGCACTCCTGTATTTATCCTGGTTGTGATATATAATGTAGCTTGTTTTTGCAACATAGTTCAGTTTAAGAAAAATCTCAGCCATTATCTCTTCAAGAATTTAGTTTCTCTCTCACACCTTCTGGGACTCTGGCATACACATTTGTAACCTTTTTATTGTGCCCCTCATATTTCTCCTCTCCTTTGCATGTTTTTATCCACTTTCTGGATGCTTTTATGCTACAACTAATCTGCTAACACAGCCACTTAGTGAATCCTTAATATTAGTTATTGTATCTTTTATTTCTAGAATTTAAATTTCCATTTTAATAGATTCCAGTTTAGTAGGTAAAAATCCTGTTTGCTACTTCTTTAATGGATCATGGTTGTCTTAATATCCATGTCTGGGAACGCCAATATCTCCATTCCTTTGGCTCCGTCTCTAGTGTGTGTTTTCTCCCTTTTAATTTAGCGATTTTTTCTGTCATCTCATTTTAAAACTTTTGTTTATTACTATCTCCATTCATGCATGTGCCTGTGCATGTGTATACACATGTATGTGCAAGTGCCCTCGGAGGCCAGAAGAAGATGTAAGGTTCCCCAGAGCTGGAGTCCCAGGTGATGTTGAGCTTCCCAAAGTGGATGCTGGGAACTGAGCTCCTTCACAAGATCAGTCTACACTCTTGACCACTGAACCATCTTTTTTGTTTGTTTTGTTTTTTTAGACAGGGTTTCTCTGTATAGCCCTGACTGTCCTGGAACTCACTCTGTAGACCAGGCTGGCCTCAAACTCAGAAATCCACCTGCCTCTGCCTCCCAAGTGCTGGGATTAAAGGCATGTGCCCATCACTGCCCAGCCAGCTCATTGTTTTTTTTTTATTTTGTTTTGGAATAGGGATTGATTGATCCCGGGACACTTGTAACTTAAACCAGTCAGTGCTCTCCTGCTGGATCAATCATCCCGCCCGCCCTTGGTTTCTAGTAATTGTTGATTGTCCGGCTATAAGCCAGTCCCGCGTTGATTGTTAACATGTGAATGGAAGCTGTTCTCTCCCTGGATGATCTCATCTTCTGACCAAGAAGATATGCTTTTTTCCTGGTGCACTTGTAGATCAAGAAACTTCACCTTCTCCAATGAGTAACTTTGATGCACAGTCTTGCTGGCTCTAGTTACATTTCCAGCTTTGCTTTTGATCCAAGAGCATGGCCCTTCAAGGCTTATAGCTAAAAGTCAAAAGATTTACCTGTCTTGCTTTATGAACTCAGAATTTTAGTTTTGATGTCCTCCTCCTGTGAGAATGTTTTAAAAATGCTTATGCACTTGTTAAACAATTTGTAATTTGAAGCAGGATCTTACTGTATTGCCCAGGCTGACCTGGAATTCTCAGTGCTGGCCTCAAACTCTCCAGGATCCTCCTACTTCAGCCTCCTTAGTGCTGAGATTATAGGCATGGTTTAACCAGTTAGTTTTCTTTTGTGCTTAACATCCCAGCAATTTGCCCTGCCCTTGGATATGTCTCTTTGCGATATCCATTGTGTTGAGGAAAAGCCGACTGTCATTTCTGCCAGTGTCACGGTTCAGCTGGCCTCCCCACCCCCAGGTTGATTTTCGGCTCTTCAGATTAGCCCTCGTTGTGTTCCTGAACTTGAGAGTTATTTCTTGGCCCTGGGAGGTGTTCGAAGCTCTGTGTTTGGATGTACATTTTGTGACTTACACCACTGGAGAACTGGCAAACTTCTCAAGAGCAGAGACATGGAACTTCATTGGGTTCACATGACTGTGATTCATCCCTCATGGAGGCATTGATCTAGACTATTTTAACCTGACCACCGTGCTGCTTCTCAAAGGTAGCTGTCTGAGCCACACCAGTTGATTATACAAGAAACAGTCTCCTATGAGGAGAAATCAGAGTTACCCACTTTTTAGATCTATGCCTAATTTACCTCCCCCAAATATTCGAGAGAACTTACAATGAAATACACATACAGGTGCAAAGAGAACCTTAAAATAAGATAAAAGGCTAAAAGCTCACAAGACAGCATGAAAAGTAAAAAGGAAGGAAATAATTATTTGCAGTTTTTGCTACATGATTTTCATAGTTGAATGTCATATCTAATACTGATGTTTCTTCAAGCCAGGGTACAAAAGAAATATGAATTTTATATCTTGGGAAAAGGGGAGGACTTACGGGTTGGAATAGTGACAGATGAAGTTAGCTGCAGTTGTATTAAATATTTTTTTCCCTGTAGATTTAAGAAAAAAATTAAATAGAGAAACTATTCACTGCTCTAATTGGGGCCTGGTAGAACGGATCCTAAAAAATGAGACAGACTAAAGTCTCATGCAATAGCTAACTTTATTTAGAGCATCAGACAATTTTATACTTTGAGGATTAAGAAGAATCACATGAGTAAAATGTACCAGGACAGGCTGCATGTGGCAAAAACATGTTTTCCTATAGAGGAATATGATTAATAGCAGCAAGCAATACAAGTAATCTGAAATAAACCCACTCCTTTTGATACACTGGGAAGAGCACAAAAATGGATTCCAAGAACAATCCCATGTTTTGAAGAAACTGAGGTCATAAGACTCTTGTTTTCTTGGAGTTTTGTCATAAGCATTCAGATTTCCCCTCACGTGACTCTGTACTTGGACGGTGTTCCCAAGAATCCAAAGTCAATGGGTGCAGAGGCTGGGTGGTTTTGAGGTGTCCTAAGCTGAGCAGGCTGTCACAGCAAGAGCAGGGCTCTTAGCAATGCTGATTGGCACTAGCTCATTTGGTATAGAAGCCTTCTTCATCCCCTCTTATGTGCCCTTCTTATGTCTGGAAGATTTAAAGTGTTCTGAGACCCAGAAGGTCAAAGATACCTGTGTAGGTTGTGTTTTCTGGAATAGGATAGTACAGTTGTTTCATAGATTTGGTCTTTTTATTTTTTATTGTGGTTCTGTTTGTGTGGTTTTAAAACTAGATTTTAGTGGCTTCTTATCAGGGGATTTTTGTAATGCAGTATGATAATTGTTTTGAGGCAGACTCCTCTGTAGTCTAGCCTAACTTGGCTATGTAGCTGAGAGTCTTGAGCTTCTCATCCCCCTGCCTCCAGGCTCAGTTTATGCAGTGCTGGGGGAGAGCCCAGTACTTCACGCGTTAAACAAGTGCTCTCCCAACTAACTCCCAGTAGTCCTTTAAAGTTAGTGGAAAATGGTTTCCAACAGGCCCTGTAACACAAGCACTTACTCCAGCATTCAAGAGTCTGAGGACATTGAGTTTGAGGCCAGCCTGGACTATAAAACAAATGAAACAAAACTTTAAACTAAAGGGCTTTCATATAAAGTTTTCTTTTATTGACCCCTGGGAACAAATAAAACGTTTATTTTTTAAAGTTGTTATTTAAAAAAAAAAACATTTTATTTATTCCTTCCGTGTGTCCTCCTGCCTGTGTATGGGCATGCGTGCCTGGGCATGTGGGTGGAGATCAGAGGACAACTTGTAGAGTGCCTTTCCACCTTGCACCTTCACATGCCTTATTGGAGATGGAGCGGGGTGGCTGGGCTGGCACAGCAAGTCCCCTTAGCCACTTAGTCACCTCACTGGCCCGAATTGTTCCTTATAAAAGACATTTTTATGCAGAGTTATGGCAACATTGTCTAGGCTCAGAAACAATTAGGACTCTTAATTTGAAGCACTGGTAGCACTTGGAAACCCAGAAGGAATTTGTCTTCCTCTCTTTCCCTCAGTCATCAGCTGTTACCAAAGGTTGTGACAAAAATTGGCAAGTTGGCTCTGCAGATACTCTACTTGATTTGAGAATTGCCATATGCTCTCCCTTCTACAAGTTCTATTTATTTTTAAGTATCGTTTGCTGCTATTTAACAATATTAAGGGGAATCTGTACTAAATACCAGATTGCTGCTGGCAAGTTGAAATTCTGCTACCAAAGTCTTAAACCTCCCTTTGCTCAGATGAGAGGACACCACGGGTTCTTGCAAGACACTGCTCAGGCTCATAGGTTTCCAGATGAGAATTTGCTCTTTCAAGCACCTGCTTCCACTGGCTTGGTTCCCCAGTGACCCTGTAACATAGCATCCACTAGGGTACTTGTATAGATTGCAGTAGAATTTGAGGAAGGAGTACCTGAGTGATCCTGCAGGAAAGAGATGCTTCATAGAGGGGAGACGGCACTGAAGCCTCCTTTGAGCAAGAGGATTGTTGGGAAGGAATGCTGGCCAAAGGAGACAATGAAGCAGAGGCCCTAGGCACCTCAGGACATGGTGGCATTTCCGGAAAGGATGGTAGTTTGTTTTTGTTGAAGTATAAGCATTAGTGGAGATGATGTCAGGGAATGAAGCCAGAGTGGTAGCCATGGGCCAGGTCACGAAGAACCTTGCGTGTCTTCCATTTGGCAGATACTTATTGGATAGCTTGTGAACCAGGCTCTGCAGTAGATACATAATGGTCACTGCTCATAATGGGAAGAGATAGATGGTTGAGAATGATGATGATGACGATGCGCTATGAGTACATGTAAGATACAGTAATGACCACTGGTAAGAGGAAGTTTTGAGGTCAATAAAATGGGAGGTAGGGGACCAGGAAAGGTTGGTTAAAGAACCAGTAGAGTGAATGACCTCCAGTGTTCAGGCCTGAAGCGATATGCAAGTGCCCTGAGGTTTGAGCTGGAGAGACAAGACAGCTCAGTGGATAAGTGCTCTTTCGAAGTATCTGAAGATGTTCAGGTCTCATCCAAGGGCATCTGATGCGTCTATCCTCCATGGGTACCTGCATTCATGTGCCACACACACTCACTGGCATCACAACAGTGCATAATTTTCAAAAACTTGTTTTAAAAGCCCTAAGTTAGACTGGCTCTTGTTTAAGGAAATCTTAAGAGTTAAGTGTGGCTGAGTATCACGGAGAGAGAGGAATAGAATATAGAGTCCAGAAAACAAAGTAAGTATTTGGAGGTGAAGTGGGGAGTGACTGGAGAGTTTGGGGCGGAGGAAAATGTAATCTACTGTATGATTTTGAAAGGTTGCATTGTAGTGCATAGAAAGCCAAGAAACCAGTGAGGGAGTTATTGCAGAATGGTGGTGAGAAATGGCAGCTTGGACGGGGAGGGGGGGCACAGTCTAGGGGCCTTACTGGGAGAAGTAGTTGACATATATGATAAGCATCCATTGAAGAGTGCGAAGAGTGCTGATCCATAGGACCGGGGAGATGGCTCAGTGGTTACGAGCAATGGCCGCTCTTCTGGAGAACCCGGGGTTGATTCCTAGCAACTACATGCCGTTTCACAACTGTATAGCTCCAGTTCCAGGGAGTCCAACCCACTTTTGACCTCTACAGGCACCAGGCATGCATATAGCATATAGATATACTTCTAGATATATAAATACTGATATACAGAAATAAAAAATAAATCTTTACAATATTCTCATCTGTGGAATGACAGGATTTGTGTATTTAAAAAAATTAAAAATGAGACGAGAGGATTCTGGTAGCCATGTGGGAAAAAGCTTGGAGAATTGAGATAATGAGCTGGATTCATTTCTAAACTCTAGTCACCAGGAATAAAGACAGAAACCTCCGAAGGAAAGTAGGCTCCGGCCTCAAGGCCCTGGGAGACATTTTGCCAAGGGATAGAAATATGAAATATTTACATATTTGGAAATTCTCTTGTGAGCCCTGCAAGGTGAATGGTTATGGTCAAGTTTATTCTAGAGTATCCCCCGTCAAACATTACCTGAGAGCCTCACCACATGCCAGGCACTGTTGTAAGTACTTGCCCTGGTTCATCTGAACCCACAGCCCAGGGTGAGGGGTGGGGCAGAGTGTTGATCATGGTCACATTTTTTTTCTTTTTTTTTTTCATGGGTATGTGGTGTATATTTGTTCATGTTTAGGAGTTTGCATGTATTCAGGTGTGCCTGCATGTGTGTGCATGTAAGTATGGAGGCTATAGGTATACATTGAGTATCCTCCTCAATGGCTTTCTACCTTTTTGGGGTTAAGGTCTCTCATCAGTTAGCTAGACTGAAGCTGACCAGCAAACCTCTGGAATCCACCTGTCTGCCTCACCCCACCACACTAGGTTATACATGTCCAAGACCATTCGAAACTTTTATGTGGGCACTGCGTATCTGAACTCAGATCCCCGTGCTTGAGTGACAAGTACTTCATTGACTGAGCCCAACTCCCCAGGTGCTCTGGTTCCCACTTACAGAGATTGAAACTTGGGCAGAGGGCTCAGTGGTTCTCTGAAGGTCACTGCTGTGCTGTGGCCACATGAAAGTTAGCATTGGAGATCCCAAATTGTCTGCTCATCTCTAAAATTAAGTAAAGAATTGATTGCTTGTTTCCATTTTGAGCAGTGGTGATCACGGCTGTAGAGGGTTGGTCACTGTGGGTAGACAGATGTTTCATTTCAAAACTCTTTTGAGTTACAGGAGATGGAAATTAGCTTAAAAAATATGAGGGCCAATTGCAAGAAACTGCCATGTCCAGCAGAAGAAAGCCATGTGCATACATGGGTGCACATGTTGGAGTGTGTAGGAAATGCTATAGAAGGCTTGGCTGCACCCAGAGATTCACATGCTGTTCTTTGCCTCTGTGGTCTGAATGTTCACCCAGACCTGCCGTTCTGTAAGTGGCTTCCTTATATGGTCAGGAGTGCTGCCCGGTGGCAGCTGTACAGTGAATCCTCTATATAGTACCTGAGTCTACCAGGAGCAAAAGTATCTTAGGAGAAGCTGAAAATATCCAGAGGGATTGTGATCTCCCTGACCTTTGCCCAAGTTCCCATTCCTAGGATCTGAGGTTCAAGGTCAGCCGGCGTCTGCTCCAAATAGTGACTGAGGCCATGGGTGGTGTCTGTTGTCACGAGTTGCTGTGGGAAAAAGACAGCCTGTTTTCTGGCACCATTCAGCAGAGCTTGGCATTATTCTCCCATGCTCTGTGCAAGGATTTGTAATTGCCCCATTCTTCTGACTTTACCAACTTTCACATTTTTCCTTCTGATTTTTAAAAAGTTCTTCAGTGGGGTTGAAGAGATGGCTCAGAGGTTAAGAGCACTGACTGCTCATCCAGAGGTCCTGAGTTCAATTCCCAGCAACCACATGATGGCTTCTGACCATCTGTAAAGGGATCTGATTGATATCCTCTTCTGGTCTGCCTGAAGACAGCTACAGTGTACTTACATATAATAAATAAATAATTCTTAAGGAAAAAAGTTCTTCAGTAACTTCATACGTGTATACAGATATATTTAGAGCATGTGTATGCCCCTCTACTCCCCACTTCTTGCTCCTCTAGGTTCTGTTTTTGAGATAGGGTTTTGCTGTGTGAAGGAGCTGCTAACTCTTAGACTCAAATGGTCTTTGACTTCTTGAGTAGCTGGTGTTATAAGCAGATAATACTTCATTTACATAGTCAATCAGTCTATATGTATGTATCTATTATCTATATCTATCTGTCTTCTCTCTCCCTCTCCCCCCCCCCCCCGCAGTGCTAGGGTGGAGCCCCGGCCTCACACCCGCAAGGCAGCTACCCTGTGTACCCATCCCAGCCTACATCATTTGATTTTCAAGGACAATGGTGTGAAGTTGTTTTGGGCCTGACCCCAGCTCAGCTAGGACAGGAAGACAGTTGGTCCCTTTCCTTGAACAGTGTTTCACACTGTCTCTGTCAGTATTTCTCTGGCATGGTTGCTTCCTTTTTCCTTTCTCAAAGGAAATAATTGATAATGCGTTTGAGGTTAGAGGAAACAAGATTTTGTTTTTTAAAAATGGCCCTCAATTCTTTTTTTTTTCAACCCTGACTCAAATTTATGTTAGGTTTGCATCGTGATCTGATTCACACACACCTTTGTTTACCTAACAAAGTACTGTATATGGCAATATTTATCCTTACCAAGTGCTTTGCACTCTAATCGCTTCTGTTCATTTAAAATTCCATTTTTAAAAGCACACACAACCACTATAAATTCATTTTGGAATCCACTAATAGGCGGCCACAGGGTTTGAAAACCATGAATTACACCAGCAATAAACAAGCAGCCCTGATGTGTTAGTTCTTAGAACTGATGCTACAGACCAGGTGGCCTTTTCTCTACAAGCTAGAGGTCAAAGCAAGGTGGCCACAGAGTCTGTGCCTTCTAAGACTGAGAGGAGAGTCGGCCTGCCTCTCCTGAGCTTGTGCTGGCTGGCTGCCAATCTTCGGTGTTCTCAGTTCTTAGACGCATCACCTTGATCTCTCCCTTCATCAATGTACAGTATTCTCCCTGTGCGTTCAGATTAGCTCCCTTTTAAGGTTGCCAGTCATACTGGCTCAGAGGTGTACCCTCTGCCATATACTCATCATGGCTTGCCCGACGTCTTCTGTGGCCGTATTCCCAATTAAGACTGTGTTTTGACATACTGGTTTCAGAATCCAGCATAAGAATTTTTCGTGAGTCACACAGAAATACAATACAGTAGCGACAGTAGGGAGCCCCATCGTATTGAACCCATACTACATAGAGGGCTCTCAGCTGAACGTTCTGTTTTATTAACTCACCGATACCATCTTATCTCACTTTATAATCAAGGAAGGCAAGCTAAGAGAGGTTTAACTCCTATCCTCTTGATCTAGAGCCCATGCTATCTCCTGTGCGACTCATTGCTGTACCTATTTGTAGAATATCTAGAGAGGTACAATTAGCTGTTCTAAATGGAAATGCAAAATTCAGGTCATAAACACCACGAAATTGTGCTGAATGAAGTTCACTGCAGTGAGACCTTCTAAAGGGACTTGCAAGTACCTGTCCTTAAGAGCTCTGTGGATCAAGGTTCTCCTGGCAGGCAATGTCATGCGACTGTCCCCCTCCACCCCCGTCCACTGCGCTTCTCTCCCACCACAAGCCACTGTATTCCTAACAGCACCAGGCAGCCTCCCTCCCTCTGAGCTTCCCCATCCGCCTTCTGAATTTAGATCAGGGTGAAGAGTAGAGAGAAGGAAATGAGCCAGAAAATAGAAAATTAATACTTGGTGAAATTGTCATATTTTTAAAATAATTTATAACCAATGTCAGATAACAGGAGTTAAATCATTTTATCAGCAGGCTGCTCTATGATTTGAAAATTGACATCCATCATTATAAATCAGGTCTGGGGAATGGTCTCTAGGGATGAAAGTTGATGTGGGATGGGCAGAAATATAAATACCTGCTTAGCCATGTCCTTTTCTAAAATACAGAACCTTTCCATATCTCATTGCGTATAGTGATCTGTTAAATCCTGAGAGAAGAGACAAAGCTATGCGAGGCCATGGTTAGC
This sequence comes from Mastomys natalensis, assembly GCA_021653895.1. Taxonomy (NCBI): domain Eukaryota; kingdom Metazoa; phylum Chordata; class Mammalia; order Rodentia; family Muridae; genus Mastomys; species Mastomys natalensis. Next base: position 156,284 of record JAJTUV010001029.1, read on the forward strand.
CCACTTTTCATATTTAATCTGCCTGTCAGCCCTGGGAAACCGGTTGTGTGGAAGGCCTTCAGTTCAAGGTGCTACTTCCAACTCATGATTTCAGGAACGCCTTAATCCCTTTCTGCAGGGTCCATTTTCTTAGAGATTCCGATTCTGCCCTAGGTCCCAGAGCAGACGCATCCTTCAGGTGTCACTTTCATTCCATGATTAAAGGCCCACCTTTCATTCCCTGTCATTGCAGCTGTCTGCCGCGGGCGTGTGGTAAGAGTCCCTGCGGGCACCCTGGTTCGAGTGGTGGGCACTGAGCTGGTGATCCCTTGCAATGTCAGTGACTATGATGGCCCCAGCGAGCAGAACTTTGACTGGAGCTTCTCGTCTTCATCATCGGGGAGCAGCTTCATAGAGCTCGCCAGCACCTGGGAGGTGGGCTTCCCGGCCCAGCTGTACCGGGAGCGGCTGCAGCGGGGCGACATCCTGTTGAGGAGAACTGCCAATGATGCTGTGGAGCTACACATAAAGAATGTCCAGCCTTCAGACCAAGGCTACTACAAGTGTTCAACCCCGAGCACGGATGCCACTGTTCAGGGCAACTATGAGGACACAGTGCAAGTTAAAGGTACAGTCCTCTGTAAAGGGGCCAAATTCCTCTGCCATTCTGCTGCTGCAAACACACTCAGTCCCCCGGCCAGTGTCGTGATGGTGTCTTACCTGATGATAGGCAGAGGGTGGACCAGGTGACCCCTGAGGACCCCTTCTCTTTTCCCAGTGTAATTCTGATGCATCTTAGAGCCAGTGAGTTGTAGTCACCATGGTGTGGTCACCTGTGAGAGTGCAACTCTGCAGCCAACTTGCCTATGCAGTTGGCTTCTGGCTCTGCCATTTGTCTGCTAAGTGGCTCCTGGCTCAGTGCATGCATGCCTCAGCCTCCTCTGTACAACACAGCCTGCCTTAAAAGGTGTGGGGACAGGAGAGTTAACTTAGACCAGGCCTCCGCAGCCATGTCATAGTGAATATTCAGCTTAGAGACAAGCTGGTAGCACTCACTAGGAAGTTCAGCTTTTTTGGTAGGAATAGATACTTCAAAGTTCATATCTTTTTCTCTGTGGTCTTCATGAGTTAATACCTGTTTGCAACAGAAGTTGTACTTGCTGTTTATAGACAGAAAACCATGTGGTTACTGTTCTTTCATGAACCTAGCTGTGCAAAGCTGACATCATAGGCATCTGGACTATCTTGAGTTTGGGTTTTCCCTGCCTTCCAAATGCTGTTGGATTTGCTCACACATTCAATTATCTGCATCCAATGAAGAATATAGGACAGGCTATTTCCCTAATTTACACATGAGATGGTAGAGCATAGGTTAATTACTTGCTTAAACTGACATAGCTCATTAGTAAATGAACAAGAAGAAGCCATTTTAATTTGAGGCTAACAAAACAGAAACATTATTATTATTAGTTATCTATTTATTTGTGCCCTGCTTTGTTTCTGAAAATATTTGTGTGAGGGCAGGAATGTTTATAATTATCTGGAAAGTAGAAAATGATAATAGAAAAGGAGTAGGCGGATCCAGGCATCCACCCTGTGTTGTGATTGGTAAAACTGCTGTAGCTCACTACTGCTGGTCCTTTACCAAACCATGAGGGGATGAAATATCAGCCATGCCATCAAGTAGGTACCTAAGCATCAAGCCATCAAACCTACCTCTTCCATCTTCTGATTAAAGGTTCAGAGTGTAGCTGGCCAGGGTGGCACACACCGTGATCCCAGTGCTTGGGAAGCTGAGGCAAGAGATTCAAAGCTTGAGGCTAACCTAAGCTGAAATGTATATGTATAGTAAGTTCAAAGCCAGCCTGAGCTACATAGTGCCACTCTGTCGGGATAGGAGATTAGGACATGGGCAACTTGAAATTCAGTGGTAGAGTGATTGCCTCTATATGCAAGGCCCTAGTTGACTTGTAGCGCTGGGGAAAAAGAAATTCTGACTTTTAAAAAGATTTCCCATAAGACATTTTGCACTAAGTTAAACAGTACAACATACCCCCCCCCACACACACACACCCTTTTCAGGTCAGATACACTCTAGTGATTTATTTGTGAGAAGGCAAAGGGTGACACAAGAGTCTCCACGCCTCCCTCCCATCTCCCTGCCTCTTGACTAGTCTTTGAAGTGAGAGAAGCAGAGGAGGCTTTTCTTGACTCAGGAGAGCAGAAGGATACATGAGAGAGGCTGGCTGGCTGCCCAGGTAGAGTCTCTGGCAGGAGCTAGATGCAGTCCAGCATCTGTCTGGCCTTCAGTTTCATGGGTCTTAAATCTGTCCATCCTTCTCAGTGAAGAACTGACCTTGAGAATGAAGCCATGCTAGCTGTCCTCACAGACTGAGGTATGTTCTAGAAGGGCCACTATATTCGTTTTGTAGAAGAGATGGGCCTATGGAAGTGTTCTTCTAGAGGAGTACCGGTTTCTTTTATCTGAAGTAACTCCTTTCTGAGTGTGCTATCAAGGAAAAGCCAAAGAGATGATGGATTGTGATGCTTGAAGATCCACAAATGTAGCTCCTGATAAGCTTGGAAGATTTTTCCAGCCTTTGGTAGATAGCCCCCACCTGACTCTCAGATCACCAGCGTCCACCAGCATCACTTCTGACCCACCCCTCTCCTAGACTGTAAAGTGGTAGCTTTTCCCAGTATGTGCTAGGAGCTAGAAGCAGAACCCTCAGCATTTCTTGTCTCCTTCCTGTCCTGTGGATACACTCTACCCAGGACCTGAGCCACACGCAGCTCCTGCCATCATCTCTCCCTGGACATCTTGACTCTCGGCAGCTCCCTTGTCTCTATATTGCAGGTTCCCTCTTCCAGCTCCATGTTCTAACCAGAGGATTGTTTGGTGGTCATACCAGGCTGTTTTGTCCTGGTGCCAGGCACTGTCCTGGCACTCGCTAGGCTCCCCTGTTGACTCTATGAAGCGGGTACAGTCATCATCTCCCTTTTTAGGAAACTGGGGCACAGAGGGCATGGTGGTAACATGCATCATAGTGACAGAAGCACCCACAAACCCATTTTAGCCAGAACTTTATTATTGTCTCATTTTTCTTTTTGTTTGTATTTTTAAGTCAGAAAGTCAGTTGAGATTATGGTTGGATCACTTTAGTACGGAATAAAGAATCCTTGGGTAGCTTCTATGACTGAAGGCCAGGGTCATGGAAGGTAGCCTGTTCTTTCCTTATGAGGTAGGACCTTTGGTGACCACTGACTAACATCTTCCCTCTCCCCCGCCCCCCCACAGTGCTGTCAGATGCCCTAGTGGTGGGCCCCAGCTCCCGGCCTCCTCCAGGCCTGAGCCTGCGCGAGGGGGAGCCCTTTGAGCTTCGATGTATCGCATCTACCACATCACCGTTACACACACACCTGGCACTTCGGTGGGAACTGCACCGTGGTCCAGTGCACAGAAGCATCCTAGCCCTAAGCCACGAGGGCAGGTTTCACCCAGGCCCTGGCTATGAGCAGCGCTACCACAGTGGGGATGTACGCCTGGACACAGTGGGCAGCGACGCCTACCGCCTCTCCGTAGCTCGTGCGCTGTCTGCAGACCAGGGTTCCTACAGGTGTGTGGTCAGTGAGTGGATCACAGAGCAAGGCAGCTGGCAAGAAATCCAAGAAAAAGCTGTGGAAGTGGCCACTGTGGTGATCCAGCCGACAGGTGAGCTTTTGAAAATGGTGTCACCCCTGATTGAGACTAACAACTGTGTATAGGACTAGACCAGAAAAGGGCTACCCCAGCCTCCCCTTGTGGGTAGAGGAACCAAAGTGGTATTGGCAGCTTGAAGAATACCTCTGCTTTGAGCTGAGATTTGCCTTCCTGCTCTGCTTCGGGAACTTGGGCTGCTGCTCAGCTTGCATAGGAAGGTTCCTCTCCGACTCAGAGATTAAGAAAGGACTGCGGTCAGAGCCCTGGAGCTGTGGGTGGATCTGGTCTCACCCCCTGCTTTAGGTTTTGTTTGTTTGTTTTTGATTGATGGTTTACTATTGAGCCCTTGAGATCTTGGGTCTGCCTTCCCTGGTAGCTATTGGATTGTATGTGTGGCTGACTCCGAACTTGCTTACGGTTATCCCCTGGACCTGCCTTTCCATCCCAATATGCACCATCACCTGCCAGGTGACAGACTCCCCAAGGACCAGGCCTCTTCATATTTCAGAGAGTCCAGCCAGGGTCCACATAAATTAAGTTTTGTCCTATACTTTGCAAAAATACCCTTTTTCAAAATTTCCAACTGCAGAAATAAGACAGAAAAGGCACATTAGGAAGTCTACAGAAATAGAAGAGAAACAAGAGAAGAGGCCATTATTGACTTACTGGTTAGCAAACATTGGTAATCATCAGTTCTGTGCTGGGCGCTGGGCTCAGAAGTACTGCAGGCTCAATCCCAGGCCACTGGAGCCTGCAGCTTCAGCAAGGACAGAGTACAGAGACATTGCACTAATGCCACACATTGCAGACTAATGTCACTGCTAGGGTAGATTGGGTGTGCTTGGTTGTCTAGAAGTCTAATACCTTTTGATAGTGGAGGCTCCTGCCTCCTGGGAGACCTTGGCTGACTCATTCCCCACACAGGAATGTGAGTGTGTGGCCAGTTCTGTTTGCTGGAAAGGAAAGCAGGAAGCTATAACCAGTGATCGTTTTTTTGCAACATGCATGGTTCTGGCAGCATTTCTGGGATCTGAAAGAGGGTGTGAACATCTTCATGAGTGACTTGTGGCAGCTGAGGCGTGGCCATCACTCTGGGCCCTGGCTCTGTTGGCTGACTCTTTCCCCATGGACTAAGGGCACCTTCTTTAGCTGAATGATTGTCTGGAATCTGCCACAGGAAACCTTTGGCTATTCAGTGTATATCAAACACTATTTTAATGCGGCAGGCGGGGTAAAGAGCTTAGCTTTGCAGCAGGTTCACATTGGATGGAGGAATTTCAGTTGTAAACACTGTCCCTCAAACCCTATAGCATCTAGTTACACGACTGGGGCTCTCTCAGGCAGATTATAGGAGCTATTTACACCCCGAGGCTGCGGCCTCACCATCCTTTCTGGTGTTGAGCCTAGTACCTCCCATTTGCTTGGCAAACACCTATTGTTTAGGTATGTTGCCCTTTTTATTTGGGGTAAGACCTTGCTAAGTTGCTCCAGCTGGCCTCGAACTTGTGTTCTTCCAGTCTCAGCTTTCAGAATAGCAGGGTCTACAGGCTTGTACCAGCACACTTGGCCTTGTGATCTTTTTGTGTGTGATGGGCCTGTTTGACTATCTTTTTTTTTTTTTTTTTTGGTTTTTTTGGTTTTTTTGATACAAGGTTTCTCTGTATAGCCTGAGCTGTCCTGGAACTCACTCTGTAGACCAGGCTGGCCTTGAACTCAGAAATCCGCCTGCCTCTGCCTCCAAGTGCTGGGATTAAAGGCGTGCGCCACCATCGCCCGGCTTTGACTATCTTTTGAAGCCTGTAACCTTCCACATTCATGAAAACGTGATATACAAGGTGACGGGGTAAGAGTTATACTGAGGTAGTTATGAAAATATCTCTAAGACAAATTTGTTTTATACTAATACTTTGCTTCATTATTAACACATGAATAATAAGCCAGGCTTATTATTCATTGGCAGGCTTAACAACCATCTTAATTTCTAGGGAGCAGTGAATGCAAATGATGTTTCAAATGTCTGCTACTACTGTAAGTCATATATGAAGAAGCCCTGTTATTTGTATTGGTGACCAAGCCCTGGGTATAGGCTATACTATACCACCTTGTTGCTTATTTTCACCAAGGCAGGAGATGCAATGTCTCAACTCAGTGAAGGTTAATGAAAATAAAAATAGGGACAAATGTCCCAGCCACATGCACAGGCTCCCTAAATTCTCTGTGGATTGTAAGTTAAGAATCATTGCTCAAGGGTTAAGAGCTCACTTGTGTGTGTTCTCTCTCCCTCTTTCCCCTTATTCTTCTCCCTCCACCCTTGCAACCCTCTCTATATCTTTATTTATGTTTTTAGGCAGTCTTACTGGTCTCACAGGCTTATCTTGAACTCACAAAGATCTGCCTGCCTTCTGCCTCCAAATGCTGGGATCGCAGACATGTCCCACCATACCCAGCCGAGGGATGGTCTTTTGCTTTTAGTCAATCTTTGTACTGGTCACAGGTGACTGCTCATGTTTTCTGACCACAGTGGCATTGTAAAAGACTCAGAACCACTTACTAGAAAAACTGTGTCACCTGTGTGGTAGGTCCTCCTTTGGTGATACAAATGAGTACCAGAGAAAGCCTGGACTGCCACAGGCTTTGCCCAGATCTCTTCTTACATTCCGAATCTTTAGAACTGGCACTCCTCTCCACAGCTTGCTCTATATCATCTTCCATTGCCAAATCCATGAATCTAGAATATATGGTTATTATTCTCCATGTATGTATGTATGTATGTATGTATGTATGTATGTATGTATAGTAAACCCATCGTTAGTGATAGGACAGATATTTAGCCATGGTCACTGAGAAAATGGCAAAGTGGTCTACACAGCTGCAAAGACATTGCTGCCAATGTTTCTGGGCCCTAGGAATGCGTTTCTTGATCTGTAAAGAAGAGAGAGAGAACAAACTACTTTCAATCCCTTTGTCCTAATACTATGCCCACCTCATTTTCTGTCATGTGTTGGGGATGGATATTAAACTTGGCTTAAAATAATTGTTTGAAATATATGTCAAGATTTGGAAATATTTGTATGGAAGCAATATCTTCCAGAGGTCATGGGCTCTTAGCATGGGTGTTTTCTGAACTGGGTATCAGTCTTTCATCTCTGAGCTTCCTGGGAAAAGCAATGGCTGTTGCATGGGTTTTGCTGGAAGATGGAACTGTGTCTCACTTGACTCCACAGGGAGAAGTTGGCTGTCTGTCATTTAGTGACAGTTTCCAGAGCATCATTGTAACTTGAAATTTTCTACTCTGATTACAGATGTTTCACATCTTAAATAGAGTAAAATGAATAGAGTAAAATGGTTGCATTTAAAAGCTTTGGCAATGGAATGCTGAACAAGACCTCTCTTGAGTCAGGGACACTTAATACTTCAAGGATTTACCTAAATATAGCTTACTTTAATTGTCCCCAGTCATGAGAGGACAGTAGCATGGAGAATTCAAAACTCATTGGGTTTGGGGTTCAGAGTATGTCTTCTGCTTGAGGTTCAGCCAGGCGTGTCTAAGGAAACAGTAGTCTGCATACGTCACATTGTGAAGGAACCATAGTCTACATAGGTCACATTGTGAAGGACTGAATCACTAGGAAAACTGTCTGGTTTACTTTCCTGGCTCATCTGGGTAGGAGTTTTCACCCCCACCCACAGGATGCTGGAGCCAGCAATGCTAGGGGAGGAGGGCTCTACCTGGACCTACTGTGTGCTTCGGTCTCCATATCAGTAAATGAGCATAAGAGTACCCACCCTGTGTTATTCTCAGAATCTACTTACAATAAGTACACAAAAGCTGTAGACACGTTTTACTGGTGTTCGTTGCTGTTCTTTTCCAACACCAATTTAGTGTATGTCATGAATTTATTCATTAACTATTCTTCAAGCACTTTCGACTGCACAAAGCCTTCTAATTTTAACACCATAGATCAAACTAAAGGGGTGATCTAGAGGGAGGTAAGGAGAAGGGAGGAGAGGGGGCAAACGTCACTTGATCACCACTCGATGGGCTTGTTTTCCCTCTTCCAGCTCTGCAGCTGTCCGTGCCCAAGACAGTGTCTGTGACTGAAGGAAAGGACCTGGACCTCTCTTGCAACATCACAACAGACCGTGTGGATGATGTCCGGCCTGAGGTGACATGGTACTTCAGAAAGACACCTGATACCTCTTTGCTTGCCTCCCATATGCTGGCTCGGCTGGACCGTGATTCCCTGGTACACAGCTCACCCCACATCGCTCTCAGCCATGTGGATACCCGCTCTTACCATCTACTGGTGCGAGATGTTAGCAAAGAAAACTCTGGCTACTATCTTTGCCTTGTGGCCCTCTGGGCTCCTGGACACAACAGGAGTTGGCACAAGGTGGCAGAGGCCATGTCTGCCCCGTCTGGTGTAAGCGTGACTTGGCTAGGTAAGTAGTTTGAAGAGCGTCTTTTAGCCAACCTGCTTAATCCTTCCTGCACACCCAGGAAGTGTGTGGTGCGCTGGACTTTATGCCTCATTTACAAGTGAATCAGACAAGTGTCCTTGAGCTCCCCAGCTCCCAGGCTAGAAGGAAACAGGATGGACTGAAGCAGTATGGCCAGTAAGGGCAAGCATAGGTGGTTTGCTCCAGTGCCGTGCTAGAGGAAGTGGTTTCCTTGTTGTTTGAGAGTACCTGCCAGTGAGAACTGAGCTGAATGGCTCCTTGCAGTGGCTCTTTGTTGGAAAGACAGCCGTTCTCTTCTCTTTACTTAGACTCCTGGGTATTTCTGCCCTGGGCTGGGGCCCTGAAGCTCAGCGAGAAAGAGCAGCCACTCCTCCAGCTAATGGAGAATGTTTTCCACTCCTGATGTCCTGGAACCCCTGGGGGTTTTATCTGCAAATACCATTTAGAGCAGGGGCCATCTACCTCCCTGTCTCTCTTCAGGCTCTCAGCCCTGGTGCTGCCCCAGGCAGAGGGGCGGAGGTGTCACCTCACCCCATGTTTTATAGCAGCTTGTAACATGGGAAGATGACTGGTGTCCTCACTGTGTCATCCCACTTGTATGTGATCCCTGGAGTGAGTGCCCTTCCTTACCACATACGTGATTGTGGCCACATTCTATGTGTCATATGTCCACTGGTATATCCTCATCTCATCATCATGTGTGCTCCCTGACAAGTCTTCATTTTGTCATGTGTGCTCCCTGGTGTGTGTCCTCATGCTTTCATGTGTGCTCTCTGACAAGTCCTCATTTTATCATTACGTGCTCCCTGGTGTTCTCACTTTGTCATCCGTGTCCTCCCTGCTGTGCTCACTCTCCGTGTTTGCTCTCTGGTGTTCCTGCTTTATCATTATGTGATCCTGCCATGTCTTCGCCCTGCCTTACGTGAGATTGCCGGCTTTGACCTCATCTCTGTTTCCTGCAGTGCTCTTTGTCTTTGTTCCTGTGCATCTGCCCACTGGGAGGAACGTGTAGTAGCTCCTCTTGCTCATCAAGACTGACCTTGGCAATTCGGCTTAGGCAGGAGGGGCTGACGGGGTGTGGCTGACTCTCCACCTGCACCATTTCCAGTGGTCGGCCTATGGTCAGTTCTTATGCTTTCATTGCCCTCACAGGGCTTTGGGCCCTAACGAAGACATTTGAGTTTTCTTTGATTAAGGAGGCAACACCAATCTTTAAAGGCCGATAAATGACTTCATTCTCTATCTAATGCTAACCCTCCTCCTACATGTGCATGTCTCCAGCTCCTATGTAATTCTTCTGTCTTTTATAGAGGTCCTGCGCTGGCTCACGGGTGAGCTCCCTGCCTGTTTGTCCCTCATAAACAGATGGGAACCTGTGAGTGGTAGTGGGGTGCAAGGGGAAGTGTCCTTAGAGAGTAAACAGTAGGGAAAGTCCAGTTGGGACTGAGACAGGGGTGAGCGGGCTGTGGGGGTGTTAGCCCTGTGAGCAAAGTGGTGCTTTGATATCTAAAGAGCAAAAGGAGCAGGCTTATCTAGAGAGCTTTCATTCCTGCAGTCAGGAGCCTGCGCCCGAGGCTCTCTGTGAAGTCCTGAGCTGGAACAATGTTGGCCCAGCCAGGACTCTCCTTAGCAACCTTCAAAATAAAACAGATGTTGTCAGCACCAAGAGAAGAGTTTTCATCTCTGGAGTTGAATCTGTCTCACAGCTCTGATCCTAGTGCATTGTGTGGCGCTGTCAAGTCCCCACTCTGGCTTTCTCTCCTTGCCTCTCCCCTCCAACTTCTGAATCCTAGCTCCAGGATTTTTTTCTTTCTTTCTTTTTTTTTTTTTTTAAAAAATTCTGCTTGCACTCCAATTCTGAGGGCTTCTTTGAAGTCCTGGTGTATTGATCCCACATACCCTGGGGGAAGTACAGGCACTGTCAGACATCAGGGGCAAGCTCTGGGAGGGAATGGGCTTTGTGACTGGAAGGGATTTGTTGGTGACGTGTTCTCCAGAGATTGAGGGGAAATAAAGAGGCTAAACTGTGGGAAAGGCTCCCTTATTATCCTAAGGATCCTGCGCTTGTTTTCCTGCAGAGTGCCAGCACCACTGTGAAAGATATCAGTGCATCTCTCCAGTGCATCTAGAGCCCCAGACCTTCCTTGTGCTTTACACAGAATAGGCCTGCCTCAACATACACATAATATAAAACCAGAACTGTGTGCTGTCATGGCCATGGCTTAGAGTATTCGGAGGCCCCTGCATAATTGTGAGCTCACCAGGAGTGTAAATATTATAAAAACAACTGTGTACTTCTCTTTCTTCCTCTTAAGTCTTCACCCTGTTCTCTTCTATGACTCATGGTTTGCAGCTGCTTGGACGCTTGTCAGGAGACGAGTTGGGTCTGAGTACAGCCACAGGCCTTTAGTCACAGTCTGCAGATTGCATTCTCTGCCCAGAAACTGATGCAGCAGGCTGACCCTACATATTTCTCTAGAAATGTAATTTGTGTGTTCCATCACATACAACTATGTGATGGGGTGGGAACTGGTAGGGTCGTCTTAGTCTGGTGGGGCCTATAGTGGGTAATAAAGATGTGACCAAAAAAAAAAAAAAAGAGCCAGGAAGACAGATGACCTGCTAAGTATACAGATCATCCTAGGTTACATGATGTGGAATGCTATCATAGAGGCAGGCGTTCTTAAGAAAGCTGGATCCCTGTGCAGATATGATACAGCACTCAGTTTTGCACTTGACTTATTAAGAATTCTAATTACCATTTATTGAACACCTTTTCCAGGCACTGACGGAGAACTTTCTATGCATTAAATGGTCAGGTGGGAAGTGCTTATGATCATCTTTGGAAAAGAGACTCTCCTCCATTGGCTAGTTCTTGCTTCTTATTGGGGATGCCTTAGAATTGGTGCCTGACTTGAGTCTGTCCTAGGCATTGTCCTTGTATATGGGGAATGGCTTTGGCTTTGGAAGTTAGCTTTACCTCATGAGACAGCCAGTCCCAAGTCCTAAGGATGAGCCGTTCCTGTTCTCGTTCTCATCTTCAGAGCTGCTGTGCCAGCTGATGATGGGTTGGGAACTGGTGGGGTCGTCTTAGTCCATTGTGTTACATGAGCCAATGATTGATGGTCTGAAATTGATGATCCTCTGCAGTAGGGCAGGAGGATCTGGTGTTTTTGTTTTTTTTTTTTTTTAAGAAGGTGAGAGAAAGGCCTTTTGCTAAGATTTGTGTTCCTCTTTGAAGGAGGAAAAGCTCTAAGTTGGTTTGCAAAATGAAGAACAAAGCAGCAGACATGAAGAAATAACCAAGATCAAAAGAGGCAAAGAGAATCCAAAAACAGATATTGCTTGGGATGAGTTAGTTGAGTGGTTGACAAGAATTAGTTGCTGCATTTGAACACCTAATTTATAGAGTTTTGAAGTTGAGACAAAAAGAGATGTGCTTATCTAGTTGTCTGAGGAAAGAAAACATAAACTTTCGGAGAGGCAAACTTTTTCTCGGCACTGAATTTATCTCATGCTCTTTCATGGGGGAGGGGGCAGTGGATAATTTAATGGACAGTGCTCACAACTGTTCTTTTACCAAAGTCCTTCAGTGATTGTTCAAATGTATGTTTCTTATACCCACACTCTCTAAGAGCTGAGGGTGTGAATTGTAAGTGTGGAAAGGAGTTTCTCTCTCGAAAGAACTTGAATTGCTTCAGGAAACAAATGTTGCTTTGTGTTGATCCAATTTAGTGTATGGCTGAAACAGAGGGAGCCAAGCAGAATGGCCAGTTAATCTGCACATTTTAAGCCATCTCTCTGTGCTATCAGATGTCTTAAACGAGCCCTTGGCAGGAGTTGGATACTAATCAGTTTATGGTTGAGCTCTCTGCCCTAAGTACCAGACTTCTGTTAATTAGAGAGAGTTCCTAAGGCTCGGGATGCAGGAGGAGGTGCAAGAGCAGGAGGGGGCAGGGCTTAGCTCTGCTGGTCAGTCCTAAGAGTGGATTTGCATTCTTCACCACTGGAGAACTGGCACCTCTTCAGCAGTGTGCCAGCAAGGAAGGTAATTATTTTTTTCTTTAAAGGGAGCCTGTTAATCTGCTAAGTACTTGGTAGACACTCCGGAGTTCTGTGCCATCTGTAGGATATCCTGTTTAGATCTATGGTGGTTTTAGCATAGCTATTGCCTGTACCTGTCCAGGATTATTCCAGAAGAGTGGTGGAGTATTGGAGTCAGTGAGACTTGTGTGGATTTCTGCTCTGTAGGCTTTGGCATTCTTGGTTTAATGAGATAGTGCATAAAGCACTTGGCACAGCACTTCCCAGTTAAATCCTTGGTACATTCCTTGGTGGTGGTGGTGGTGGTGGTGATTAGTGCTTGAGGGTCTCCCTCACCAAGTTATTAGCCAGTTAGAATGTAGAAATATATGTTTGGGTCCAAACTAGCATGGAGGAATCAGGAAAATGGAAGTAGCATTCCCAAGAGATGCTGGGGTGAGGAGGTTACAGCCAGCCCTTCCTCCTGTGCTCTGGATATTTATGGCCCTCTCTGAGAGGAGTAAATGAGGATGAAGGGACCGTAGGCAATCTATCTGAATGGCCGTATTGCTGTGAAATGGCTAATGCTGACTTCTGTCATGGTTATTGTTCCTCTTGGACTCTGCAGAGCCATCCCCCCACCACAGGACTTTATTTGTAGCCATCTCTGTTTAAATATTAGAGTCTTTATTATACAAATGACTGTGCTAACTCTTGGACAGTTGGACTCTGAAGTACCTGTCCATTTCAAGAGTCACAGAAGTGGAGTGCACTTCCTGGTCTTTCTAACCCTGCCCTCTACCCTTTCTCCACCTTAGCTATCTATACAAGGTTACAGTTGGAGAGGGGTTTAAAACATGAATCCTGGAATGCAGTGGGGGAGGGAGAGGGTGTCAGAGCTTCTCTGATAGTATCACTCTGAGCTTCTGGGAGAGAACAGGCCAAGAAAGTCTTGGTATTGCAGAGGTACCTGTCCAGGTAGTTTGGATAGGGAGCCAGATCATCTAGATAAAAAGTTCTCTGTGCAATTCTGCTCATACTCTATGCAAAAATTCTCTAACTTAGCTCCCTGGGCTTCATTTTTTGCTTGTCATTTAAAACATACACAAAAATAATACTAATTCTATAACGTTGTTGTAGAGAGTAAGCCAGATTCCAAGAAAGTATTATGGCCTGCTGTCTGGCATCTAGAAAGCCCTCTGAAAATGCTGATTGTCACTGTTGTTATTGCAGAATGGGGATAAGCTATATACCTTCTTTATAGACTTGTCAGAGTAAGTGAAGGACATCTGTATACCTTGCCGACACACTAGGAAAAGCAGGTGGTCCCTGGAAACAATAGGCAGGAAATAACTGCAGTCTGTAACTTAGCCAGTGATTCTCAAGGTTTTTCATTGTTTTGAAACTGTGACAAAGACATTTAATGATTCATGTTTCTAGTAGAATCTTTCTTCTGAGGAAGGTCATCTTCGAATCGTTAGCTTTGGAGAGAGTGTGTGTCCGAGCAGGTGTGGGCCTGGTACCCAGATTAGAAAGAAGGTCCTTATTCTCACATGCTCCTGGCACTCGGCTTGACACGGCTCCGTGTTCAGAGCTGATAGCGTGGGTGGTTGTTTGTTTTCAGCTTTTCAAAACAAATTTACAAACATTCACAGTAGAAGAAATAATCACCAGCCTTAACTACAAGTATCTTACTTATCTGATTTCAACTCTCAGACACACACACACACACACACACACACACACACACACACTTTTTAATCTGCAAGAGCATAAAACATACTTGAGAGGCCATATCTTTTCTTTTGTAAGACAGGAGCTCTTTCTCTGTGTAGCTCAGACTGGCCTTGAACTCAGCACCTTCTGGCCTCTGCCTCTCACATGATGGAGCTGCAGGCCTGTACTTCCTCACACAGCCACCAGATACCATTTTACCACGGAGTGCTTGAGGGTGCATCTTAACTGATGAGCATTTTCAGACCTAACCCTCCTTGCATCCTTAGCTGATTTCTTGATGAGATCAGGCAGACTGTCGCAGTAATCAGTGGTGAAATACTACGCCAAAAAGGAGCATTTTTATGCAAAATATTAAATTTAGTCCAATTCAGCCAGTATGCTAATATCTTTGATGTAGAAGGTGTTTTATGCATAGCATGTGCAGATAGATGCTCGAGTAGCCTTGGAAAAAGTCCTAGAAGATTCCATGAGTTGTACATACAAATAACAGAAGTTCAAGGCAGTGTTCTAGTAAAATCTCCAGAGATTGAGGGGCCTGGCAGGTGGTAGGATCTCTGCTGAACACTTTGTGATTGATAAATGGGGATATTTGACAGTGTGCCGAGGGAGTTCTGAGGAGGCATTCTGTGTTGCCAAGGTGAGGCCACAAAGAAAAGGGTGGGTACCAGAAGCCTAGAGAAAGACACCCTCCACAAACCATGCTCAAAATTGTAAAGTAACATAAAGGGTCATCTTCTGCACATACACAAAGCAGAAACAAAACAGGGCTCCACGCCCTGACTCCCTTCACGCTGGTGTCATAAGCAGCAGCCTGTCTTCTCTGGGAGTGTTCTCTGAAATTGACTCGAAGCGGTGTGGTAGACGGCTCAAAAGAACCTGCACTCCTGTCATTTCACAAGCCAAGAACCCACTGTCTCTGCATTCAGTCTGGGGCTTTTTGTGGCGGAGGTGAAGCTAAGAATCATTTTCCTATTGTGCCAACGGTAGCTTCTTAAGACTGAGACGTGAATGTTCTACATCCCTACTGTGTCGTTCCCTACCCATCTCCTGGATTCACAGGAGGAAAACAAAGCCCTTTCAGATGGAGAGTGGTGGAGAGTGGGAGAATCTCTTCAGCTCTTTTCCTTAACAGCATGCTGAGTATGTGGCTAGGTGATGAGGTAGAGGGTGTAACAGGGGATGGCAGAAATGGGAACTGAGAGAATGGAGAGGCGGTAGTATTGGGGTTGGGTTGGGTTCAGATGGTGAAGGCTGGATGTGTGCTCTGAACTAACATGTGGATGAGGCTGGAGGTTAACAGACTGTGACTTGCCAAGTGTATCAGTTTAGAGGCCACTGGGAAGCCATGCTAGTGTTGCGGAGGCAGTGAGGGCCACAGTGAGAATGGCGGTCCCTGAGATTTCATTCTTAACTGCCTGCAGCAGGAATGGAAGAGTGACTTCCAGGACACGAGGAGGCAGAATGCATGGGGCTTACTCTCTTAGGGTACGTGGGCAAGAGGGAAGAAGGAAGGTGGAAGATGGGGTACATCTCATGCTGGGGTAGCCAGGAATGCAATCCTAGGAAGTCAGTGAAGAGTTGGGAGCATTGGCTGTGTTACTTTGGAGTGGTGCCAGCTGTGTCTCCTCTGTGTGCATGCTGGTCAGGAAGGTGAAGACTGAGGTGGGTTACATTGTGACCTGGTGACACTTAAAATGATGTGGAGCCCAGGCCATATGCTGACACAGCTCTAGAGTTGTGGTGGGTTGTGAAGTCTAAGAAAGAATTGGGGCAGAGCAGGGCACCATTGGGTTCGAAGACCCTGAGTGAGTGAGTTTTGGACATAGCCAGGGGTGTGTGTGAGGGAGTGGGGGTGGAGGAGAAGACAGTAGGGCAGAGTCAGTCATGTTTCCACTTCTATGTCATCTTTTTTTTTTTAGCTAATTGACCAATTAAAATTGTACACTATATATTATACATGTGTGTCTGTGTTGTATACATGTCTATGTCTCTATGTGTATTGGTTTTGTCTTTATTTTTGAAACAGGGCCTCACCATTTAAACTGTCTTGCCTAGAACTCACTATGTAGACTTGGCTGGCCTTGAACTCACAGAGATCCTGGAGTGCTGGGATTAAAGGTATATATAGCACATCTGGCTTAACATTGTGTGTCTGGTATACCATCATGGTGCTTGATATGTATGGAGAGTGGAATGGCTAAATTAAGCTAATTAGCATATTTGTTACTAATGAGTAGCTTATTCCTTTTGTGATAAGAACATTTACAATTCCTTCTCTTAGCAGTTCTCAAGCACCTATGAGAGCAGTCACCATGTTGTAAATGGACTTTCTGGATTACCAACTGCCCAGCAGAAGTCTGACTTTCTTTGACATCCTTTGGCCCTCCCTGCCCCAGCCTCTGAGAGCTTCCATTTTACCTTTTGCTGCTCTGAGTTTGACTGTTGTAAGTTCCATGAGGCATTTGTCTTTTGATCTGTCTTGTTTCGATTAACACAGCATCTTCCAGGCTTGGGCATGCATGCAGTATGTCCTATGTTTTCTTTCTCCATTCATCTGTTGACAGATGCTTAGCTGGCTCCCTCCTCCTCCTAGGCTCCTGTGAGCAGTGCAGCCATGAGAATCTCCTGTCTGTCACTCATCGTCATTTTAACAGCCTTTACAAGGTGTCACTTTGGAAGAAAATGCCTGTGGGTGGAAGTAAACCATGAAAAAAGGGTTTGTTATTAGAAAGTACATAATCTGTTAGCGAACAGAAGTCCTGAGGACAGCGTCTGGGCATCTCAGTTTCATGAATCAGGTGGACTCAGCTTCAGATCCACAGGAAGCTGTCCTCTGGTCATGGTCCCTGTGGCAGTAATTGGCAGTGTCTTGCCAGTGTAGCCACATCTTCAGTGTCCTGAAAAGTGTCCCATTGAACAGCAGAGCTTAGAAACTATACAGTTTGGAGGAGAATGGGTTTGGCTCCAGAGAGATGCTTGTCTTGGAAGACAGGATCCCTTTCAGCCCTGGGACCAGACCTCCCACTTGTAAGCCAATGAGGAAGTTACTTGCCCTTTAAAGGTCTTTCTTCTGCACATGAAGTGGGCATTGTGATAAGTAGTGTATGTACTTTTACCCATGGTGGAGTGTTCCTTCCTACACCTCCCCCAGTGTGCTCCAGGAACCAAAGTAAGCACATTTTTGTTACTGTATTACTTGTGTTGAGGTGAGGGTACAAGCCCAGTCATGCCCCAGTATATATGTGGAGGTTAGAGAGCATCTGGAGTTCCCTCCTTCCACCTTGTTGAGGCAGGCTCTCTGCTCTTTCTGCCATGTTGTATACTCCAGGTTAGCAGGCCTGTGAGCTTCTAGGTAATTCTCCTGTCTCTGCCTCCCATCTTGCCATATACGTGCTGGAATTATAGATGAGCACACCAAGCTTTTCATGTGGGCTCTGGAGATTGAACTCAGGTCATCCAGTCTTGCACAACGCTTACTTTTATTTGTAGAGCCTCCTGTCCAGGCCCCTTTGTGTATGTTCTAATTCTCAGTCCTTGGGGTGAGGGTAGGAGTGTGTAGTTTGGTCACTGTCTGCATCGTTACAGATGAGGCACCAGAGAGCTTAAGAAGTGTGTTAAAGATTGCCTGCATGTCAGTGGCAGACAAAGGGTTAGTATGCGGTCTGCTTGCTGACCCCTGGCAGGTCGGCACCACAGACCTTCTTCATTGCTCTTCATGGCTTCACGGGGTAGTGTGCAGGTTGAGACCGTAGCACCAGGCAGTGTTACCCATATCAAACTCAAGGTACACGGAGGTCTGTTAATGGCAGCCGTCGTTAGGTTAAAAGTTAAGTAAGTGCAGGGGCCAGGGTAGCATTCGTCACATTTCTGTTTCACTGGCTCCAAGCCTCCTCCACACTTGCAAGAAACCCATATTAAAACCCCTTGCCAGCCTTCCTTCCTCTGTATACCCATTCCATATTACCTGAGGTTCTCTACTCGCC
The DNA here is from genome assembly GCA_021653895.1 of Mastomys natalensis. Lineage (NCBI taxonomy): Eukaryota > Metazoa > Chordata > Mammalia > Rodentia > Muridae > Mastomys > Mastomys natalensis. Next base: position 174,167 of record JAJTUV010001029.1, read on the forward strand.
ACACACTCTCCTCCCACTATGGTCCCCAATATTTGGGATGCTCTGAAGCTTCAGAGTCCCCAGTGGTGGCACTTTTCTTCTGAGATCCCCTTATGTTCTCTAATATGCCAGTTGCTCACTTCACAGTGACCATTTGGCAAGGGCCTGCCCATGAGTTTACCTCTGCGATGGAGCCCAGTCTCCTCTCAGTTAAATACTCGTGAAGAGAAACGTTTGAGAGAATTAGGGTTTGAGTTCTTTCCGTTTCCTAGCCCTGTGAATCATTCTTGGAGAAGTCACAATGTTATAAATTTCATTAGAAGTGTAAATCACAAAAGAACAGTTCCTTGACCTCAGCAGTTTATAATCTGTGTGAGTCATAAATAAAAGCAGCAAGAAATAAAACAAAACTGTTAGCGGTGATGGAGAGAAAGAACACTGGAAAGTGGAGGGCTCGGTTAAAGTAGACTGACTTCTCATAGACGGCAAAGTGCTCAGAGCTAAAAAAAAAAATGTACTTTTCTAGTGACTGTACCATCAACACAGGGAGCTGATGTCCAGTACCTACTGGGTTCCAGGATTTGGGGTTGAGACTCTCAAGCAAAGAATAGTTTCAGAAGGATGACTGGTGTAGGAAAGACATATGAGAGCTCAGAAAGAGCACCATCCCCAGTGATGTGAGGCTTGCAGAGTCTCTCAAGTGCTGTTGCACCATAATGGCTGATGCCATTATGGTGGGTGGAGAGCTTCATGAATAGGGGTGAGAGGAATAGGGGAGGGGGAGGAAGGCAGGCTACCAAGGGGTTCTAGTACAGGTTCCTTAAGAGGCAAGTGTGGACGAGGCTGCAGGCAGTGAAGATCCAAACGTAGAAATACAGTAGAGAGGTGGGTGGTGGTATTGAGCAGACTTGCCAGGCCAGGTTCACTATGTGATGGTTTCATGGTTGGCAGAGATACAGGGTGAGTTATTTGTGGCAGTGGAAAGAACATCCTTTTTCAGAGTCTTAAGTGAGGGGGTGTTGGCTGACTGAATACAGATTCAGTGGAAAATAGCAAATGAGGATAAGAATATCTGTGCAAATGAGGACCAGGGGCCTTGCATTTGTGGCTTAGCCAGGGGTAGCAGGAACCCAAGTTCTGGTGGGGCTGGTGGGCTTCAGACTGTACATTGTTCTTTAGGTTAGAACTTTGTATTACTGCTCCAGTGGGAGCTTCGGAGGTCTGTGGGCTTGCTTGGTATCCCAGAGACAATCCTGATAGAATGGGAATATTTAAGTTTCTGAGATCTTTCTCAAAGACTTCAACCTCCTGGATCACCTGTTAGCTTCCCCTTGTCCTGTGCAAAAGTAAGGGTTCTGACCCAGAATATTCGGCTTCTGACCTTGGCAGCATCACCCTTCTTCTTCCTTCCTTCCTTCCTTCCTTCCTTCCTTCCTTCCTTCCTTCCTCCCTCCCCCTCCCTCCCTCCCTCTCCTCCTCCTCCTCCTTCCTTCCTTCCTAAATTAATCTTATTTTTTAAGGTGTATAGTTATTTCGCCTGCATGTATGTCTGTGCACACATGTGTACAGTGTCCTCTGAGGCTATAAGAGGGTATTGGATCCCCTGGAACTGCAGTTAGAGATGGTTGTGATTGCCATGTAGGTTTTGGGAGCTGAACCCAGGTCCTCAGCAAGAGCAGCCAGTGTTCTTAACTTCTGAGCCACCTTGGAAATTTCTTTAGGGCAGATACAGGAAGAAGTGATTACAAGCTTTGAGAAATACTCTTACAAGGTCCTTCCTGCTCAACACAAAGAATTGATTTTTTTTTTTTTTCAGAAGTTGGTAGGATGGACAATTTGTTGGAGTGCAAATGGTCCTTGACTTGTTCCTTGGACAATTCTTATGTTGCTGTGTTTTCTTTTTCCCTCCTTCAGAACCAGAATACCAGGTCTACCTGAATGCGTCTAAGGTGCCCGGGTTTTCAGACGACCCCACAGAACTGCAATGCCGGGTGATAGACACGAAGCGTGTGGAGGCTGGTGTCCGACTTACTGTGTCCTGGTACTATAGAATGAACCGTCGCAATGATGACGTGGTGCCAGTGAGCTCCTCGCAGTCATGGACGGGGACTGGACTCTGAGATATGGGGAGAGGAGCAAGCAGCGGGCCCAGGACGGAGAGTTTATTTTTTCTAAGGAGCACACAGACACATTCAATTTCCGGATCCAAAGGACTACAGAAGAAGACAGGGGAAATTATTACTGTGTTGTGTCTGCCTGGACCAGGCAGAGGAACAACAGTTGGGTGAAGAGTAAAGATGTCTTCTCCAAGCCCGTCAACATATTCTGGGCCTCAGAAGGTGGGAACATCATCTGTCATTGTTCAGTTTTGGTTTAGTTTCTTAAGTCATCTGTGTTTGTGTCTGTTTCCCCTTCCCTCCACTCACACTAGTCTGTGCTCATACACTGGGGAGCTGGAACCACATGGCCCTCTTTGCTCTCCTTTGGACTCTCTGTCACCTCTTCTATGTTCCCAGGCTAGGAGGAAAGGGCCTCTGCCACTCACTGTCCTTAGCAAAGCCTTGTATTTCCTGAACCCCATTGTGTCTTTTTCTTTCTTTTGGTTGCCAGCCTCCTCTCTGAGGACAGTTGTCCCAGAACCCACCTCAGTGGCTGTGCCTTCTTCTCACATTCTTTGAATAGCTGGGCATAAAAGGAGTCAGGCGCCCCACCCCCTTTGTTCTTCTCCAGTTTCTACCATTTCCCCAGTCCCAAAAGACCCCTCCCTGTCCAGGGCCACACCTCTTCCCCTTGTCACTCATCCTGATTGACTCCTTGATCTGCTCATCTGCTGGAGCTGCTCGTCTTGGTGTCATAGCCACTCTGTTATTACTCCTGTCTGGTTCACTGTGGTGAAATCTTCCTGGGAGCTTTCAAAAACAAAGGAAAGAATCCCAGTAGAAATTACATTTAAGTTAGTCTGAGGTGTGTGCAGTCTGGACGCCGGAATTGAATCCTCTAGAGGGGCCACCGTGGAGGTCCCTGGTGTAGACAACGCCTTCATTCTCACCCCCTGCCTTTGTCTCTAAGACACATCCTCTGTCCTTTTCAGTTTTTCACTCCCAATTCTGTTCACCCAACCCATTCACTTCTGATAACTGAAACCCAGCCCTCCATAGCCCAGTGTCACGGTCTAGTTCTCTAAGCACAGTCTCCCCAGATCATTCCCTTTAGTGCTTCACCCTATAGGTTCTGTCTTTTGCCATTATCCTCCCTTCTTCCTGGGTCTTCTCGTCACTCTTACCAGGAAGTCCAACATGTACCTGTCACCGTCCCTCCTGATACTCATCCAGGGCTGGGGGTAAGGAGAGTTGTTTGATCACCTACTGATATCTAGCCTAAGTTCCCAGCCAATCATGTCCCTTCTTTGCATTCTTAACTCTCTTCCCTGGCTTGGTCTACCTTATATTCTGCTTAAAACACAACCTAATTCAATGCCAACTTTGCTGTCGATTTGGCTGCATATGTGCAGAGCTAGATGTAGTTGAAGGAAATAACTTTCCAATGGTGAAAGTCTCACTTCAGATTTCCAATCCCTTCTGTCACGTGGGCTCTCAACATTGAGAGTCATCCTGGTTTCCTCCATGTGTTTACTTCCCCACTCTCCTAAGTGATAATTGCATGCCACCTGCTCTCTCTGAAAACCTCCTCCCCCAGCCTCTTTCAGCTCCTGGCCCTGCTTCTCCATCCCCTATAAAAAGATAGTCAAAGGAGAACTTACGTCTGCCATGCTCAGCAATGAGCCTGTTACTCACCCTATGTCTTAGCAGAGGTTAGCCCTTCTAACAGCTCAGACACATGACCCTCTCTCTTATATCGTCAATATTCTCTCTTCTCTGGTCCCTTTTCAATCGCCTGTTAACATTGCTGTTAGAGAAACTGGTTTTGGTCTATCTTCTTCCTTCATCATTCTGTTTCTTACAACCCTGCCCACTACTCTGCCCTTTTATAGCAGTGAATTTGATTTAACTATATTTAATATCTCTAATTTCTCCTCCATTTCTCTGTGGTACTTGCTCCCCAACCCCTTATAATGCACATATTAATATCCCAGAGATCAACACACTGCAGAACACTGTTTGTCAGTTTCCTTCCTAGGCCAGGACAGTTTCCCTTGTAGGAATGTTTTGGCTTTTCCCTTACGACTTGTAGGATGTCTTTTCCAGACGTGTTTCCTTCCTCACTGGCTGCTGCACCTCAGCCTAGTTACTGCTTCCTACTCATTCCCGCTTCCCACTCGGGACACATGAGGACACAGTCCCTGAACTCCTGCTTGACTCACTCAGCATTATCTTCACATGACACATCAGTGACTGACTCCCAACTGTGCCTGTGTCCCAACACTTCTAGAGCTCCAGATTCACTGATATGTTGCCTTCTTGTCTAGCAAGCAGCTCCTAAGTTTCTGTCCAAAATGGAGCCTCTGATCTCTACCACCTATCTTCTTCCACCTTTAGTTGCTGACCTAAACCTTCACCTCTGACTCCTCATTTTTTTCTTTTGTTTTGTTTTGCTTTATTTTGTTTAACTTGCTAGGGATTAAAGTAGAACCTTATGCAAGCCAGCCACTCCATGACCCCTAACATCCCCTTTTGGTGGTTGGTTTAATTTATTGAGGGCCTGTTTTGTTTTTAGAGGCAAGGTCTCATGTGGCCCTGTCATCCTCAGACTCACTGTGCTGTCAGAGATGACTTTGAGCTCTGATCCTCCTGCCGCTAGCTTCCAAGTGTTGGGACTACAGACACCACCATGCCCAATTCTGACTTCTTGAGACCGGTTTAGAGTCTAATAGCCTCTCATGCTTCATTCTTATGAGCCAGTGTTAATCTCTCACCTATATTTACATCACCTGCCTCCTGTCTGGTCTCCTTGCATCCACCCTTAGCCACACCCTTAACATCTAATCAGATGGTGGAATTCTTCCCCTCTATACCTTCACAGATTCTCTATCTCGGAGCAAAACCCACAGTCCTCTCAGTGGCCTTGAGTGTCCTGTATAGACTGCCATCCTCCCCCACATCTCTCCCCTCTGCCCTGAGCTCCTCTGTCCTTCTCATTGTCCCCTCACCATCTGACAAGCTCGGTAGCTCACCGTTTGCTTTCTCCTGCCTAGAAAGCTTTCCACCTCCCTTGAGTGCTTAGTCAAATGCTAGCATCTTGGTGGAACCATCCTGGGCCACTCTGTCTAAAACTCTGTCCCCTTTCTCTTATACAGTCCTACACTTTCTCTTTTTTTGTCTGTTTTTCTTCTGTGGTGGTTGTTGTATTTTTACAATCTAACCACACTGCATATTTTATGTACTTGTCTTCCTCCACAAGTATATAAAGTGAAGGTTCCTGGACCTTTATTATTCCCAGTGCCTAGGATACGAAGACTGTTAGTAATTATGTTTAATTCATGAGTGGATGACCAAACTCACAGGAGAATCAAGAACAAATGTGGCTGGCTTGGTAGACCCTCAGAAACCGTCATCTCTCTGAAGATGGTGTATCACACATGTTGTACTGCTGGGTTTGACAGGACAGACTGCTTCCCAAATCACAGCATACAATTCATAACTGAATAGAATTTTCGATTAATTATTGTATTAAAAATCCTTTTTAAGGAATGGGGTACCTTCCACACATGCCTGACTTTGTGCCTTGGCGACTGATGAAATCTAATATGTACATGCTTAGGGATTAGTATTTGACAGAGAAAATAAAAGAACATGCACACACACTTGTAGTGTAGTCATAGACATTGGCTCAAAATTCTGAAAACCACATCTCTGTAGTTAAAAGTGTAAACCAGGTGGAGGTGACCATGTCTGCAAATGTATTTATTATATTAAAATCATATATATTATAATTGATAGAGGGTTAGACAGAGAAGAGCCAAGCTTCCACACAGGCTAGTTCAAGAAGAACTACTTAGTGCTACTACCCTGGCACTAAGATAGAGAAGGCTGTGGTATGGCTAGCCTAGCCTATCTTCCCTGCTCTCTGGATCTTGAGAGGCACTGTCTTAGCTCTGAGTTCTCTCAGTGACACATCTGAGGGTTTGAAATTCCTCCAGTTCACACTTTAACTGTCCATTGCCCCTCAGATCCTTTCTGACCGCTGCTTCCCCTGGGGCAGTTTTCAGCCTGTTCACAGACACGTTATTTTCTTTGGAAGTTTTCACATTTTCCTTAGTGTTATCGTGTGGCAGATTGCAAGTAAATCCCTATTTCCTGGATGCTTTGATTTTTAGATGCATATCCATTCTAACCACGTCTGTTGAAAATGGCCCACTTCTGATTCTTTATTCCAGATTCTGTGCTCGTGGTGAAGGCACGGCAGCCAAAGCCTTTCTTTGCCGCAGGGAATACATTTGAGATGACTTGCAAAGTGTCTTCCAAGAATATTAAGTCACCACGATACTCTGTTCTCATCACGGCTGAGAAACCTGTTGGGGACCTCTCCAGTCCCAATGAAACCAAGTACATCATCTCCCTGGACCAGGATTCTGTGGTGAAGCTGGAGAACTGGACCGACGCGTCTCGGGTGGACGGCGTCGTGTTAGAGAAGGTTCAGGAGGATGAGTTCCGATACCGAATGTACCAGACTCAGGTCTCTGATGCAGGCCTGTACCGCTGCATGGTGACAGCCTGGTCTCCTATTGGGGGCAGCTTGTGGCGAGAGGCAGCGACCAGTCTCTCCAATCCTATTGAGATTGACTTCCAAACCTCAGGTGAGCAGAGAGCTCTGTGAAGTCATAGATTGATCTGAGACAAACCTTAACATTTTAATCAAGGGTCCTTATAATTTGTTCATTTTTGTGTATGTGTGAGTGGTGTATGTATGTGGTTTATGTGCACATTTGTGCTTTTGCCAGAAGGTGATGTCAGGTGTCTTGCTCTGTCACTCTGCCTTATTCCCGTGAGACAGTTTCCTACTGAGCTTGGAGCTAGGCTGATGGCCAGAAAGCCCAGGGATCCTTCTGTCTGTCTCCCCGCCAGAAAGCCCAGGGATCCTTCTGTCTGTCTCCCCACCACCGCCACCACACACAGCTCTGGGTCATAGGCATATGTGGCCCCACCCAGCTTTTTATGTGGGTACTAGGAATTTGAACCCAGGTACTCATTATTAGGCAGCAATCACTCTTATATATCATTCTGTCTCCCAAGCTCCTGTCCTTCCCTTTTCAAAGAGTTTGTGAAGTAGAATTCATATACCATGTAGTTTATCCATTTAAGGTCCATAATTCTATGGCTTTTCATATATTCTCAGGATTGTACCACCATCGATCACCAATAGTCAATTATAGAATAATTCTGTAGCACCAAAATGAAACTCAGACCCCTTAACCAACAGTGTCCAGCCTCCCACTCCAGCACCCATTTTACTTTCTGTATATGTATTTCTCTGCACTGTATACATCACATGTATGTCACCTTAGGTGTCTGGCTTAACTGAGCATGGTGTTTGCAAACATCACCCATGTTGCCCCATGCTTCCTATTGATTTTATGACTGAGTGCTATCATAACATGCTTGGGTCACATGTTATCATTTCATCCGCTGATAGACAGGGTGTGTCCAGTTCCCACTGTTGTGATTGTGTCATGAACACTCACTGTGCTTTTTTTTTTTTTGGTCTGGTTGTTTTTGGGTTTTGGGTTTTTGTTTTTTTTTTTTTTTTTTTTTTTGTAAATGGATTTTTAAAAAAGTCTGGAACTCATAGTTCAGACTTGAAGGAACTTAGTGGAGAGAAATGAACATGGCTTGTCAAAATGGATGGTTCAGAGCTGGAGCCTGGGCCAGGTCTGGTTTCCTGGCTTTCTACTCCAGGAATGTGAAGTAGAATTCATATAATTGGGCATCACCAAAGTTGCTGCAGTGCTATGGTATTGGTGGATCTGTTGGTTTGGTTTCATAAGAATCATTATTCATGATATTAATCTTTGTTGTTCACTGTTGTCGGGAGCAACCTTGCTTATACGCTGAAGGCCTGAGTCAGCCATACATGCCTACTGACACAAAGTCTGGGTCTCTGTAGGAAAAACTGACCCAGAACAGATAGCTATAGACCGTGTGGACTGGTAGCCTTGGTGGAAAACTACCAGCCTGGATAAGAACAAGTAGTCATAGACCTTGTGGATAGATAGCCCTGGTGAAAGTGCCAGCTTGGATAAGAACAAATGAATCATAGATCTTATGGACAGAGTCATAGTGACCTGTTCCACTCTGCTTCTTCACCCAGCCAAAACTCTGTTCTGAAGATATCTGTACTCCCCCTGAGAACACCTACGCTCCTGCGTCACCCCCTCCCCACATCCTGCTCTATGTGTATATAACCCCTGTGTGAAAAAATTAAAATAGCAGTTTGATCAGACTATAGACAAGCCATGGTTCTTTGCATACCCCTGTCCCCCAGTTCTCTCTTCCAGGTCCCCCGGATCCTACCTAGTTCACTGCCCCACGGACTAGAATATTATCACATTATAAGACAGAAAGGCCCACATTATAGACTCCGTAGCTATAAGGTGTATGTCTCAAATGGAAATATTTCACTGTTATGATGACTCCCCAGGCTCTGACACACCTAGACATACCTGTCCATCTGTATACTACTAGATTTTGACACATCAGGCCACACCTGTCTGTGTGTGTCACTAGGCCCTGACACACCTGTGTATGTTACTAGGCTCTGACACCTGGACACACCTATCTGTGTGTCAGTGGGATCTGACACACCTGTCTGTGTTTGTGACACTAGGCTCTGACACACCCATGTGTGTGTTACTAGGCTCTGGACACACCTGCCTATGCGTTCCAGTGGGAAGATGCTTTTAGATCCCCAATCTCATTCATACAGTCCTGTGAAGAGTTTTCTTCTGTGAATATTAGACCAACAGTCCTAACTAATCTGCCTTGCATGCATTTATACTTATCTATAAAAATCCTGTCATTAATTGAATCCTATATAACAAAACAAGATGCTTTAATTGAATTATTCACATTTTGGGGGTAGAGAGGTGACTCAGTGGTTAAAAGCATATACTGCTTTTGCAGAGAATCCAAGTGTGGTTCTCAGAATCTCAACACCATCTAGAACCCCTATTCCCCGGGGAATCAGTGTTCTGGGCAGTTGCAGTCATGTGTATATACCCATACACATATTATAAATAAAGTCTATTTTTAAAAAGGAAATCCTTAAATCATTCGCATCTGTTTATAGGTAAATCAGAATCCACTGCTCTGTCTCCGGAGTGCTGGGAGCAAAGGCCTGTGCTACCACACTTGGCCCTTGTTGGGTATTTCTTTCTTGGAAAGCTGTGGGGACTCCTTGACTTACCAAATGATTTCTTTCCCCTTGCATCTGTGTTTATTGAGATGATCACATGATTTTTGTCCTTTTTCTTATGTATCCATCCTTCTCTCTATGGTCAATTCCACCTTACTTTACATTTGGTTTGACCTTTCTTTCAGTTTTTTGGAAGGGGGAGATATAAAATCCTTTGTGTATATTTCTGGGTTAGGGATAGATATTGGGTCTATTTCTTAATTCTTTGAGTCCCACCATGGGAGCTCTTTACTTCTGGGTTTAATGGATTGCCTAAAACCTGTACCGTCTGTGGAATTGTCATAGTCCCTCCTTAATTAGAAGCTGCCACCTGATTGACCAGCCCAACATTAGAGCCCCAGATTGTCCCCCAGTAAAGAACTGACTTGAACTCCAAGAGCCTCCACTTCCTGTACATCAGTAGTCCTCCTTAAGATCCAGGACAAAGAAGTCCTGCTACCATGCTATCATCTAGTCTTGAGCCTTGACCTCTGGTTAGTGGGGTCTGAGTTTCCCAGGGGATCCTCTGGATCATGGCTTTCACTGACCCAGGGCTAGCATGAGATTTAAACACGATGATGTAAGAGTCAGCCTTTAAACAGAATAGCATTTTTTTTTCTTTTTAATATAGAAATGTGTGAAAAGAGGGAAAGGGCTCAGAGGTTAAGAGCACTGGGCACTCTTCCAGAGGACCTGGCATTGATTCCTAGTACCCACACCACAGTGCACGCTGTTTATAACTCCAATCTCATGGGGTCTGACGCCCTTTCTGGGCTCCACGGGAATGAGACACATGTAGTGCTCAGATGTACATGCAGACAAAATGGGCATACACCTAAGATAAAAATAACAATTAAAAAATTGAAATAGAGCCAAGTAGTAGAAAGTAGAGCAGTCACACCCCACCCCCACCTTGCCCTGTGAAACACTAATTTAGTTTGTTCATCTTTCTAGAACTTCCCTTCAGTGTTATCTTCATGACTTTGAAATCTTGGCTAGACATGTGATTTTTATGACCCACTTCTTCCCCCTATAATGTGAGACAATCATTTTTCCTGTTACAGTAAATGCTAGGTAGACACTAGCCCAGTGACTGTATAGAGCAGCATCACTTAGCGGTGACCCCATGGCTGGAGATGCAGATGGGATGCAGAGTTTGCTTACAGGAAGGTGCTGCTGTAGAAACCTTTCCCTAGGGAGGGGATGGAGTATGGAATATGGTTGTGTCAGTGTTTGCACTTAAAAGTTAAGTGGTCCTCATGCTCTCGGCAGACTGGATCCAGGGACCCCTAGTGACTCTGGCTGTTCTCTGAATATTCCAAGTCATAGTCTGTGGTCTGCAAAGTTAACTAGACAAATTCCCTCACAAAACGGAATTGCCACAGAAATAGACCATAATGAAAATATTTCTAAATATCCCATTATTCTGGGATAATGACCATATTAATGTCGAGCTATTGATTTCATTAGAAGGAAATCCACTACTGTGAATTGTTTGCTACAATGAAGGCCTTCTTCCCTAGCCCTGTCTGTATTGTGAGCAGAGCACAGACCCTCTCACAAGCCCTGCCTTGGTTCCCACGGCAGCCACCAGTGGGGAACTGGGGGTTATGACTTGTGATCCAGAAGGCATTTGGGGTTTTCTTTGGAAATATAAAGAAAAGTGACATTTGTTCAAATTAGGTAAGTCTTTCTTTAGTGTCTTAAATAAGAAAAATACATAAATGACAGTATGCCTGTCAGTGTTTGGTCACTTGGGTTCTCTTAGAAGGGACCCGAATGCTTTCAAACTTTCAAAGAAAGTCCTGAGCAGAGTTGTTTAGTACCAAGTCTCTAATCTAAGGGAAAATCTTAATCCCCTTGTTGAACATGGCCACTGGCCCCCTGACCCGACAGAAACAGCATTGGCAGCCATTTCCACAGAACTGGTTCAGAGCAGTAAGGCTGGTCCTGTCTCTCCACACAGTCCTGGGCAGAGCAGGTCCAGAGTATGAGATACTAAGGGAGCTGCGGCGGCTGGAGCTTAGCCATCTGAAGGAGGTGGTGTATTTGTCTTCTGTCTCCTCCTTCCCCTGTTCCTGAGACTGCCATCCTGCCATGTTCTCAGCTTTTGAAGTTAAGTCCCTAGGTCTCCCTAACACCCCTACCTCCATAACCAGCCTTCTTTACCGTTCAAAATATTCATATCCTTAGTGCTAGGAAAGCAATTTAATGACTTATTTTTAGTCATCAGATTGAAGTGAGAACAGAGCCAAAGCCATTTCAGCCCATTGCCTTATGATGGTGTGACCTCTCACACACTCTCCTGATGGGGTGAGTAGCTTTTTATGGATGCTTTTAAACACACTTTGGGATACTTTTCCTTTCTGGTAATCTGAACAAGAAAACAGTATTGTCCCTATTCCTCAAGTAAGATTTTGCTCAGCTTCTATGAGCTAGATCAGTAGAGTTGGTGATGAGTCTGGCGACATTCTATTTATAGAGCTGGCCACCTATCTATGCTTTCCTGAAAATCCAAGTAGAATCTCAGAGCACCTATGTCTAGAAGTTTCTTTCCCGTTTTCCCATTCCTAGATTTTAGAAGTTGAGATGGTAAGGTTAAGCATTAAACTGTTGGAATCAGTTTGGCTTGAGCTATGAAATGCCCTTACCTAAGAGGGAATCAGAGGTAGGTTTAACGTAATCATCAATCTCCACTGGTATCCTCAGGGGGATGTGAGGCAAAGCCTCTCTCAGTGGAGGATGTTGTTCTGTTTTGTTTGATGCTAGTTTAAACTAGATGTGCATATACATATACATGTAAACACACACATGTATGTACATGTACATGATGTGTATGATATGTGTATTATATATGTATATCAGAGCTTTAGTTTCACAGCAGAATTAACTCAAAAGAGCACTCCCATATGCTCCCAAGGCTCCCTGCCTTCCCCAACCTGGGTGGTCTTTTAAAGGACTCTCCAACCTGCCTCAGTTTCCCCTGAAATCCTGGCATTTTCTCAGTGCCCCACCATACTTTTTTTCTAGTGTTGGTGGATCTTTCTCCTCACTGGGTTTCAGCCCTTTAACACTGTGGTCTCAGGGTTCTGTCCGCATCAGTATTGCAGAATATACCAAGGCCACTCACCCAACTGTGACCAAAAGCACGTGTGACTCAGCTCCTGACCCCCTGGACACCACCCTGGCTAGTTTGAACTGTACTGAATGAGAAACCAGCCCAAGCTTACCAGCTCAGAGGCAAAGTGAGCATATCCATCAAGCAAAGCTATGGTTGTCGAGCAGAGAAAGTTCTGTTCAGATTTAGTCAAGACTGAATTCAGGTAGATGTCCCTGATGTGACTGTCTCCGCATGGAGAAAGGAGATCTTAGAAGGCCTGTTTGTGGTTTTTCTAGACCAATTCCCAGAAAAGAGAACCACATTTAGATGCTCTTAGAGCTTTAGGAATGAAATTTGAACTTGTGTTAAAGAATATTATGCAGCTTACATGTTACTGTCTTCCAGGTCCCATATTTAACGCCTCTGTGCATTCAGACACGCCATCCGTCACCCGGGGAGATCTCATCAAATTGTTCTGTATCGTCACTGTGGAAGGAGCAGTGCTGGACCCAGGTACTCCCTCCATCCTTCCTCCTCCCCCGTTGCATGTTGTAGATGTTTCTCCTGTCATCTGTCACTGTCACTGTCACTCAGAGGTAGGAAGGAACTAGGGTTTGGACTGTCTGTTGATCTCCACTTGTCGTAGTCAGGGTTTCCGTTTCTACAATGAAGTACCATGACCCGAAAGCAAGTTGGGGAGGAAAGGGATTGTTTGACTTCACATCTACATTGTAGCTCATCACTGAAGGACATCAGGACAGGAACTCAAAACAGGCAGGAACCTGGATGCAGAGCTGAGGCAGAGGTCATGGAGGGTGCTGCTTACTGGCTTGTTCCCATGGCTTGTTCTATAACACAGGAATGGCAACAGCAGCAGTGGGCTAGGCCCTCTCCCATCAGTCACTAATTAAGGAGATGTCTTATAGCGTGGTCTTCTGGAGGCTGTTCTCAATTGAGGTTCCCTCCTTTCAGATAACTGTAGCTTAGGTCAAGTTGACAGAAAACTAGCCAGCACGCCATGTTTCTTGACAAGTCACTGGCGTGGCTCTGTGAAGCTGTGTGTCTGCTGTGAGACCTGAAACAGTTTTCAGGACAATCAGTAGATCTCTTCCTGGCTTGTTGTGGCCTGGTTAGACTGACAGATTCTTCTTCCTGCTATATGTCATTCATTCCTTCTTCCTCAGCTCCTGCAGTACCCAGGAACAGCTGGAGATGCTGGGACTAGAACAGTGAACATGCTCAAGGTCTGCCCTGAGAGCTTGCACCCATGGTGACATCATTTCTAACTTTTAGGATATCTTCATAAAGTCATCTCCCTGTTGTACTGAAGATAGAACCTTTTGAATACTAGGCCTGTCCCAAGCCATGTCCCCAGTTCTACAAATCTTCTATTTATAGAACAGATCAACCTTGCCAACAGATGCCTCACTCCTGGGCCCATCCCTCATGCATCCACGCTTGGTGCCTTCAGCAGGCAGATGCTGTCCCTCTCTTATTGGCTCCTCTGGTCTTAAAGGAGCATTAAAGGCCTTAGGGTGTTGTCCCTGTTGCTGGGCAGGACTGTACCCACCTTTGCCTTTCCCCAGAGATTCTGTGAAGAGCCTCGCTTGCTGAGGCCTGCCCTTCTCCCTTCCACCCACTGTGACCCTGACACTGCCCAACCCCACCCCATTCCTAGCAAAGTCATGCACAAAGCTAGCCAAATTCTGTGAGTTCTCATGTGATTCTGTGTGTGGACCTCTGGAAGCATGGCCCCCAAAACAGGCAAGCAGGTTTTGCTCTGTGTGAAGGGGCAGTGCTAATAACCAGAGATGGTGGACCCTGCAGGCCTCACCAGCATCTGGGAGTAAACAACTGGGTAGCCATTACCATTGGGGTGGATGCCTGGCTCCCTTAGGACTTCTGTAAAGCATGAGAAGTCGGCTCTGAAGAGAGCAGCCACTGCTGCACCATAGCTGGGAAGCATGGAGGCACAAAGGTATCTTTGAACGTGGAAATGAAGGTAAGAGCAGAAAAGACTGCCAGGGAAAGGCAAGCAAAAACTCCTTAAAAGTTTGCATAGAACAATGCTGTTTTAAAGCTCATTTGTGATGTACACAGACATAAACCCTCCAAATGCTCTTTCTCAGCAAATTAATAGGTTGCCAGTTGTGCCTTTCATGTAAACCTCTTTTCTCCGATGTAATTGCAAAAGCTATAGGTAGCTGGTATCTTGCAAATCACAATTTTCCAGAACTTTGCACTCTTGCTCTGCGTGGGTGGAAGATTCTAAATAATTAAACACAAATTGTAATTTTTTTCTTTCTTTTTTCTCTTTTCATTCATCCTATGGCTCTGAGAAGGAATTCTCGGTGGGAAAGTTGCATAAGTGGGCTGAGAGCCAAGGCACTGTTGTGTCACAGCAGGGTGGGAGGGCCAAGCGTGGGTGGCACCATGGTCAAACTCTGAAGCAGAGCAGAGACAGTGTGAGTCATCAAGGGAAGGGGGCGGCTCTCCTGAGCATGCTGTGGGGGTGCAAAGGAATGGGGCTCCGTCACCGTGCTCATAGTACTTGGAGCTGAGGGTAGCTAAGGAGCTGGGCTTTCCTGTCCTTACTGCTTAGCCATTGTCCAGAGGCAGGGTGGCTGAGAGTTAAGAGTATTTTGTAGCCTCTGTGAGGCATCCCTCCCAGGTGAGGTGACTTCGTGTTCTGGAGGTGGTACAGTTGGAGGACATCAGCATCTAGTACCTAGCCAGTGAGACGGGTGGCTCAGCACAGCAGATGTCCACAGGAGGGACCCACATCCTTGACAACAAGGACTGTGCCCTTCCTTCTAGCAGTGTCTACCTGTCCAGCCGTGTGTGGAGATGAGGCAGCACTTATGTCAGCCAGTGGATAGGCATCTTTTATTATCACTAGTTCCCACTGGTCCGTCGTAGAAAACATGTAGATCCTGAGGTTGTAGCCACATGAACCTTTCAACAGAAGTCCTAGGGAGCCAGGCACCCACCCCAATGGTAATGGCTACCCAGTAGTTTACTCCCAGATGCTGGTGAGGCCTGCAGGGTCCACCATCTCTGGCACTGCCCCTTCTTCACACAGAGTAAAACCTGCCTGTCTGTTTTCAGGGCCTTGCCTCCAGGGGCCGCAACAGAAAGCATAGTCCAGGCATGGTTCTTGGCAGTATTCTCTCCATGCAGTTAGATTATTTTATCAAATGTTTTAAAGTGTATGTGTGTTTGTGTGTGTCTGTGCACAGTGAGTATGTGTGCGTGTGTCTGTCTGTCTGTGGAGGCTAGAAGAGGATGTCAGATCCCTTGGAGTTGGAGTTACAAGCATTTGGAGCTATCTGACATAGGTGTTAAGAACTGAACCCAGGTTCTCTGCAAGAGCAGTAAAAGCTTTAACCACTGAGCTGTCTCTCTAGAACCCTGTTAATTGCATTGTACAATAAACTAACATGCCTTGTTCAGGTCATGTGGCCTAGTAGGTGCTGGGATTCTGGCTCAGGCTAGCCACCTTAGCATCCTATGATGAGTGGAGAATGACGTAATGGGAACACCTCTATGCCTTGTCTTTGGTAGCCACTCTAGACTCCCATGTGACAGCAGAGTTTCCCTGGGTAACGGAGCCCACTCTGCCCTGATGCTGAAGGGGATTTAAGCAGTCCACAACACCAACACTTTCTCCATTCAAACCAAGCTGGTCTCAGAGACTTACATGCTGAGAACTGTTTATGCTGAGGTACCACCAGGGGTGGGTGGAGGAGCGAGACGATCTGCCTTAGTAGTAGAGTTATCATTTGGACCTGTTTGGAAATACACACTTTGAGTTGAACTCCCTTCTGTCTTACTGGGTCTGATGACATCTGTTTGCCTTAGAATGTGTCTCTGAAGTTATTAATGTACTTTCACTGAACGAATGGTATTATTTTTTTTGTTGTCCACCAAAAACTGACATATAAAAAAGTCCAGGCCAGGGCTGTAGCTTACCAATAGAATACTTGCCCAGCACAGCCCTGGGCTCAGTCCTCAGGGTTTTTTTTTCCCCCTTAAAAAAGAATTTTGTCAAGCAGGTTTAAGAAGCAACTGTGTCTCTGATCCATAGTTCCCACACACCTCCTGCATGAATCCTGGGGCTCAGCAGCTGGTTTGGGTTGGTGCAGTCAGAGTGGGGATGGAGGGTCTGGGCTTAGCATGTGGCCTCAGTTTCCACATTGTGTAAATTACTCCTGTACCGTTCTCTTTCTCTTCTGCCCATCTTAATTTATTTGAGGCAGTTAGAACTTCAGTTTCACAGAGTACTTCATGATCCACGAGCTTTACTCTCTGGGACTATTAACTGTGTTCAATTTTCTCAGCTTGATTTTTTTTACCCTCTTGTTTTGAACTTAAATACTTCTGCAAGGGGAAGAAAAAAATAAAACAGCACAAACCACAGTGAACAATAAAATCCAAACTGTCTACAACTTTAAATCTGGTACAATTTATGTATGTGCAGTCTCTGGTTCTTCGGCTTAAAATGCCCAGGGACCCTGCACACCATGCACGCCCAGGTTTCACACACAGGTCTGTGTGGCCCCAGGTCTTCTTCCTGTGGTTCCTTAGGGTGGGAGTGGTCAGGCTGGACACACTATCTGTGGCTGTGTGACCTTGCCACAGGGGAGGCTGCGACAGTGTATCATCACAGCCTGCCTGGAGGTTCATATAGAACAAACCTGGCCGGGAGTAAGGGTTACACACACAGGAACGTGTACATCAGTCCTGCTACCGACCTCAGCACTTGGCTTGGTAATCCACAGACGACATGGCCTTCGATGTATCCTGGTTTGCGGTACACTCTTTTGGCTTGGACAAGGCTCCCATCCTCTTATCCTCCTTGGACCGGAAGGGAGTCGTGAGTACAGGCCAGAGGGACTGGAAGAGTACTGTCAGCCTGGAGCGAGTGAGCGTGCTGGAATTCTTGCTGCAAGTGCATGGCTCTGAGGACCAGGACTTTGGCAACTACTACTGTTCTGTGACTCCCTGGGTGAGGTCGCCAACAGGTTCCTGGCAGAGGGAAGCCGAGATCCACTCCAGGCCCATCTTTATAACTGTGAAGATGGATGGTAAGCTCCTGCTCTGGGTATCTGAGTATCTTCCTGTGTTGTACTGAGCACATAGAGTCCATCCAAACTTCAGTAGTTTGGTTCAGCTTGTTTTTCTCTAGGGCCTGACTTAGGGCCAAAGTGGTTTTGCAAATATGCTAGCTTTGCAGCCTGGCCTGGTGACACCACTAGGGAAGGACTTTTAGGAGCCTTGCTTCTCTGTGATTCTGTGGAAACCCACTTCCTCATATCCTAAGGTGGGCATGGCTTGTCCTATGTGAGGACAGAGAGGTCTCCATGTGAGACTGTAGATTAAAGACTGACAGTTCTTACCCACCTGCTGTTTCATTGTTTTTAGATGAGGTCTCATAAGTCCTAGGCTTGCCTCAAATCCACTGTCTGGCCTAAGGCTTGTCTTAAACTCCTGATCTTCTCACCTAGACCTCCCCATCACCTATTGTTTTACTTGGAAAAGGAAGGGCTCCCGGAGCCTGTAGCAGAGTTTGGGACCTCTTGGAACCCTACAAGAGAATAGTATCTCTGCTGACCCATACCAAACCCACCCCACCCAGACCAACCTAACCAGTCAGACCTCTGCCCCCCACCCCCACCCAACCCACTAAGCCTCCCTGAGCTGGGCATTTGTCCCTTTATTCTCAAGAAACGTGTCTGCCCTGTGAAAGCTAGAGTGTCACTCTACTCGGAACAACTCCATGGAGAGAATGAATTCCAGATGCTTAAGGGTTAGGAGAAGCATTGACCAAGAGTATGTTTCCCTAGTGGTGACTCAGTCCGAGGAGAAGGACCTTTCAACTCCAGCTCTCCTCTCTTAGTTTTTCTGTTGGGTGACTTTTTCTGAGGAGTCTACTTAAAGTCACCCCAGATGAAGAGGACAGTGACTGACCAGAGAAACAGTGTCACCCAAGTCCAGCTCGGTGAGCCAGTGAGTTTATTAGTGTTACAGGAGTATGGGTAGAATACAGCAGTGAGAAGACGACTCAACACATCCTCCTTCCACCACATACACCAGTAATTACTACCCACTTATATATCAGAGTGGAGGGAAGAGGCCTCCTGAGCCGCTTCTCCACCTCCCCTAAAGGAAGCGTAGTAAATGTGCTCTTGAAAAGGTCTCGTCCAGGTGAGCACGGCCAGTCTGAACGGCGTGGAGATACAGCAGCCATGCCCTGCTTGGAGGACAGAATCCACGGACTTTCTGATCCACCTCCTAAAAACATGTGGCAGTAGTCTCCCCTGGGGCTGTTATGAAAAATAGATCATTCCAAACATTAAGGACCTGGCCAGAGGCAGACATCTACCCAGAGCACTGGGGGAGGAAGGATGCCTCTCCTGGGGTAGGATCTAAAGTTCTGTCAAATCTCTACCACATTTGCATCTTAAACTGCTTGAAGTGACTCAATATGAAAACCCAGATTCACCAAACAAGTCGGAGAGTGATTATTCACTTTGCTCGATAATTTACTATAGTGTTTCTTAAAATAGCGCCCTTAGTACACTTCAGTTATTTGATGCATAGAAATTGATTTATTCAGTCTTTTTTTTTTCTAAAGGATGCATCTGCCGTTCAATGTGCGGTGCCCTTATACTGACTTTTAAAAATCAATCTCCTGCCAAAACCCTAAAAAGAAGTTGACATTCAAAGGCATCAAGTAAAATCTCTTTATTGCGTGCTACCCCCTCACTCCCCACGTGCCCAGATACACAGAACTGAGTGGGGGACATTCGTTCATTTCTTCAACAGAGCTGAGCTGCTCCTGTCTGAATCACATGCCAGGTGCAGGGTATGGGATTTATGAGCTCTGATCTCTGCAGAGATCTGCAGGAGATGGGGGTGGGGAAGGGGGACTAGGGAGTGAGCCAGTGCCCTCTACCCTCTAGCCCTGCACTAACCGCTTCCACTTTCTGTCTTCTGACCAGTGCTGAACGCCTTCAAGTACCCGCTGCTGATCGGTGTGGGCCTGTCCACAGTCATCGGGCTCCTGTCCTGCCTCATTGGGTACTGCAGTTCCCATTGGTGCTGTAAGAAGGAGGTGCGGGAGACGCGTCGGGAGCGCCGCAGGCTCATGTCCATGGAGATGGACTAAGCAGCCGGAGATGGAGGGACAGAGGAACATTGTAGGAGTGGTGGGGGTGAGAAGAGGACTCTGATATTTTATGACCGAGTGTGTTACACTAAAACCAGTCCTCTCTAATCTCAGGTGGGACTCAGGCGCTC
The DNA here is from genome assembly GCA_021653895.1 of Mastomys natalensis. Classification (NCBI taxonomy): domain Eukaryota; kingdom Metazoa; phylum Chordata; class Mammalia; order Rodentia; family Muridae; genus Mastomys; species Mastomys natalensis. The sequence goes on from JAJTUV010001029.1 coordinate 193,896, forward strand.
TCTCTTTTCTGCATGTCAAGTTCTGAGCGCGGACATGTTTACCAGCACACGGCTCTTCTTCCCACGGCACTTTCTGATATGTAACAATCGAGTGTGTGTTTCCCCCAGCTGCAGCATTTTAATGGTTAACCCCCGTCTAATTAGTTTTCTCCTAGCGGCTTATCGATCCCCTGATTCGTGTGTGTTGATCACTTTTGATTTGAGGGATCGCAGTGAGGAAGGGCGAAGGCACTCAGAGTTGGTCATCGTGGGTAAGAGGGTACCTGCCCACCCGAAAGCCAGCATCCACAAGCAGCTAGCATCCAAAGAGCTGCTACCTGCTGCCCTCCTCCCTGGCCCAGAGTTGATACAGACTGTGCCAAGGCAAGCTGTGGCTTCGACTACCCTGCCCATCCCCCACCCTGTTGTCAGGAGTTTAAACTATATTGGAACCTAAACTCTATAGCTTCTTGACCCTAAGCCTTTTGTTTCCCCTCCTTCCCTACCCTCTTCCGTTTTCGGGTTTATTTCTGTGAGAGTGAGGATACGGCAGCCCTGGAGTCTAGAATTTGGCTTTCCACCAAGCACCTTATCTCGCCACCTTAGCCTTAAGAATAAGTATGAAGAAAAATCACCACCACCACCTCTGTCCAGGGCAGAAGGTCTGTGAGGAAGAGGACACTGGGGAAAGGAAAGGAACAGATGCTTGCTCACTTGCTTGCTCTGGTAGTTCTGAGGCCACTGTGCTCCAGGAACGCCAGAGTGAGTTGTGCCGCTGAGCCAGGTGCCCTGTCCCTGGGGCCATGGGACGGCATGGGAGCCACAAATGCTCTTTCACAGGAAGGCGGACTGCTGCCTGCAAAACTGACTGACTTCAAGGAATCAGAAATTGCCTAGAGCAAGCGTGTGTTCTCCGTGACCTTTTCAGTCCTTGAAGTCATTTTAAGATCCCCGCAGGGGATAGTGAAGAGGGGTATACTTTGTGGACGTTTGCTTTCCTATTAGGAACACGAAGGGAACCCAGCAATTTAGTGTTATGTGAATGGCCTGTAAAAGAGGGTTGAGAGCAGCTGGCTCTGCCTGGCTGGGCCCAGCATGAACAGGACAGCGGGCAGGCATACCTTCCAGGTCACCAGTGCCTGCTCCACCAGAGCCACGCAGTCTCTCCCCAAAGCATAGCCTTTCATAAGCCTCCGCTGGGTACTGAGGCTCACCACCCACTTGGTACCCTCACCTTGCCCTCTGCCTCTGAAAGATTTAACACTGTTGTCTTCCAAAGGGGGCAGTGGAAGATTCCTTTCTCTTAAGCAATAAAGTAGTAATACGAAAAGATGGCCATTCACATTCACGTGCAGCTCTAGTCACCATGGGCCAGGATGCTCTGAGCCCCCTCCTCACCTTCTCTCCATGTGGCCCATGGTGGCTTTTGTATTTGCCACCCAATTTCCTCTGCTTGTTTCGAGCCCACCTTGGGGACTGCTCATGTGATGAGATTTTGATCTGCTGGCTCTAACCCAGGTAGGGCCCAGGTTTAGAGTCGGTAGCAAGAAGAGGGACAGCAGGTGTACTCCACACAAGCAAGAGAGGCCAAAGAAAGGGGAGGCTTTGGCAGACATGGTTGTTCTACATGTTACTTTCTTATTGCTGGCTCAGACGTGAGGCACAGGTGACGGTACAACCAGGAATTAGGGGAGTAGAACCAGGTATTAGAAACAGCCTTCGAGCCCATGCTGTTACTGAAGAAGATTCAGGGTCTTTGCAGCGCAGCCCTCCCTAGGACTAGAGAGACTTAGCCTTGGATGAGATGAGCCCTAATGTATATAGAGCCACAGTGGTCCAAGCGGGTACTTGATGGTGAGAGATGAGTGATCGGCCTACCTTTCCCTTTTGTCTGATGTTGAGATTTGAACCTGAGTTGTGGAGGCCATGCCCAAACTTCCGTGTTGCTTAGGGCTGGGAGAGGGGCCAGAAACCCCAGGACCTAGTTCCTTAACATTCTGGGGTGTATGTCTTTTTAAGTGTGGTCAGACACTCTTGGTGTACCAAATAGTGTTCCCCACGAAGCGCTCTTCCTGAGGCTCCCACCCCGCACCGCTGGTCTGAGGGAAGGAAAGGCCGAGTCAGGCCTTGGCACATGAAATTGCACTTCTTACAGAGAAACTTTGTAGAAGGTTGGGTATTTTTCCTAATCACAAAAATCTCCGCTGAAAGAACCGAAGCTACATTCAGATCGAAGCCTCGAAATTCCTTTAAATTGTTTACTTTATGATGTTTACACACACGACTCACTTTTTTAAAAAATAAGAAAACTGCAAACTCTGGCTTTTTAACAACTTTTCAGATTTTTCATGCATGGGATATGCTGGCACCCTGACTCACCAGCTGGATTCAATCCTCATTTAGAAATGTCCCGATATGTGGATATTCTGTGTCTTCCCCGTCCCAGCCACATGGCTCCCTCCTGCCCAGACCTCTGTCTGTTTCTCTGGTGGCTTTTGCCTCCTGCTTTGCAGACCGCCTGCAGCCATGATTTTGTTACGGCATCCATGAGCCAAAGACTGCGCCTTCGGAGCAGGAACAATAAGCAATACTACACAACTTGCTACTTTTGGGGGGAATTTTTTTTTCTTTTTTAGCTTCACTAATGACGACAGAGGAAGAAAGGAATTGAGGTTTAGGTAAGTTCTCTTCCACTGTGTGACCAGATTCTCGGTGACACACAATTGTGCAGATCACTGGGAGAACAAGGTTGGGTTTCTTTTCTAGTGTGTAACACAAGGATCTGCAGAATTTTCCGTAGACAAAGAAAAGGTCTTGTGTATTTTTGTCCCTATCCAAGGTTATACAAACTAATTGTGTTGTTTTATACTGTGGCCACAAATATTATGCAATGCACCATTTGTTTTTGTCTTTATTTTATTAAAGGAAGTTTAATTTAAATCAGAGTTGTGTGAGGAAGTTGATACTGGCTTCCGTAGGCCTCCACTCATCAGTAGGAGGGAGCGTGGCTGATTCCAGTTGAAATGGCAGCACCTTCTGATACCTTCAAGTCTAAAAACATTGTCAGGCTAGAGAGGTGATCCAGTCAGTAAAGTCCTTGCCTTGCAAGGACAGGACCCTGGACACAATTGCCTGAACATGGGGTGCTTATGAGGGGAAGGTAGGGAAGCTGGAGAAATAGCTCAGTGGTCCTTTAAAACTCTGGTTGCTCTTGCAGAGGACCCCAGTTCCAGTGTGAGTATCTCCATCATGGCTTAACTGTAACTCCAGTTCTAGGGGATCTGATGCCCTCTTCAGACCTCTTTGGGCATGAGGTATGCACGTGGTGCACATACAGACATGCAGGCTAAATATTCATAAACATAAAACAAATCTAAATTATATATATACATATATGTGTATACGTGTATATGTGTGTATATATAAAGGCTGGGCGGGGCGTAGTGGCACAGGACTAAGGAAGTAGTAGGGACACAGAGCTGGTTCCCATCCAGGGAGAGAGAGATCCAAAAAAAAAATAAAAAAAAGTGGACAACAGTAGAGGCTGTTCTTGCATCCACCTGTACACATAAACACACACACACACACACACACACACACACACACAGAGAGAGAGAGAGAGAGAGACAACATTGTAGATTTTGACCTACAATGAAACAGCTGCATTTTCATTTTGTAGAGTCCATTGGGGTTCTCTAGAGGAACAGAACTTACAGAATGGTGTGTGTGTGTGTGTGTGTGTGTGTGTGTGTGTGTGTGTGTGTGTGTAATTTATTAGGGTGGCTTACAGGTTGAGGTTCAGCTAGTCCAACAATGGCTGTCTACAAACAGTAGATCTAAGAATCTGGTGGTCGTTCAGTGCACAAGGCTGGATGTCAGCTGTTCTACAGTATATCATAGAATCCCAAAGAAGGCTCTGATATCAGGGAGGGAACAAAATTGACAGCAACACCAGACTTCCTTCCTCCATGTCCTTTGAAGGACATGCCACCAGAAGTTGTGGCCCACCTCAAAAGATCTAGATTAAAAATGGGTATACCTGTTTCAAATGATTTCATTATGATAACAATCCCTCACGGGTGCACCCAGCTGCTTAGGTTTTCTTAGTTCCAGGTGTAGTCAAGTTGACAACTAAGAGCAACCAGCATATCCATGATGAGGTTCCCAGCAAGCAGAAAGGTAAAGGCTTTCTGTTACTCAGGGTCCTCTTGGCCCTCTGTTGAATTCCCACGACCTTTAGAGGTCTCCTTTCAGGAAAGAGAAGTTAGAAAGCATCCCTTTCTGCAGATGAGGAAACACACACCCAAGGTCGGTGACCAGATTGAGACCGGAACAGGTGCTTTTTCTAACTCATGCTGCAGTTCAGAGTCCAACTCTGGAAGCCACCAGCCCCTGCAACATGAAAACCACATTGCAGATGTGGGTGGGAGCAAGTACCAACAACTCCTCCCACATTGTTCCAGCTCAGTGGGCTCCTGCAGCCCCACTCACCCAGACCGATAGTCTTCTTAGCTTTGCTTTGTGCCCTGTATTTCTGTGTTCCATTTAACAACCCCTCATAGTAGTTATCCAGATGAGTGTGTATCCTGGCCACTCACATCTTATGGTTTAGTGCTTGGCTGTCAAAATGGCCTGCTATTCCATTCCCTTCAGTCCAAACACTGATGCAGGCAGAGCCTGGCTTGGGAGACCCTCTACTGTTATTGAAATGGTCCCTTTCTCAGTGTCAAAGACAAAACAAACGTCCTCATACACCTACTGTGTGTCCGGCACTGCTGAGGCTGGCCATCTGCCACAGGCCTGCTCCTGGGCTTTTCCTTACCCTGGTTGCTGCAAATATCTTGCTAACTGTCTTAACTTGTACTTCTCCCAGTCCCAGGTCTCAACCATTGATTAGGTCTAAGAGGCTGTAACAAATGTTCTGATAGTCTGATTGAACCATGAAGATTGGGGCGTTTGCCGCCATGACCCAAACTCAGTCTCACTCTGGGATTGTAGGGATATATACCCTGCACTGGAGCAGTGTGCTCTCATTGAGACTTGGAGTCACCCCTAGGAGCTCCAGCACGGGTTCCTGAATGGCAGACACTCTGCCTCCTGTAACTTCAGGTCAGCGTTCGTGGGACTCTGGAGTAAAAGCTGTGTCATCATCTAGGTGTGGCGAGAGCACCACAGAGCCGCGGCTGCCTCTAGGAAGATGATTGCACTCAAGATGGCGTCCCGACGACACACACTTGAGGTCCACATCAGTGAGGAGAAAGTGTGCAAAATGGCTGGCTCTAACTTTGGTGTAAGGCAGGAGGAGGGTAGTCCTGAGTGCACAGTACAGGAAGTGGGGTAGTCCTGAACTGGGTGGCATGCTCTCAGCACTGTGTTCTTCCCTTCTCTGGTCCACCCTGAGAGAAATTAGCAAGACTTCAGATGTTAAAACATTGTCTGAAAGGAAAACAGCATGGTGAGCACACTCGCTGCATGGAGTGTGGGGCCAGTGGAGGCCCTGCTCCACCTGCTCACCTGAGTCCCCCTGTCCTGTGCATTCTCCAACCGACTAGGCAAGCAGCATGGGTTACTATGGCTACCTAAAGTCCTTTGATGGTCAGTGAAGCAATGGAATGTCGAGGTCTGAGTGTTTTCAAAGCTTGTTGATAAAACTGGATATCCATATGCAAGAGAATAAAGTTGGACCTCACATCATATACAAACATTGTGCCAAACAAGTAAAAATTCCAAAACTGTAAGATGAAAGCTATTTAAAAAAAGAAAGAAAATGTGGGGGGAAATGTTCGGAATGTAGAATTTGATAATTATTTCTTGAGTATGACACCAAAAACATAAGTAGCAAGATCAAAAATAGGCAAATGGAACCATATCAAACATTAGGATGTTTCTGTGTCAAACAAAATGACAGTGAAAAGGAAAAAATATTTACAAGTCGTATACATGATACAGGCTAATATCCAGACTGTAAGAAACTTGATTGTAAAAAAAAGAAATGGGAGAGGACTCTCATAGAAAAATATTAAGAACACATACAAAGAAGATGCCCAGAATCACTGCCCATAAGAGAGGTGGGAGTCAGACCCACCTGGAGATGTCATTTGACATGTTAGGATGTCCACTCGCAAAAGACCATGCCTGGTGCTATCCTTGTGTGAGCATGCAGAGGAGAGGCTAGCAGAGTGGGTCAGTGGTTAAGGGCACTTGCTGTTCTTGCAGAGGACCCACAGTTTCCAACACCTACATTGGGTGGCTCACAACTGCCTGAATCTACAGCTCAAGGGATCTAACGCTCTTTTCTGACCTCCAAGAACACACGTGTGTGGCACCGTGCGCTCACGTGTATACACACAAGTGAAAAATTTAAAAATGCAAGAAAAATTGGAATAAGGCATGTTGCTGTAGATATAATGTAGACCCATTATGCAAAATAGTATGGAGGTTCTTCAAGAGATTAAAAATAGACTTGCCAGATGAGTTAGCAATCCCGCTTCTGAGAATATGTCCTAAAGAAAATCTGTTCTTAAAGCAGTGTCTCCAAGAGACACATATGCTCATTATATTCACAATAGCCAAGAGGTAGAAGCAACTTAAATTTCCATCAGTAGATGGATGTGTAAACAGAATGTATGTACACACAGTGGATTATTGTTTAACCTTTAAAAAGAAAATTCTGGGCTGGGGAGGTGGCTTAGTCGGGTGAAGTGTATACCATGCAAGCATGAGGTCCTTGTCCCCAACATCCTTGTGTGGTAATCCCTGCACTGGGCTGAAGCAACTGACCCCACTGTAAGTGAGAGACTTTGCCTCGAGAAAAGAAGATGGAGAGTAATCAAGGAAGGCCCTAATGTCTACCTCTTGCTTCCACGTGCATGTTTATTCTTAGGTACATGAAGATCCTTCCCCAACACATACACCAAAATACAAAGATAGGAAGATGATAGACAGATGATAGACCGAGATGATTAATAGATGATGGATAGATAGACAGGTGATAGATCGATTGATGATAGATATGATAGATGATTAATTGATAGGTGATAGACCAATTGATAGATGATTAATAGATGATAGGCGAGATTGATTAATGATAGACATGATAGATGATTTATAGATTGATCAATATGTGATCAACAGATGATAGATAGATATCCTTAAGCATGCTACAACATGATTGAAAGTTAATGATGTTACACTAAGTGGCATAAGCTAGTCACAAGAACCATTATATTGGATTCTTCATGCAGAGCCCCTAAAGCAGTCAGAAAGTAGGGCCCCCAAAGGTAGAAAGGTGATGTCTAAGAACCAGAATTCCAAAGAAACCAAAGAATTCCAGCGTCACAGGGTGAAAAGATTCGAGCTCTGCTGAGCAATGGTGTGTAGATCAACAACTGCTAAACTGAAGTTGTGTATCTTACACCATAGAGGCTGCGGAAGCATTGAGCATGCCACTAAAAGTTAGGACAGATGTGAAAGCATGGAAGGGCTCGGGGCTCCCTTGGCACCACAGATGTTATTAGCATCTTCCATGTTAGAGAAAAGGCATTAGTGGTCTTGCTTATACAAGACAGATTCTAGACAAGGGGTGACATACCCTTGTAATCATGGAACTTAGGAGGCTGAGACAGAAGTGTTGCTGTTAGTTCAAGGTCAAGCCTGTGCCACAATGAGTTTGAGGCTGGCCTGGGCTATGTCCCCCTATAGTAGCTTGAAACTAGGGAAAAAAGCAAGATGCTTAGGGCTGGCAAGATGGCTTAACAGGTTAAAAGCACTTACTGCCAAGCCTGACTACCAAATTCAGTCCACTGAACCCACAGAGAAAACAGCTACACGTGTGCTACAGTGCATGTGCACCCCACCAACATACACATAAACATTAAAGTAATTTCTAAAGCTGGCCATGCAGTGCGAAGAACGCTTTAACTTTGCAGACTGAGTAAGTCACAATAGTAGGGTGTTTGTCCCTAAGGGTGGGTACCGGAGCTTCCTGTTCCCATCCCTTCCTCCATATTTAGGGCCTATTCTGAGTCTTCTCTAAACTGTGCATCAAAGTTGCTTGTCAATCAGGAAGTTTATGGAGTCGCCCTTTCCTGGGGAATGTTCACTTAGCAAGAAATGACCCAGGAATCCTTGCTGTGGCTCCTTCCTTTTTCCTTGCATCCCTGTCCCCATTCTACTTCTGTGCTGAGCCCTGTGCCTTTGCCCACAGAAATTCAATTCATACTTTTCCTCACATTGAGAACTTCTTCAGCCCTAGTAAACTTACTGATGGGGTCAGGGCAGTGAGCAGGGTTAGAGCAAAGCGGCTATGAGCAAGACCTGATGGCATCCTCTACGACAGGCCCAGGATGCAGTGGGATCACTCGAGCCTTGGTTTCTTTCTCGGAATCAGGGAATGATTCACTGAGGTCACTGTAGGCCATTCTTGTGGAGTGACTGGTGTTCTGAACAGGTAGCCTCAGTTTGCCTGACATCAAGTCTGGCTTAGGGGAAGACCCCTTCCAGTGGACAGGGGTCACAGTGGTTATCAGCCTACTGCTAACCCATTGGGCTGTTTGTTTTTAGATTCTAAAAGACACTCACTGTTCTACACTTGGCCCTCTATAGCAACGAAGGTGGGTGTATGTAACTGAGAAGACACTTGTCTTAGGGTTTCTTTTGCCGTGATAAAATACCGTGATCAGAAACTATCTGGGTAGAAAGGAGTTTCTATCAGCTTACAACTCTCAGGTACACTCCATTCCTGAGAGAAATCAGGGCAGGAACCCAGAGGCCAGAACTGAGGCAGAGGCCATGAAGGAGTGCTGGCTTCTGACCTCCTTCCCCACAAAGGACGGGGCCTTCCCACATCAATCATCAATTAAGAAAATGCACCACAGGCCTGTCTAGAAGGGCATTTTCCCCATCAAGGCTCCTGCTTCCAAATGATTCTAGCTTGTATCAAGTTGACATAAAACTAGCCAGCACACCAGCCACTTTCTAACCTTGTGGGTTTCTATAGATCAGCCCAGGACTCAGAGCCTCAGTTCATTTGGCTGTAAAATGGAACCAGCAATGCCTGTTGCACTGCCACCATTGTCTATGAAACTGCCTTGCTTTAAAGGTAAAGAAAGGTCCCTGTTTGTTTCTGGGCCCTAGGTGTGTATGATACGAGACCATAATGCTCTGTTTCTGTGCCTCTGTGGAACTAATATCGAGGTGTGTCAGCCTGAGGAAATATCGATCTCTTTTATCTGTCTTAGAGCAACTGAGACAGGTCTTTCTTCTAGTGCATTCTAAGCTTCCCTGTCCTGCCCTGTTGTCCTCACCCTTCCTTGCTCTGGGAAAAACTACATCTTACACACTTTCAACAGCTGCCATACAACGCTTCCCAAGGCAACAGAATCGCTGTCTTTTTGTCTCTTTCTCTGTCTTTCTTCTTTTTCTTTTCCTTGACAACAGAAAGCTTTTTCCCCACTCCCTCCAGAAAAGAAACAACTTCACCCTGTCAGTGCTCAATCTGGCAGAAATGAAGGCAACTAAAATAGAAAGAGAGAAAAAAAATTATTTTGGCAGGAGCCAGGAATCTGAAGTCGCACAGCATTTACTGGGTCAGGTACATTGCAGGGCTGCAGCTCTGTGTTATGGCAACATGGTCCATGCTTCTTATTTTTTTTTTTTTTTTTTTTTTTTTTTTCGAGACAGGGTTTCTCTGTGTAGCCCGGGCTGTCCTGGAACTCACTCTGTAGACCAGGCTGGCCTCGAACTCAGAAATCCGCCTGCCTCTTCCTCCCAAGTGCTGAGATTAAAGGCATGCGCCACCACCGCCCGGCTCATGCTTCTTATTTCTAAGATAATTCTCTCTTCACTGCTCATGATACATGAACTGACACTCTGATTTTTAAATCTCCCCCATTTGCTGGTTCATTTTGCTGCTTCCTTCATCAAAGAGTCAGAGCCTGTTAACCCATCACTGGTGTTCGGATTTGCACAATTCCTGGAGCAATGATCCACTCACCCAGATAGAGAACCATTGGCAGACCAAAGCAACAATGACACCAAAGTCCATCTGGTGAACCAGTGAGTTTACTGAGGCTTCTTAGGTAAGGGATAATGTTCAAGTGCAGAGGTAATTCAAAGGCAGCTATGTCACTGAAAACCCACCCCAGCATGGTAACAGTCCATGAACACTAGAAGCCTGGAGTTCTCTGAAAAACCTACAGGAAGCTTAACAGATCAAAGATTCTCCTCTCCATAGTATCCTTGCTGCTTATATAATCTTGGAGAAAAGGAGAGGACTTGTGAATTTGGTTTTAGAGACTTTCTGAGACTTGTGAGTTGTTTACTTCCTGAGTCTTAAGGAGCTTCCCTCTAGGATGGAATGTTTCCACTATGTCTATGGGACCCTTTATTTGAAAATATTAAGACATGTAGCAAAGCACTGAATTGTCCAACCCAAGGCAATCCTAGGCCATTATTCTTCCCATCACCTGTCACATTAGTGAAGCTACACAGATAACCTATCAACAAAAATAAATATCTTGTCACTGAAGCCACCAAGTCTTATGGCAGTTTGTTACACAGTAGCAAGTAGATGGTACAGTGTATTTGCCTAAATAATACCAGAAGGTGGCCTATGACAGCTCTAGCCAAAATAGTGAAGAGATTTCTGCATTTTAAGTTGTGCTAATATTATAATTACAGACTTGGCTGGATGAGTTTGAAATCTAAGCCACAGGTAGCCTGCCGTTAGTGCTCTCCCACACAGCCAGCATGCCCCTGCCTGGCTTTGGGATTTTACTACTTACTGAAAACTCCCTTCCTATCCCTTCTTACCTACTGGAATCACACTGGATCTGCAAGGACCTACCCCAAAGCAAGTGTTTTCTACATGATCTTGGTGGCCATCCCTGCCTCTCTAGCCATTCATTCCCAAGGTTTTTCTTGCCTTGTCATACAATGGACACCCCAGACCTGCTTCCTCCTGTGGCTTCTGTTGGTTATCTTAAGTTGTTTACTAACATGGATTCCAGGCTCCTGAGGGGTGGAGCTTTCTTGCCCTTCCTTTACCCTCCAGATCTTACACAGAACTTTGAAGAAGGAAGTCCAGAATCTTTTGCAAAAACACTTGCAGTTAACTGGCTTCAGGGAGCTAATTTTTAAGAGACAACAGCTAGTGAATTTAACCAGAAGGCAAGATGGTTCAGGTGAATGGGTGTATAAATAGATAAATAAAGAATGGATGATTGGATTAAATACCTTCATTTCCACATTTGCAGATGTCCCTTGATCTGTGATCATCCCACTAAGGAAATAAATTTTACCTTAAAGAACCTTTGTCCTGAAGGTTCCTTTAGCCACTCACTCTCCCAAACATGACATGTCCTCTACCTCCTGCAACTGTAGCCATCTCCTAGGGGACCTCCCCTACTTTCCCAGTGTGACAATGTGTCATGTTCTCTCCTGCTCACTTCCATCAGGTCCCACTGTCTTGAGCAGAGAGGAGAGGCTGCAATTTACCATGAGGCTCTCTGGCTTTTGGTACCTTGTCATGTAGAGGTGCTCGTAAGGACCTGATGTGTTTCATCTCTCTGTCCTGCCATTCTTTTACATGCCCTAATTCAGGACTCATCACTGGTGAATGAGGTGATCTCATTCACCCCATCATTGGTGAATCAAACAACTACAAAACTCTATGAGCTTCGTTTACAGGATTGACTACCTCCCTCACTTCCAACCAGTTAACAATAATATGAAACTTTGTTTCCAAAGGGGAGAGAGGATACATGTGGGCTGCTAAAACTCCCTTGATAGTTCCTCTGTTCTTCAAAATTAAAGTCAGGCTGGCTTTTACAGCCCACTAAGATCTGTCTCAGACAAGCTATAGAATCTCTTTCTTCATACAAACCCCAAGTGTCATCAAACAGGAAGGGACAGTCAGCAGCACCTACATACTAGGCTAGAGTGTTTCCCAACTGGCCTAGGCTTTTTTTTTTTTTTTTTTGCCTCTTTAGCCCAGTCAGTCCATCCTGACATTTCCTCCTGTGTACCAACTTCTCTCTGCCTTTATGTGTCCCGTTGTTTGTGGGCACATTGCATTGGTGGTCATCTGATTCAAACGCATTTCCTGAGGATAAAGGAAAGGTTATGAATATCTTTGTGTATGTGCAAATCTACCATAATATCAGAACATGGGAAGACAAAACAAAATGACTGTATGTATAGATGGATGGGTGGATGCATGGATGCATGGATGGATGGATGAATGGATGAATGGATGGATGCATGGATGCATGGATGGATGGATATATAGAGAGATGGCTGGGGTGGGTGGCTGAATGGATGAATGCATGGATGATGAATGATGGAAAAACAGATGGTGGATAGATGGTAGGTGGATAGATGATGGGTGGATGGTGATGGGTGGATGGAACAAGGAAGAATCTGCCAGTTACTGTGCCCTGAAACAGACTAAACTGTTACTAATCTACCTAGGTCTATGCTGTACCAGATTGTAGAGTCTGAGGCTAGTGTCCTCAGGGATGTGACCTTGCCTTCTAGACGGTCTCCACGACTCAGTTATCCCGGGTTCAGTGCTAGTGGTTTCATGAAGGCACACTTCTGCTACCCTTGATCTCCAGACCCACCCCAGGAAGATAAACATTAACTCAGAGGTTGACTGATGATGATGATGGAAAGTGCTATCCATTCAACACTACTGTGGACCAAATACTGTTCTAAGTGCTTAAACCAATGACAATTTTTAGCTCTCTTGTGAGGTGTGTGTTATGAGTAGCCCCACATTAAAGATAAAAGTTTAAAAGTTTAGCCTTTCTAAAATCACACAGCCGAGAACAGTGGAATCTGCTCCAAACTTCAGGAAGCCTACCTCTGGAACCTTCCATTTTTTCACCTCATGTGACCCCCAAGTTCATGGATTCCAGAGGCCCTTCTCATGCTTCCTCCCTCAAGAGCAGAGCAGAACATTTCTCAGTGGTTTTTTTTTTTTTTTTTATTCATTCAGTTTTCTGAAATTCGTTCATATTTAGGCAGGAAGAGCCCCAGGTTTTCTTTTATCTGTGTGTGTTTCCTTCACTGTGAAGATAACTAGTTACCTAATACCCAAATCTAAGTGACTGTAAATGCAGCCACCTTTGCTTTCTGCAAACCCTTCTCCGTCTCTCAGTGGGCTGAAAACCACACCATAGCTTCCTCTTTACCTTTGCTGTGACAACACCGAATTTTGTCACTCAGCTTCTGAGCAAGTTCAGTGACGCTGCCCAGAAGGCTGTGCCGGTCCAGATGGCATGCATCCTGTATGTGGCATCTCTCTTTCTCTCTCTAAGTAAGTTTTATAACTTTGATGTTTTATGATCACAGGAGCTTGTCATCCAGAGACTGCTGGGTGAGGGAGCAGGCCAAGTTGGTCTTCACAGGAATGACTAGGTTATAGACTTCTGACTTTGTGCTAATCTTTTACTTATTGATGACAGATTTAAGGCTTCCTTATATGTCCTTGTGTATGGGGGCAATGAAAGACTTTGTTGCCGGGCGGTGGTGGCGCACACCTTTAATCCCAGCACTTGGGAGGCAGAGGTAGGCGGATTTCTGAGTTTGAGGCCAGCCTGGTCTACAGAGTGAGTTCCAGGACAGCCAAGGCTATACAGAGAAACCCTGTCTCGAAAAACCAAAAAAAAGAAAAAAGAAAAAAAAAAAAAAAAGACTTTGTTGTGTCCTGGGTACCTATTGTATTTTATTTTAAGCTTGTCTTTGAGCTTTGCATGTCCCTGGCTTTACTTTACCTTCCTGAGCTGACCATCATATGGGAGAGGAAGAGGTTTGGCTGCCACATAAAGAGGCCTCAAGGTTTGCCAGATGTTAGGGTGTAACTAGATGTGTGTGCCTTGTGGATGTGACTGGGTAGAAGAAAAAGCAATGAGAGTACTATGAAGTTTAGGTCAAACTAAAAGAAGGTTCTGGGTTTTGCCTGAGAGCTAAAGAGAGAGACAGAGAAAGATCAGGACAATTGCTTGCCTCTACTAAAGCCCATATTGGGGCGTTTATCTGGCCTAGGAATACTTATGCATATTTGAAGAGGATAGAGGAAGAAAAAACTTGGAGATAAATGGAAGAAGCAGAGGAATTGAGCCGGGAACAAAACAGTTCCTTACCATGTAGGGCAGGTAACAGGCATGCGGTGTGCCACATACAAAGACCATTTCAGTATAACTTATAAATGCATACTATAAAACACATAGAACTGTAGAGTAAATTGGCCATATTGAAATAAAGTTATCAAAATATTCTTAATTTCAATGTAGTGGCATCTGTAATTACAGCACTAGTGGGAGCCTAAAGTAGGAGGCCAACCTGAATTTTATAGTGAATAAACAACATTAAAAAATAAATCATAACATGTTCATTTCTATTCTTATTCATGTGCTATATAATAAGATCTGGAGGACTACTTATTAATGAAGAGAATATTTTAATATGACCATAAAAATTGCCACATAATACACAAATAGCTATGGTTCTGTGTCTACATCCATTACTGAAGGAAATAGGACAATTCCATTGGAGAACTAAGATGAAAGGGCTTTTTCACCCTGGTTTAAGGACCCTTGTATCCTATCTGTGGGTTCAAGTTTAGAACTCTTGATTCCCAGAGACTGGGTGGAGTTAGTGCAGAGACTGGGGTAGCTGGGATGAGCTGCAATCCATGTGGCCAAGGCTGTAGCTTTATAAGAAAAATGAAGGGCGCATACCATTTGGCACTAAGGTAGACCAGCAAGCTCTGGTGGAGCTGAACCAGAATCACATCTCAATGAGCATATGGGTGAGGATCAGACCTGGGACCTGAGAAAGAGATAGGAATCCTGCAGAGAGATGTGTTAGAACTACTTGCCAGTGACTGGTACCTGCCAGCACCATGACAGGGCAAGCTTTGATAGACAGTGCCTTGGTCGAGTCCTGCGAGGATTGCTGTGTCTGTGATCCTGTTCAGTCATCTGACTGAGCGTGCATGCTTCATGTGTGGGCACTGTGCATTTGCTTTGTATGGGAGTGAAATGAGTTTACATTGCATATATTACACAAGGATGCAGAAAGTTGCACGTTATTGTTCTTCTTGTTATTATTATATTAGTTTTCAGTTGTCCATTTGTTTTTGATAAGCAGGCTCAAAGGTCTAGAGGAAGCACCATAACAGTCAAAATTCAAAAAGGAGAAGATGGTTGCCTTTCCCCACCCACTTCCATGAATGCCTGACCTGGGTTCTACATTTGTTCCTTCTAGTCTTTGACCTGTATTAAGTTCCAGTTTTGCATGGAATCACAGGTCTTACATGAGACATGCAGAAATCAAGAAGTAACTTGAAGCCTGCTGCATCTCATTTTAATTATAGAGAGGAAATGCAGGAAATTAATGATGATAAAGTGATCAGTCGCATTATTCGGATCAATCTATTCTTTGTCCCAACTTCATAGTGTTGTTTTGGAATGTGGGGACTAAGTCTCTGGGACCCAGCACCGACTCCCTCACCAAGCACTCTACCACTGAGCCACATTCAATGCCTTCATCTGTTATTTCTTTAGATTACTTACCATTGCGTGTGTTGTGTGTGGCAATATGGAGTCAGAGGACAGCTCTTTGGACTCGGTTCTCTTCTACCTTTTCATGGGTTCTCACAATTGAACACAGATCATCAAGGCTGCTTTAAAAATGCCTTTACCCAATGAGCCATCTTACCAGGCCTGTTTTATTTTTATCACCTCGCACCCTGACCAACTGCCAAACAATTAAGGGGGCCATTAACACAAGAGGTCTTTGGAGAGGGGCTATTTTTGTGTTACTGAGATTGTATCCATGGAAAAACAGAAAAGTATTCCACTTCATTCTGGATGGACGCTGTCCCAACCCCCTGCTACCACACACACAGACCACATTGCTTCTAATGTGTAAGGCAAGAGCAGTTGTTTGGTGTGTTGGCTGTTCCCTAGGTAGGTTTTGTATACAGTGGAATTACTTCAAATTCCTTGGCTGTGTTGTAGCCTGAATGTTTGTGTCCTCTTGGATTTTATGTGTTAGAGCTTAAATCTGGCAGTGATCGCTTTAGGATATAGAGCCTTTGAAAGGTAGTCAGCTGAATGGGTTTGTGCTCTTCCAAGAGATTGGAGAGTCCCAGCTAATCTCTTCCATGTGTGAGGACATAGCTAGAAGGTACATCTACATGAATCAGGCTCCCAACGGACACAAAATCTACTAGTGCCTTAATCTTGCAATGCATAGTCTCCAGGCCTGTGTTTCTATGGTACAACTCCATTTACTTTTTTTCTTTATTGCTATCAACAGGCTAAGACATAGACCTTTTCAGAAGTGAAAGGAAAAGTGTTGATGTTTTTACAGGTTATTTATTTATCTACCTATTTTTGCAATTCTTGGGGTAAATCCAGGGTCTAGTGTGTACTAGGTAAGTGCTCTACCACTGAGCCACATCTCCAGCCAGTATCTTTGAGATGGAAAGAAATGATGTCCAGAGGCCAATTCACAGAGATCACATAATGACATGTCTAACTGTCATGACCACTGTCTCTATGGGCTCTGTCAGGGATTCTTGTTTCCTCCTAGAGAGTTTGATCCTGCAAGGGACTGGCCATTGCTTTCTCTTTTAATGGATGGACGGTTGGGCTTTGTGCACAGTGGCTTTCTTTCTCTTCCTCCATGTGTCCTCTCTGGCTCCATGCGTCTCTTCTCCTTTGCTGCTGCCTCTGCAAAGGTGCTCTTGTCCATCCCCAATGCCCACCACTTGGCACTCGCTGCCCTTTCTAGTTGCCATCTTTCTGTCCTCTACAATGCCATGAAGTGGTTTACATGTTCCACAGTCACTTCTTAGCCTCAAACCTACCACTGTTTCTGCTCTACTGGAATGTCTTACAAAACTCTGCACAGCAATCGACTCAGTTGACTCAAAGGCCTCTCCTAGTCTCTGCCCTCCGGCGGCCCTCGCCAGTGCTGACCAAGCTTTTCTCCCTTCTACTTCCTTTGGTTTCCAAGCCACTGTAAAATAGCTGCCTTCCCGTCCTCCTGACTTCTCAGGGTCCTTCTCTAGGTTTTATCCCCGCCAATATAACAGAGGTTCTCACTGGCCATCTTTAGACTCCATAACACTTCTGAATACTTATGTATGATGGACCTAGTCTACACCTACAGCCCAGGCTCAGGGACTTGCCAGGCTGTGAGAAACAGTGGGCAAAGCCATAGAACAACCAGGCACTTGAAGGCCTAGGTTTAAGTCTGGCTGAGTCACTGTGAATTTTGACATTACTAAATACAGAAATAACAGAATTCTTGAAAGGGTTCAATTACAAATGTTTTCAAAGTCTTTAAGGGTCTTTAGTGTGACACACATATATTTAAGTATCTCCCAAATGTTTTTGGTTTTTTGTTTGTTTGTTTGTTTGTTTGTTTTGTTTTGGATGTCTTTCCTGTTTATTCCAGAGCACTCAAACTCAATCTCTAAAGTTAAATGCATTATCTTCTCACCCACCTTTGAATACACAATGGTAATTCTCACTGATACCTCCCTTTCCTGCTGAGTATGGTTATTCTTCCAACTGATCTCTCAAACATGGGTATCCGATTTCCTCCAACCTCCTGTCCCTGATCATCCCGGCTGCACTGAAGCATCCAGAGCGCTAACCTCTACAGACACCATCTCCACAACAGCTCTTGAGTTACAGCCCCTTTCTTTCCACCCCTGCCCTTTCATCAACTCTGTCCTGAGCTAGAAGTTACCTAATGTCTTTTTCCAACTTCCACCATTCTCCAAACAACCATCAATTGCTTTTCCTAAGATCTTTCTGGCACTTTGAGTGGATTCCCTAGTGCCCAGTTAATTCCAAGCTGACAGTCATGAGAGTCATGTCCTTCATGCTCCTAGCCAGTCTCAGGCACCCATCCATCTTGTACCTCTTTCCCACCAGGTGACCACTTCCTTTTTGCACAGCTCTTTTCATTTTTACTCAGCCTGTCTTGTCATAAAGTTTCTTTCATCTAAAAAGCTCTGTCTCCACTTGACCTATTATCTTCCCAATCCCCCAAAGTCCAATACTGGTGCCATTTGTGCTAGTTAGTTTTTGTCACCTTGGCACAAACCTGCACATACCTGTGAGGAAAGAGTCACAGCTCGGGAGATGCCTCCATCAGATTGGCCTGTAAGCATATCTGTTGGGACTTGGTTGCTAATTGATGTAAAAAGCCAGCCCAGTATGGGCGGTACCATCCCTACACAGGTGGACCTGGGCTATGTAAGAAGGCAACAGAACATGAGCCTGGGACAAAGCCATTAAGCTGCATTTCTTCAGTCTCTGCTTCACCTCCTACTTGATGGTTCCTATCTTTAGAGCTCACACTGGCTTCCCTCAATGATGATCAGTGGGTTATAAGTTGAATTAAGCCCTCGCCTTTTGTTCCCAAGTTGATGGTAGTCATGGGTTTGTCACGGAAACATAAGGAAACTGAGATAGCATCCCTTCTACAGGCCTCACCTGTTTGTGCCCCCAAGCCATGAGCTCTCTGCTCTCTTCAGATTCCTCTGGGGGCTTTCATTTGTATCTTTCTCATATATATGATAGCCATTCTAACTGGCTAGCTTAATAAGGACAGAGATGATTCTAAACTCATCTTTATGTCTTAATCTCTTAAGTATCAGAAAGACTGTAAATGACTGAATAAATATTTATTGACTTGGCAAATAAAGCAGGGAAGAATGAAGTGCTAATTTCCACACAGACACTTTCTATTGTGCTCTTATTTCATTGGGAAGTGATGAAAAGTCTTGAAGAGGCATGGCCAAGCTGTCCGCACTACAAATAACAATATAAATACAAATAACAATGGCAGGAAAAGATGAATGGCACCTCCAAACTATATTTTTAAAAAGTTTATTTGTATATATGTATGTTTATGTGTGTGTGTATGCATGTGAAGACCAATGTCTTTCTCAACCTCACTCCACCCTTTCTTCCTTTCTTCCTCTCTCTCTCTCATAATTTTTTAGAAATTAAAATATAATTATATTATTTCCTCCCCTTCTTTCACCCTTCCAACCTCTCCTATGGCCCTGACCTCTTCTCAAACTCATGGCTCCTTTTCTTTGTCATTGTTATATGTATGTATACACGCATGTACATGTGTATAAATATATGAATACAACCTGCTCAGTTCATTTGGTGTTACTTGCGTGTATATGATTTTATGGTTAACTACTTGGTACTGGATAACAATTAGGGGATCAACCATGAGAATGAACATTTCTCCTGCTCTCAACAATCCTTCGTTGCCTGTTCTTGGTCAGTGGGAGGGGCCCAGTGAGAGCTCCTTTATGTCTGTTAGTGTGGTACTTTAACAGGTATTTTTTTTTTCTGTACTCATATTGTTGGAGTATGAGTGAAGCTTCTCTGTCATTTCTAGAAGATACGTTCCCACAGTGGGTTTCCTGGTTCCCTTGCACTGACAGTCTTTCTGTCCCCTCTTCTATGATGTTCCCTGAGCCTTAGCTTCAGGAGTTGTGTCGTAAACGTATCAGTTGGAGCTGGGCTTCCTGTGATGACTTGTTCTTTGCCTTTTGACTGGTTGTGTCTTTTCTGTGATGTTCTCCCTTGTTGCAAATAAAAATTTGTTTGATAAGTGGTAAGAGTTACACCTGCCTGTGGGTATAAGGATAAATATTTAGAATGTAGTAGGGATTATGCTAGCTTAATAAAGTGTCAGTAGCAGATTCTTCTCTAAGATCCATGACCTCACTAGCCCTGGGCGCTTGGCTAGGTTTTCAGTCCTAAGCATGATTTCTTTCCTGTTGGGTGAAATAATAAGGCTAATTAGAGAGCTGCTGGTTACCACCAAGATCTGAGGGCCAGCGATGCTCTTAGGATATCTTGCAAAATTGGTCCTAGTTGGGTGTCCACTTTATATTTAGAAATAGGATCTATCACTTGTACCTTGGATTCAACTCACTATTTCATATAGATGAGTGCCTACAAGCCCCAGGAGACCTCCTGCCTCTGCCTTCTCAGTCCTTGGATAACGGATGCACCAGTGTGCCCAGCTTTTATCTGGATACTGAGGACCAAGCTCAGGTCCTTAAGCTTGCTCACCAGGCACTTTGCTGACCGCAACATCTTCTCAGTTCTAAAAAAAATATTCTCATGGTGAAATATAGTATGTAAGAAAAGGCTAATAAAACATAAGTACACAGTTTGATGAATAAGCAGAAACTAAAACCTGCGTAATCACTACAAGGTTCAAGAAACATCGTCATCAGGTTCCTGGAAATGCCCTCCCATTCTGCCTGTGGATCATCAGGACATAATCCCTCCACAAACCACCTTCCTGATTCCCATGATAACTACTTCCTGACCCACTACTTTTAAAGATGATTTTACGCTTTATGCATTAACTAAATGATACAATGTGGCTTTGCCTATTTTTAAATTTTTATTTTTATTTTATTTTATACGCACTGGTGTTTTTGCCTTTACGTATATCTGTGTGAGGACATTGGAATCCCTAGGACTGGAGTTAAAGATAGCTGTGAGCTGTGGGTGCTGAGACTTGAACCTGGGTCCTCTGGAAGAGCAATCAGTACTCTTAACTGCTGAGCCATCTCTCCAGCTCCCTATATGTTAACTTTAAATATTCTAACTTTTAAATGGAATATTTCTGTAGATGGCCAAAGAGATTGGAGGTGTTCCATGAATGATCAGGCACAATTCTACATCTTACTACAATAGTTACAATTTTAAATTTCTTAATAAAATTCTATCTTCTGGTACACTACCACAGTTTATCTGTTCATTGTTGATGGATATGCAGGCTGTCCCTTATTTGGGGCAACAGTGAATGGCGCTGCTTTCATAGTCCTTCATGTGCTGCCTGGTGCACAGTGCCCACATTTCTCATTTCACAAGGTTGCCTTGCTGAAAATGTTTAAAACTTCTCTGTAGTCACTTTCGGGTAAGTAATAATTTAATTTTTTTTCTAATGTAGTCTAACTTCTATTTATAGATATTCAGCACAAAAAAGTGTGATATAAATATATAACATTGAGATTTATGAATACTTAAATGTATTTTTAAATTATTACTGGAAATGTGCGGGGTTGGGTATTGATTAGTTTCTTGGCCAGTTTTGGTTGAGTGTAGTCAGATGCGGTTCTTACGTTTTTAGTTGATTTTATCAGTTAATCACTCTACCCTCTTGTGGGGGAGGGAAGCCTCCTTCCTGCCTCTTTCCATTTCCTCTCATGAGCTCTGCACTTCTCTTCCCCCACTGCCCACAGGAGTCTCCTGAACCCTTTGCCCTTGCTCTGGCTCTCTGGAGCCTGTTCTGAAAGATTCTGTTCTGTCAATTGCTTCATGCTGCCCATAGCTCTTGATGGACCTTCTGATGTCCTTTAACCCTGTCTTGTCCTTCGAGGGTTCCTGGGCCTTCAGAGATCTTGTCCATCTCTGTAACATCATTACCTCTGGCCTCTGCTCTTTCAGAAACACAAAGCAAGTCTACTTTCAGTATTAATTGTAATGAACAATCTTGTAGTTTCTGAAAAAAATGCTGAATTAAAAACCTCTCTATAGAAAAGTTACCTTTTAGTCACATTTCTCCTTTAAACCTAATTTTCTGCAGTTTTGATGAGAGAACATCCTAGCTGAAAACCATGGGTAAGAAAAAAAATTAAACTCTGAGCCCAGAACCTGGACTTCATAAACACCTGTTTTAGTTTCAAAGTAAAGTGAAAGGGCCTTTCTAAGAAATTAGAACAGCAAAAACAGCAAAACAGAGCAAAAGCAAAGAGAAAAGAAAAACCTTTCCAGCAGAGACAGGAAGTGTCCTGCCATTTCTGGTGCTAATTTTATCTAGTCTTGCACCAGACGTGACTGAGGGCTACAAATATCTGTAACCAACCAGCAAGAAGGAGTAAGGCATCGGAACAGAGCTGTGGACTTTGCCTCTCATAAACGCCCTTCTGTGGGAGAGACTGTGCCTTGGAATTTGGGGTTTGAGAAGGTTTATGCTGTTTTGCCATAAAACACTGTAAAAGGTAAATTATCACATATGATATTACCTTTCAAGTAAGTCCATTTAGACAAGCTGCTGCTTGGTAGACGTGGCCTACCTAATTAGAGAGCTGCTGGTTACCACCAAGATCTGAGGGCCAGCAATTGAGGCTAAACATTTTCAAAAGGAGACTATGGCTGTGCATACTTAGATAACAGAGGAATGATGACTTCACTGAGCCATTCCATTGCCACCCAGCCTGAGGAAGGCGGTGAAGATTCGAGGTGATTATAGCAAATAACCTGTGGTCTCATTTGCCAGGATGGTAATCTAGAGACCTATGCTATGTGTGGTACCTTGGGAATTAGAGCACTCACCTATTTTTATCCCTTTTCTTCCTCCTACTTACAAGCTAAGCTGAGCATCGGCCAGAGGGAAGTAAAAATTCAAGAAGGACCTCTGTACAGAGCCGAAGGTTATCCTGCCAGCATCAGTTGCAAAGTAAGTGGTCATCAGGGTCCTTCCACACAGGATTTCCAGTGGTCTATTTACCTGCCAAGCACCCCGACCAAGGAAATCCAGATCATCAGTACCAAGGATGCCGGCTTCTCTTACGCAATGTATGCCCGGAGAGTGCAAAGCAAGGAGATCTACATAGAGAGGCTGCAGGGCGACTCGGTCCTGCTGCATTTCTCAAAACTCCAGATGAAGGATGCTGGCGAGTACGAGTGCCACACACCCAACACGGATGGGAAGTACTTTGGAAGTTACAGTGCGAAGACAAATCTAACTGGTGAGCTCTTGTTACCCAGCCCCTGGAAATCCTGCATCCACTATCACAATGCCCTGCCAAGGGAGAGACTTTCCACTAGTCTGTTTGCTCTGGGTAAAGAGCCTACCTACCACTCCGAGTATTTTGGAGATGTATCACAAGTAGGTGTCCCGTGTTTTTCCAGTGACATATGCCATGCAGGTGGAGGAGCCAGTGTGGGGCCTTCCAAGGCCCCCACTTACACGTTGATAGTAGCAAAGCATTAGATAG
Organism: Mastomys natalensis; assembly: GCA_021653895.1. Taxonomy (NCBI): domain Eukaryota; kingdom Metazoa; phylum Chordata; class Mammalia; order Rodentia; family Muridae; genus Mastomys; species Mastomys natalensis. The sequence goes on from JAJTUV010001029.1 coordinate 216,949, forward strand.
ATCTTTGCATGTCCCCTCACCCCCATATCATCTTGCAGCTCAGTAGGAGAGCCAGCACCAGTATCATGAGTGATGTCATTAACTGCAGAATGATTATGTTCCAACCACCATTTCCTAGCACATTTATCTGGAGGGAAAGGATCAAATACTTGCAACTGTGGTTTGCGTGGAATATCTAGTTTCCTTTTGTAGTTTAGCAAACTCCTACATGAACTCCAAGATGCAGATGCAGCACTACCTCCTTTGCAGAGCCCTTTAGATTGCCTCAGGCTGTATCCCCAACTTGGTTCTTCTTAATGCCCTGTTCATACTTCGATTAGCAGCATTCACCCAGTTACCTCCTAACCAGCTACTTATTGCCCATCTCCCACCACCTCTGAGCTTCCCGGGAACTCTCAGCTCTTGTGCAATGTCTATAATATTCATTGACTTAGCCTTGGTGCTGCTTTTACATGGGCTTCAACTGTGTGGTTTACATCAAGGAAGAGAATAGTAGGGCCCTTAGACAGCTATGAAAACTTTGGGAAAGCTTGCATTTGGTCTCTGAATAACAAATTACATTACTTTAGATCTCCATAATAGAAAAAGCAGATTAGGGTTTAGGGAGGGAAAAGAAGCAATCCCCTCATGTCCATATAGTGAGACAGAGTGGCTGAGAGCCAGAATCTGGGTCCAGAAACTCCAGTCTTCCTCCTCCTTGTGGCTGAGTAGCTAACCTGGCTCCAGCCTGTGCTGATGAAGCAAAGCCAGGGTCCCGTATCACTGAGCCACTGACTTTGTAAAGTTCCTCTGCTCTCTCAGCCAAAGGGAAAGCCCAACTTAGGAAAGCTGGGAGCGCTCCAGGGATGTGGCTTGCAGATGAGGTTTAGGTGCATCTTCCCTTGAGAAGGTCTAATGAGACAAACAGGAACCAGTAAGATAATCACTGTTGCCTTGTTTACAGTGATTCCCGACACCCTGTCTGCCAGCATGCCCTCCCAGACGCTCAGGAAGAAGGAAGGCGAGCCTTTAGAACTCACCTGCGAGGCAACCACAGCCACGGCTCAACATACCCATCTCTCTCTCACCTGGTACCTGATGCAGGAAGGAGGAGGGAGCCAAGCCACTGAGATCATTTCTCTTTCCAAGGATTTTATATTGACCCCTGGGTCCTCCTATGCAGACAGGTTTGTGGCCGGTGATATCCGGCTGGACAAGCTTGGAGACACTTTCTTCAAGCTGTCCGTGGGCAAGCTCCGGGCCTCAGATCAAGGCCAGGTGTTCTGTGAGGCCACCGAATGGATTCAGGATCCAGATGAAACATGGACTTTGATCACAAGAAAGCAGACAGATCAAACAGCTCTGAGGATCCAGCCAGCAGGTAATTATCTTCTCAGGAAACCTGTGAATTCATTCTCAGTGACTATGTAGGGATATCTTTAAAAACAAAACAAAACAACTTTCTGTTGACTTTCTAAAAGGTAGATAAAAAGTTTAAGTTAATTTTGTTTTTGTCATCTGGAAAGCATAACTAAGTAGATATTCCAGAATGTTCCATTAGGGCCATGTTCATGGGAGAGGTTATATGTGACAAGAAATGTGAAACTGATAGATTGATACTACAAGGTGGCCATGGAAATCGCGTTAGAACCACGGTTGCCAGGCACTTTGTAAGCACATTGTCTCCATTATTTAATTGTAGTCCAAATAATCACCCACAGTACAGTCAGCTCTCTGTTTTAAAAAACAAGAGACCCCAGTTACAGACACAGTGAGTACATCCTAACACCTACCAGGGACAGAAGGTGCTCGCTTCTAAAGTCAAATCTACTCCTCTCCAAAGCCCACCTACCACAGGCAGCGGGGCCTCAAAGCAGCTCCAGTTTCCAGTACGGAGCCTCGCCCCTGTCGGCAGCTGGATGCCCTTCTACCAGGCCCCATCTCTATATTGAAATGGTGCCACCTTGCACGATTCATTGATATTTTTGTCAAAAGTAGACGGGAAGGCCTGGTCATTTTTGGTCTTTTTATGTGCGTTGGTTTAATAAGAGGATCCTCTGAGACCATGAGTATCCACTGTAGAAAGCAATCCTCCAGTGGTGGATCACTGACTTCATATGATACTCAGCCCCACCGCATCCCGTGGCCTTCACGTGTCCAAACTGTGCTCAGTGGCCCTACAAGGCTCTATCACATGAGCTCGGAAGTTAGGAAATTCTACTGTTTATCAGACAAACAAACAAAGTAAGAAATAAAGGTTGGGGGTTCAGAGGAAGAAGCAAATACCCAGCATACAGTGAGGCCCAGGTTTAATCCCCAGTACAAAAATAAAAGAGAAAACCAGAAGTCCTAATTTATAGTAGTTTAACACAGCATGAAATAGTTCAGTTTCATTTGGGAGGCAGGCCTAAGTACATCTTGACACATTTGTGTGTGCAAAATTTTTCCTTACTGGGACTGCTTTCAGAAAATCATGGACACTGTCCTTCCTGGGTGACTTAGACTAGTTAGGGACTTTGTCATTTTCTTTTACTTCAGGGCTGTTTTGGAGTAGGGATCTCTGGCACCACAGAACTGAAAGGTGACATACACTGCAACCAGGGGATTCTTATCACGGATCCCACCTGTCTTGTGCTGAAAGGGGCAAGTACATCGACCTTTCTAAACATCTGCCTTGCCTTTATTACCTAGCAAGAGATTTTGAAGTGAGCATCACGGCCAGTACCTCACCTGGTGAAGGAAAACCCTTGGACTTGGTTTGTCTGGTTGTTGGCAGAGACGGTGACCCACAGTTTCAGGGCACTTGGTTCCTCAGTGGGAAGGAAATTGCCCAGATTGATGCTGGTGGAGTCCTGAACCTGAAGAGAGACTACAGAGACAGAGCAAGCCAAGGACAGCTACAGGTTTCAAAGTTAAGTGCCCAAACTTTCTCTCTCAAGATCTTCTCCGTGGGTCCAGAGGATGTAGGTGCCTACGGCTGTGAAGTGGCAGAGGTGGTAAGGACTCAGACGGGCTCCTGGCAGGTACTTCAGAGAAAGCAGTCACCAGGCTACGAGGTGCAGCTGAGGGAGCCGGCAGGTACGTGACATGACATAGGGACATTTACAGATGGTGCTCTCTTCAGATGCTCCTGGGGGTCCGTACAGGAACATGGGTGTGTGTGGGGGGGTGTCTTCCTTTAGAGTCTAGAGCCTGCCAGACCCTACTGGAGGGGAAGTAAATTGTGAAGGAAGGGACAGCACCCAGACTAGCCAAGATGTTCAGAGTACAACTCCTGAGCCAAGGGGCATGAACATTCTTCTTTATTTCTCTCCATTTCAATTCTCTTGTCTATAAAATGATACAGGGAGGTGGCCCCTAAGTCTCGTCTCATTATCGTATGTTGTTTGAGTCTATTTGCTTATTTTTTAAAGTTGTAATTTTCTTATGCTGTTTTCCGTTCAACAAAGTCCTCTGACTTTGTGTGTTTGTACACTTGTATGTACCTAAGCATAAGCATATGCTTGTAAGTACATGAATATGCTGCATGCTTGTGTGCCCGTGTATATGAATGCGTGTGTGTGTGTGTATGGGGGTGGGGAGAAGTGTAGAGTCTCTTTTCTGGGGAACACACAGCCGAGTAAGCTGACCTTGGGTTGAGTCTGGGCAGCCATTTTTCAATTGCCTTCTGCTAATCTTATTATGTTAACTTGCAGTGGGTCATAATTCTGACTCATAGTGAGGAATGAAGCGACAAATGAAAGCGGACAGACTCTATTCTCTGCGCTTGCTGGGATGCAGTGAGCTGTCTGTTCAACTGGTCTGAGCATCCCTAACAGTGCGAGCCGCTGCTGTGGCTTGTGTATAATTGTCCTTCAAAGGCTCAGGGTTTGGTCCTCAGTGTGGTGATGAGGATGAAATTAGACCATGGCAACTCCACCCTCGTGAATGTATTAATGCCACCTTGGGAGACAGAACTGCGTGAATGAGACCATCCCTATATGCTTGACCCTCCTGTTCCCTCTCTTCTTCACAATGTCCTGCTGTAGTTAGAGGGTCCCACCATGCCAGTACCACAATATTTGGATCCTTAAGCCCATGAACCCCTTTATGCATCACCCAGTCTCGCATATCTTGTTCTTGCAACACGAAACAGCCCTAGGACAGCCACTGGGTTCATCATTACTTTGTGAATCCTCAGTGCTTTCTTTGTGTATAGCATAAAAACAGATGCACCCACAACTAATATTAGAATCCTCTGGGCTGAGTGGTAAAGAAAAACTCTAGAAAGAAATTTGCCCAAAAGCAAAAAAAAAAAAAAATTAGGGGAAGAAATTTTAATTAAAAATAAGCTGAGCTAAAATGAAAGCTATTCTGGCAACACTGGCTCATTAGGGGTATCTCCAAAGATAGATAAATGCCCCCTTGAGCTCCACTTCCCTCTCCCCATTGGCTAGGGAAGAAGAAAGCAGAGCTCAGGACGAGTGGCAGGCCAGGAAGTGTGTTGGTGTTAGTTTCCATGCTAAACATTTGGTCTAAGTTTCTAGGATTCAGGAAAAACAATGTGGGCGGTTTACATATTTGCACAGAGCTTGCTAAATCTCTGAACTCCCAGGGGAAAATATCTACAAACTTCTTTAAACCTGGGGTGTGAGAATTTGTTCCCAGGAGCTCCAAAGGGTGCTTCATGGTGTTGGGCTCTGGTCCTGCAGAGCAATCTTTTAATGCTCAAGAGAATTATTTTTTCATAAGCTGTAGTCCAAACTGGGCCTAACATGTAGCAATTGGAACACTTATTAGCATACTTATTGGAGGCCTTGTCTAACATTCTGTTTTGAAAGTCCAACTGCTATTTGAAACATGAGCAGACTTTATCACTCCATGAATATTTTAAACAGAAGGGAACACCCCCTGCCACTGTGCCTTCTTGCTATGAGGCTAATGACCACAAGGCATTTTTGAAGTGATGCTAGTTGAGACTGATCGTGATGATTATGTTAAAGAGGTGAGATTGTGGCTTGTTATTTCCCTTCTAATTTTTAAACTTTGGTCATGAGTCATTTTTATATCAACAACAAACAAACAACATATACCATGATCGCTGTCTCTCACACCCAAAATGCAGAAGCAAGCTTGATAATTTGCTCAACTCATTTATGAAGATTAGTCTTCATTCTGCCTTTGTAGCTGGTGTGTGCATGCCTGGAGCAGTGGATGGAATCTCTCTCCTCTATAGGGAAGAGCAATTTGCAGATTCGTTTAGATCCCCTTTAGGTTTCTAATGCCAGTCTGTTTTATTTTTCTCTTTTGCCTTGAACTACCTCTGCTGTTGCCAGGGCCTCTTATTAAACACTAATGGTAATAGCTAACCCCTTTTCAGTACTCTCCATAGCCCAAGGCCTACGCCCTTAGTGTGGCCTTTGTTCGGTCCTCTCCACAAAGCAAAAATGTGGCTGCTATTATTACCCTCATTTTTCCTGGAAAGAAACTCAAAGGCTGGGAGAGGTCAAGAGTGCTGCCCAGAGTAATCTGCCTCCAGGTCATGGTGGGTGTTATCTTTACACTTAGTGCTGGGATGCCCAGGACACGGGAGCTCCTGATGTATCTTCATGGCCTACAGGGCAGCCAGAACAGGACCTTGTACAAGAAGCATTTGTTGAATGAATGTTTTCTTTACGTCTTGAACTTCCCATCCAGGAGCTGGCCTTGCATTTATAGTTATTTAGCATATAGTTATATTATAGCATTTAAACATAAGAAGACTGTCACTTGCCAATGATAGATGATTATAATATATATATATATATATATATATATATATATATATAAAATGTATGCGTATATAAATATAAAATTTTCCCAGATTAGTGGTTTTTATGGTAGTATTGTAAACAGAGATCTAATTAATAATTTTCTTTCCTTATTCAAAACACACACTAAGCTAATTAGGACTGGCAGGCAAATGTAAGCAGAAAGATAGAGAACATACTGAAAAGACTGACAGCCTTTACTCTAAAAACAAACACCCTAAGATTTAAATTATCAGGGGTTCATTACTTTCAGGTTCATTTACTCTCCCTAATGAATCAAACAAAATACTATCAGATATTTGCCCAACTAGACGTTCTTCAGTATGGGCCAGCTGAACAAAACCATAAAAAAAGGAAGTATATTTTATGAATCATGTATGTGTTCATAGGCTCTCCTGTCTGCTGTCTTGTTTCCACTATGTAATAATTACCTTAGGGAAGTTTTATTTTATTTACACACACATACACACATACACACACACACACACACACACCCTTGCACACGTATCCATCTACCCATCTAGCTGTCCATTTATCTTTCTATCCATCCTGTCAGTCAGCCAGCTATTTATAATGTGTTTGGAAGATCTTTGTTCTGGGCGTGGTACAGGAGAATCAACCAACTCTGTTCAAACAAGTCAAGTACTTTATAGTTCAATTTCATCATATTTTAGAAATGTCTTATTTACTTGAAGCACTTTTCTTCCATAACCTATAATCTGCAGCAAGAAGTGTGGCCGTGTCCGCTGAGCAGTGTGCTGTGTGGGAAGGAGAGACGCTTACCCTCCTCTGCAAGGCAGCTGGAGATGCAAGTGCTCTGTCTGTGAGTTGGTGGCTCATCCCACAGGACCAGACCACGCCCGTGTTTGTGGCTGGCATGGGGCAAGATGGTACTGTGCAGCTAGGAGTCTCTTCTCAGGGCCCTGGGTACCATGGTAACAGGAGGTTGGAGAAAGTGGACTGGGCCACCGTTCGGCTGGAGATTGCTTCTGCCATGGTCACAGACAGCGGTACCTATGAATGCAGAGTGTCAGAGAGACCCCAGAACCAGGCTAAAGATCTGCAGTCAACCAGAAGATTTCAGTCACTGTAAAACCTCTAAGTGAGTCCCTGGGAAAAGTCCTTTTCTGAATGTGTGTCAGACACTTCATTCTATATTGCAATTTGAGTGATGTCATCCAGAACCCCTGCCAAAGGTACATGCATCCTGAGTGCCAGCAGTATGTGTACCCTGAGTGCCAACACTGTGTACCCGAGTGCCAGCAGTATATGTACCCTGAGACATACAGAGCAGTATATGCAATTCAGGGCTGTCAGCCACCTCTCAAGTTTATTCATCTTTATAATGATCATTCTAGAGTGATTGTTCAAATTGTAAATTGTTCAAAGTTGAAAACAAACCCCTATGACTCGGAGTTAACTTACAGATGAGTGGAGCCAAGCCTGCCCCCTTCCGGCAGCAGCCCAGGTATCATGGAGTCTTCTCTAGCACGGGCAAGAGAGTGACACTGAGCCCAGGGGGGTGGGGAGAGGAAGGAGGCCAGACCCTGGCTGCGTGTGGTGTCCCTGTTCAGTGCAGCTGTCTAAGTGGTCCACTGGAGAAACACTGCCTGTTTGTTGTGGCTGCTGAGAACAGTCGTAGGCGAGGGGGGAGATTTGGAGAGCTGAGGTTGAGATTCAGGACAGACTGTACTGTGGATCCACCTCTACCCCCAAATTCACAACACTCCAGGAACACAAATGTGTGGCCCTGTGTGAAGGGTGGCATTGAGAAAACTTGGAAGTCCCCGTGCTTGGACTTGGTAAACAGGAAGCGTGTCTCGCTTTCTTCCCCCAACAGAATCAAGTTTACGAGTCAATCTGATGAGCCGTCAGCCACAAGTGATGTTAGCCCATACCTTCGACCTGTCCTGCATAGTGAGGGCCAACTATTCGGACCTCAAGCTGCCATTCTCGGTAATGTGGCAGTTCCAGCCAGCTGGCGCTGGAGCCTTTCATCAGCTTATTCGGATTACCCACAATGGCACAGTTGAATGGGGGGACATCCTCTCCCAGCTCCACAGGAAGATGAAGGTGTCACAGTCTTTCTTTCGTTCTCAACTCCAAATCCACGATGCTGCTATGGAGGAGACAGGGGTGTATCGGTGTAAAGTGGAGATTTATGACAGAAATTCCATGTGCACAAGAGGTCCAGTCAGGGTATCTGCCACCTCTAACCCAGTAATGATTACTGTCACCTTTCCAGGTAAGTGATACTTGACATTGATCCCTGTTTAAAAAGAAAAGAAAGAATCTTTTTTTGCCAGGTGTGATAGCGCATGCCTAGAATCCCAGTATTCAGGAGGCCAGGATAGGAGGATTGAGAATTTGAGGTCAGCCTAGGTTGAAATAGTGAGCCTCTGTCCCAAATAACAACAGAACTCCTCCCACTTTGTGTAAACTATAGAAATGGACACAAAGTATCCATTCACCATGTTTGTTGTGGTAAAGTGAGCATGATGTAATGGCATTAACATGAAGTTGGTACACGTAGAATGGCCACATTGGCTGCTAAAACAATGAACTAGTTCCCTAGCAGCTAATAACCACTGATCTTTGACCTTTCCACACCTGCCATGAGTTCCCGTTGCCAGTGTGGCACAGCCGAACCTCAAGAGCCTCCTCCATCCAGGGGAGACAATATTTTAGGTCAGTCACTGCTGGTGCCTCAGCATCTTTTTCGTATTTGGAAGTAATGAGGATCATGTAAATCCTATTAGAATACTGTCTTAGTTAGGGTTTTATTTAGTTAGGGTTGTCTGTGAAGAGACAACATGACCATGGCAACTCTTATAAAGGAAAACATTTAATTTGGGGCTGTCCTATAGTTTCAGAGGTTCAGTCCATTATCATCATGGCTGGAAGCATGGCAGCATCCAGGCAGATACAGTGCTAGAGAAGGAGCTGGCAGTTCTACATTTTGATCCACAGGCAGCAGAAAGAGACTGTGTGCCACACTGTGGATAGCTTGAGCAATAGGAAACCTCCAAGTCCACCTCCTCAGTGACACACTTCCTCCAACAAGGCCACACCTACTCCAACAAGGTCACGTCTCCTAATAGTGCTACTCCCCATGACCAAGAATTCAAACACATGAGTTTATAGGGGCATACCCATCCAAACCACCACAAATATGCTTAGCTAGCTAGCTCTTTTAACATAGCGTGTAAGAGAGAATTTATGGTTCCATTCCAATTCAGTCTTGACTCAATAACAGAACACAGAGGCTAAGAGTGAAACCCTACCTAGCTAAAGTTCTGCCGCCTTGGGCTTCCTCTCTCCTGACTTGCCTTCAGGGACTTTAAGATGACTCAGATGTGATGAGCTCTGGGTTTGGACAAATCACTTAATCTATCCCTACCACAGTCACCACCTCCATAAATCTCTGATGTGCACTTGAACTGGGGTGTGTCTATTGTGCACCCAAAGCAGTTTCTCAGGCATGGCAGCCACCACCTGCTCTGTGCTGCTGACCAACGTTTTTGTTAATAGTCGTGATCTTGCTCATGATTTAATGCCTTAATATATTTGTCCTTCCCATAATGTCTGAGATTGCTTCCACGAGTCTTCCTTTTTCTTGCTCTCAGCCCTGTGGCATGAGGTTTCCTTCCTAACACCATGGATTCCTTCTCATTCTCTTGTACAGAATTCTCCTCCACCACTGAGTTGCTATATTAATTCTTTTGTTTGGTTTTGGTTTTTGACCATGTCTCATCCTGTAGTGCAGGCTGGCCTGAAATTCTCAGTTTTCCTGCTTCAACCCAATAACTGTCCCAGTTACAGGTGTATGCTACAATGCTTGGCTTTTCTTTGCTTTTTCTTTGTGTCCTCTGATTCTCTGTGCTTTTTCTAGGATAAAAATAAAATTCTTCCTGTGGATACAATCTCAGGAAGAGACAACCTCTGTGTTCATCATCCAGAATGGTTTGTCTTCTGGGCTTGGGATTTCACATCTAACTGCTTCCAAGGCGTGCCTATATTCAGTGTCATAGTATCAGTCATTATCATTGTCCAAAGATGTCCCTTCCATATTGTTTATGATGTGGTGGTCCTCCCCACATCCCAGCGCCACAGAAACTGTGTCCTCCACATGTCCAAACTCCCATGGCAGGCATGAAAGACCTTTTGTAATCCTCTACACTTGTCTCTTTGGTGCCTCCTACTTTCCATCCTAGATCTGACTTCCAACCACACTCAACTGCCTGGTGATCCCTATTTCCTTTTATGTGGAATTCCTTTGCTCTCTATTCGTCAGAATGACTGCTATTGATCTTCAAGACTCAGTTCCGAGTTACGTCCTCCAGGAAGTCTTCCCTCACTCCTGTCCTTGGGTTTAGACAAATCTGCTGGGTGATCCTGATATTTGTTACATCACGACATATCTCTGTCCCATATTAGTGACCAATTCCAGGAAGTCTTCATTCCTGTCCTACAACTTCCTCTAAACCGTGACTCACTGACAGGAGCTGTTCACAAACCACCTAGAATAGTCTGGTGTGTGATACATAATGTGATTAAGAAATGTTTGTTGAGGGAAAAATTCAGGGACCTACTGGCAACATCAAGAAAAGTAGAGTGATCAACAAAAAATGGCAGAGAGATTTGTGACATTTATTGTGTATCTTAGGACAAAGGAAAAGCCACTAGAGTTAAAAGATAGCAGGCCCCATGCCCATATGATAGTCTCAAATGGAGTGGCTGCAAAAAGACAGACTTGCAATAGCTTATGAATAGCCTCGTTTTGTTTACTCACTTTGGAAGGCAGCTCTAACTAGACTTTGACAAATTGGGGATCCAGAAGTGGTTCAGATAGTAAACACACTGAGGCAGAGCGCTCATAATGTCATTTTCTCTCAAATGATACAAATATGCTATGGACGAGATCCCTCTGCCTAAATATAACAGGATTATCATGTGGAGGAAGAGCTGGGCTTTTTTTATGACTGCTCCATCCTCGCACAGTAAGGTCAGAAGGAGGACCAGCAGATGAATGCTATGAAGAGAGAAACATCAACTTGCAATCACACAGACTTCTCACAGTCATGTCTGGTCTTTTGACGTTGTAACACTACACTGGCATCCTCAGAGTTCATGCACAACTGAAACACCAAAGGCCAAACAAAATTTCACAGTGTTTTAAGCACATTTACAATTTTGTGTTGGGTCACATTCAGAGCTCCTCCTAGCCTCATGCTGCCTGCAAGATGGACAGAGCTCAGTGATGGAAAGGACAGCTGCTTCCTCAGATTATGAGTCATACCAAAGTTGAGTGAACAGTTAGGGCAGCTGCCGTGAGGGAATTCACCCACATGATGGTTGTAGAGCAGCAGTTCTCAACTTAGGGGTCGAGAGAGATTGAGCATATCAGATATTTGCATTGTGATTAATAACAGTAGCAAAATTACAGACATGAGGTAGCAACAAAATAATTTTATATTGGGGGTCACCACAACATGAGGAAGTGTATTAAAGAGTCACGGCATTAGTAAGGTTGAGAACCACTGCTGCTATAGTGGCTATTTGCCCTGGTTAACAAGCTAGCTTAAAATTCTGGTGTGTGTGTGTTTCTAGTAAAGTAACTCTTTTCATTATTTTTCTTCAGAGAGCAAACTGAGAGTGGACTCAAGCAGTCGAGTCCAAGAGCTATCCATCAGCTCCAGTACTCAAATAGAATGTGCCATCTTGTCCCGAACTGCTGGAAACCTTCCGTTATCCATCATTTGGTACTTCTCTTCCATTTCTGCAAATGCATCCTATCTGAAAATCCTAGAAATGGACCAAACCAATGTTGTAAAATATGGGGATGAATTTCAAACCCCTCGGAGCAAGCAAAAATTTTTTTCTGAGAAAGTTTCTCAAGACTTATTTCTGCTGAACATTCTGAGCATGGAGGACAGTGACCAGGGCCACTACCACTGTGCCATAGAAGAATGGCTCTTGTCTACAAATGGCACTTGGAAAAAACTTGAAAGAAAGACTTCAGGACTCACAGAACTGAAACTCAGACCCACAGGTAAACCTTAGGAGAGTATTGTCATACATCTTTCTATAGAATTTTTCTCTAGCGACGTTTAAGGTGTGACTATGAAGAGATTAAAAAAATACGAAACCATAGAAATCATAGGCACCTACAAATGACTACAGGGCCTGGTAGCCTACCAGAGGAGGGGAGGTTGCTTAAGGTAAATCAGTATGAGGATTCAAGCTCAAACAGGAACAAGATCCCTTTGCCTGGTTTGCTTATCAGCTTGGCAGCCTAGTCCATGCAGCTGCCCAGGGAATCGTATCTCCAGATCTCTATAATAACAAGCTGTGTCACTCCAGTGGGGGCCCTACTGTAATTTGGCAGAGAAAGAGTAACACGAAGCATATTTCTCCCACTGTGAACAGAAACTGTACAACTCTATGGGGATATGTGGAGAAATTGCTTTTCAACATTTGGCTGCCTAAACATAAGGCAAATAAGAGTAGTTAACTGTTGGAATGGCTTACTGGGGGAGTCTTCTCCACCTCTGGAGATCTTTAAAAGTGTAATGGAACTTCCATCCATTCCAACTAGTCTACAAATGCTACTGTCTGAATGCAGACAGGCATGACTGGGTCTCTCAGTCCTGGCTGGGTCACCTCTATCTGTTGGTTAAAGTCAAATGGGTATCACAGCTAAGGAACTGGACAAGATCCAATAGTGTGATGTAAATAACTCGATCCAATGTGGTACTTAAAGTACTGTTTTCAAGATGACATTTTTTAAAAAGCCTCTAAGATTATAACTGGACATTCCCATATGCTAGAAAGGGGACTGCAAAGGTAAAAGAGACAGGGCTCTTGTCCGTGGCAAGCTCACAGACTGCAAGAGAAGCATAAGAGAAACCGGCTTAGGAGCGATCTCTTCCTCTGTCCTTTCTCTTCAGGTCCCTCTCATTCTCTATTAAGCTTGAGTGTTCCCCAGGGAGTAATCCTGGGCCCTTCTTCTTAGTCTCTGCTTTTCTCAGAACTTCTAAAACCCTGCCCTGGCTTTAACTATTGTCTACAAGATAATCATCCCAAATCTTTGGATTTAGATACTCTGAGCCTTGCACTTTTACACTCTACTGTTCACTTCTGCTTGGATCCCCAGAGGCCCCACCCCCATTGCATTTATTATCCTTTCTGCCCCTCATGATTACTTTGTCTTTCTACATTCTGGATCTGTGTGACTGATATTTCTTGCCTTCCAGTTGTCTTAGACAAATGCTTGACTATGCGTGCCTGCATGTTTTTAAGGAAGCAACATCTCTTGGCTCAAGCTAGTGTTTCTAAGGTAGAAATGTGGCTTCAGGATTAGATCTTTTAGTGTATCAAGAAATTTTCAGTCTGCACTGTTAAGTCAATTGGATTGGGAGGCACCTAGGAGGATAGTAAAATCCACTTTGGGTGTGTTTATAAGAACATTTCTAGAATGGATTAGCTAAGGGGAGATCTACCTGAATATGTGTGGCCTCATCAAATAGCCTGGGGTTGGGGGTGGGAGTGCCAGACAGAATAAAAGAGAAGAAGAAGGAAGTCCCTGGGTGTAGCTGTGCCCTCTCCTCTTCCTTGCCATCCTCAGAGCAGCTTTGCCACATGCTCCAACACTATGAAATCCTGCCTCACCTCTGGCCCAAAGCCTAGATGACTTTGGACTGAAATCTCTGAATCTATCAACAGTATGAGCATCTCTTCCTCTTAACTCTTTCTTTTAAGTATTTGTTAGAACAGCAGCAGCAGCAGCAGCAACAACAACAAACTAGTATGGAAAGTTGATTCCAGAGAGGTGGGGGTCAATGCTGTGACCCAGCCTGACGAAGTTGTTTTAAGCATTTGAATCTGGTTTGAAGGAGGTGTTTGGAAGAGGTTGAGGAAGCAAGACAAACAGTTCTAGTATGGGCAATTGTGGTGAAAGAAAATGCCGGTAGGAGTATGGACAGAGAGAACTTGCTCATGAGATTTTACATGGAAATGGGGGCTTTACTGGGAAGTGGTCTAAAGGTCATTCATGTTGAGTTCTGGCAAATATTTTGTTTATTCCTTGAGACCTGAGTGAGGTTGACCTCAAAAGAGAAAAATAAAATTACAAGGCAACTCAGGCTATGGCATGGTTACTATGCATTCCTTTTAGCCAGGTTTACAGTGACGGCTAGTGACAAAACAGAGCAGAGAGATGTGAAAATATTGGCATCTGCCCAATAAAGAGGCTCATGTAAAGTTGTCAAGGAAAGTTGACTGTTAGAGATTAGTGCTGCATACTTTGCACCGGCACAAAAGGAAAAGTACTTTGGAGGCATCTCAGGAATTGGCCAGACCCACCCATCACAGACTCAAGGATGTAAAAGAGTAAATTCATTAAGAAAATTTTTACTTAAAAGCCAGGTATGGTGGCATTCAACTAGGAAGATTGAGACAGAGTAGGACATCTTCAAAGACATCCTGACTTACAGAGTGAGTTCCAGACTACCCTGAGCTAAGGTGATTATTTTTTTAATGACTTTTCCTTGAGGTGAGAGCAACATGACCGGAGTCCCCTGCTCACACTGAACTCCATAGGAAGTCAGTTCTGTAGGATCCATTTTACTGGGTGCAGCTGCATAGGCACTAAGAGGCCAGTGAAACTGTGGTCCAAGGACTCCTAGCCATAAGGCAAGCCATTGACTTGGTGCTAGTTTTGTAGACATGAAGAACATAGGAGTTATTGGATCATGGAGTCTGAAACCACCAGCCACAGTAACTTTGTTTCCTTAAGTTGTCTTGCTCAAGTATTTTTGTTGCAGTGATAAAAAAAACTGACTAACCTAACACAGTCACATTCCTCAATTTGAGAATGCTTGTAGTTGACCAAAGTCTCTTAAAATATTCAGGGTACCAAGCTCCATGTGATCGCCATGTAACTGTGGGTTACAGCTGTACACCTGGGTTAGGGAATGGATTACAGAATAAACTGCTAGGAGATACTGCGCACATCACTGTGGCAGGAGGTTTTTCCTCAGGTCAAAAGAAGAAAGACTTTCAAGAAGAAAATAAACCTTAGTGACAAAGGCCAATGAGAAAACAAAACCATGATTGAAGGGACCTCTTGAGCTTGCAAATGGACCTTGGTCAAGTATTGGGATGGATTAGAAACCAATTTGCAACCATATAGGGGGTAACTGGAGGCAAGGACACAGAATTAAGATTTTACATGATTCCCCATAAAGAGCAAGTAAATACTAATTAGACTAAACATAGTCTAAGGTCAGGGGAAAAGGTTGAAAAACAACAAAGCAGATTAATAAATGAATGTTTAGTGGAGTGGTAAATGTATTATACACCGTAATGTTCCACCTTGACTTTCTGTTGTTCTTTGTTATAAATCCTGGGGATTTTATTCCAAGTCCTCTCCTGCTGGTTAGTGGAGGAGGGGGGAGGAAGAAGCTGCATCGGGTGGAAATGGAGGATGCTGGGATATATTGGTGCAGGGTGGCTGAGTGGCAGCAACATGGCCACCCAGGTAAGTGGATCAACCAAGCCTCAGACAAGTCACAACGAATGGTGCTCAGGGAACTGCACTCAGGTAACTTGGGGATCACTCAGCCACTGGCTCAGGGATCATGGCATGGCATATCTGGTTCCCTTCTTCCATTCCTGCTAGCCTTGTTTCCTTCTTTCTTCTGGCTAATGACAATATTTCAAATTCCTCAAATTCCAGAGCTGCTTAAGGCATACTGATTAATAACTGAGACAGATCCCCTTGGGGGGTATTCTGACACTGGTATCAATGTTCTGTCTCTCAGTGTGTCTGAACAAGAAGATGATATCTGGGCGTGGTGGGGGAAGGTGATTCATAAGGACTGGTACTGCTGTAATACTTAGCTTGGTGGAGTACTGGAAGTTGTGGAATGAATAGCACCTGTGGCGAATCAAAGAGGAAGTTCAAAGTCGGGCAAAAGCTGTGAACCCGGCTGAGGTCGTGTCTATTTTAGCAGTAGGCTCCATCAGGCAAGAGGCTAAAGGAGGGAAGTGGTTAGCTTGGTTGGCAGCAGAGAATGTTCTGGCAAGTGTGACAAAAAGGAGAAGCATCAAAGGAAAACATTCATGATGAAGGTTCTCATGTCTGGAGAATCCCAGATGAGTGAAGTGAGATCTCCCAGTGGAAAGGAGAGGGCTCAGCAGTGACCAGGCCAAAAGTCTTGCTCTTCTCTAACTGTCCACCACTTTGCCTCCTAGGAAGTCAGGTCCATGTCTCCAAAGTGAGCTGGACAGGAAACGCTACCGAGTATGGAGAGGCGGGTTTCAGCTGCAGCCTAGACGGCTCAGGCAGCACAGCTTCCCTGTACTCTGTGACGTGGTACCGGAGCAGAGGAACCGCCATGGCCACCGACGCCACCAGGAGTCAAATGCTGGTGCATCTGCAGTATGATGGCTTGCTGCAGTATGGCCAAGAAGGGAGCAGGAGGCTCCTGCACTGCTACCGATCCTCTCCCACAGACTTCGTCCTGAAGCTGCATCGGGTGGAAATGGAGGATGCTGGGATGTATTGGTGCAGGGTGGCTGAGTGGCAGCAACATGGCCACCCAGGGAAGTGGATCAGCCAAGCCTCAGACAAGTCACAACAAATGGTGCTCAGAGTACTGCACTCAGGTAACTTGGGGGTCACTCAGCCACTGGCTCAGGGGTCATGGCATGGCATATCCAGTTCCCCTGCCATTCCTGCTAGCCTTGTTTCCTTCTTTCTTCTGGCTAATGACAACATTTCAAATTCCTCAAAGAAGATAACTTTCTCCATAATAACTCATTTCAACCAGCAAGGTCTGCATGGGGTTTGGGCACAGACACTTGACAAATAGGCACATCTGACCTGTTCTGACCTCCCCTGTCCAAGCAAAGAGCTATCAGCATCATGTATGCCTCTGATACCCAAATACCATGTGCAGCCAGCATCCTTACCTCTTGGATGATGCTCTAGTCTCCAGATGCTGTTTTGTAGTAAAAAAGAAAATGAGGCAGAATAAGGTAATAGTTAAGGTGATAGTTCTGCAATTTGACCCAACTGAACCAGAGTCAGTTACACCCAAATACTCTCTTGATCAAGGGAAGAAAAGAGCCCAAACACTCTTCCTCAAAGAATCAGTGCTGTGCTCTCTCTCTCTCTCTCTTTCTCTCTCTGTCCTCACCAAACAGTCAAGGCTTTGATAATGTTACTAGTCAAACATACCCAACTTATAGAGGCAGAAGAATTGTTGTGGCCTCAGAGCTTTAGAGCCTCTGGTCTACGATCATTTGGCCCTAGGTGGAGTCTGCAGCAGTATACTATGGCAGGAGTGTGTAGCTGAGCAAACTGCTCACCCCGTGGCTAGGAAGTAAGAGAGAGAGGAAGAGGAAGGGCTGGTGTCTTGCTGTCCCATTCAATGATGTGCCTTTAAGAACATGAAGATCTCCTACTAGAACCGTCTCTCACTAGGCACCATCACCTCCTAATAGAACCAAACTGAAGAGCAAGCCCTTTACACATGGACATTTTAGGGCATGGGATGGTCATTTAAGACCCAAATGGTAGCAATGGTCATTTGGTGTCCTCTTTCCATTGTATTATAGTGTCTTGGAAGACATCAAAGAGAGGACGATGTCACAGAGAGTTGCCTTCTGGGCTCCAACAAAGAGAACCACCACTCAAAGGCCTTTGACCTAAGAGTGACAGTTCTTTGTATAGGGAAGTCATCCTCAGTCACTGTCTCAGCCTAGTGTCACATCAGACATGTGAAGGGCATCTACTAGGCATGTGTTAATAAGAGTGGTCTCTTCCAGCAAGACCAATAAATTGTGGCTGGCTATAGGATCTGTCAGCTAATTATCTTATCTACTTCTTTCCATTCCAGTGAGACTCAAGTAGGTGAAAGGTGAACTACAGGCTGAACTTATGTCAGAAAGGGAAGACTAGAGAAATCAAGGCAAACTCTTGGTACTCTACCACAGGAAAGATAAATGGGATTTATCATAAAATTGACATTCCTAGGAGACCAGCTGGCTTTAGCGACAGTTCCTAGAAGGAAAAGGGTACATATGGCAGTTTCTCACAGGCAGAGAGCCTCACTATATCTAGTTAGGGTCTGTCTGAAGTGTTCCCTAGGACTCCACCATCTTTTCCCCCTGTCAAATCTTCAGGGGTCCATTTTCCTTCCCTCAGGTTCATTCTTCAATAATTTTTTTTCATGTGTCCAGGCAGAAGTTTTCTTATCAGCTTCTCATTCCAACAATTATAGGGTATTCCACACATCTGGGTACATCCCACAAATGTTTTCCTCTGCAATTCATAGGCCCCATAGAGTCAGCAGTTTTTGCAGTAGAATAAATAGGCAACAAAGGACAGATTCCGTGACTAGCAAGTATATCCCTATGAGACAGGTGAGATACTCCACAGCATATCTGTGACAGCATGTAGAACAGGTGTAAAGGAGGAACTCTGGAAGGAGGCATAAAAAAATGGAGTCACTTTTGTCTCCTCTGAAAATGCTCACAAGCCTGTGCCATGACCAGCAGGGTTTTCATTGCAACTAATATCATGTGTTCCCAAGGCTATGACTGAGATACTGGCCTGCTCCACCTTGCTGCTCCTGAGTGACGACGGTAAGGAACACAGCCTAGAGTGATAAAAAGTCCTTAGTGGTTGGAGTCCGTAAGCCTAAACTCAGATTACAGTCCTACCACGTGTTAGCTGTGTCATCACATTGTGTTTCCTTGGATGGCATTTGGCTTTCTCATAAAAAGAGGTTTTGAAAAACCTAGTACAAACACTGATAGATTATAAGTTTTAGATAAATGTTAACCCCTTTGTCTTTATGCCTCCAGCCAAACTTGTTACATACACATACATACACTGTCATAATTTCTTTTCATGTTGCTGCCATAAAACCTTTTGACAAATGCGACTTAAGGAGAGAAAAAGTTAATTCTGGCTCCTAGTTCAAAGATACAGTTCAGTTGGGTGGCGCACACCCTTGATCCCAGCATTTGGGAAACAGGCAGGCAGATCTCCAAGTTGGAGGCCAGCCTTGTCTACAGAACAAGTTCCAGGACGGCCAGGGCTACACAGAGAAACCCTGTCTGGAAAAACCAAAAGAAAAAAAAGACACAGTTCATGATGGTAAGAAAGTCAAGGTGGCGAGGGCTAGAGGGAGTGAGTTTCATTGTGTCTGCACTTGGGGAGACACCAGCAATGAGTGCTTATACTTGGCTCACTTTCTCCTCTTTTAGAATCTGAGTCTAAGGAATGATGTCACCTACAGTGGGCAAGCCTTCACACCTCAATTAGCATAATCAAGATAATCCTCCACGGATTTGCCTATTTCCTAGGTGATACCAGGTTCTGTCAAACTGAGGACTCTAGCCATCACATGTACATATGTAATATGCTTATACCCATCTATGTGGCAGACTTTTTAAATTTCCCCAATAGTAATTGTATGAGATCTGAGCACACAAAATCGCATATGGCAGAGATCTTTCCCACAGAATGGCGAGAGTTGACCCTGCTGTGATAAGCATTGTCAGAGAAGTAGTCCCAGGATGCTGAGGGAGCAATTGAACTGGAGTGAAGGGTCAAGAACGGATGCCACCTGGGAAGGTTCCCTAGAACATGGACATGGGGGAAGAAGGAAAATTTTTAGGAAAAGGTACACAAGATGGCAAAAAGATACAAACCTTCATGCCAGAGCAAGGGAACCTCAGTGGTTGAGAGGGCCTGAAACTCAGTGCACAAGGCTAAGTGACGGGAGCACGGGGTGGGAACAGCACAGAGCTAAGACGTGCATGGTGTCTAAAGTGAGGGAGGGGACACTGTATCATGGCGACTATGGGTGCTACTGAATAGGCTCAGGAGCAGCAGTTACTCCCTCAGAGTTACATTTAGAAGGTTCCCATTGGGTGCAGCAGTGAAGCTGAGGTAGAGGGAAGCAGACAGAGCAGGGTGAGCTACGTGAAACTGTAGATAAGATGAGGCAAGATGGAGGCCTGAGCCCAGGCAGTGCTAGTGAGGAGGGACGAGTGAGCAGTAGGTGATCGGAGGTTGCTAGCTAGCTAGACATCTGTGGGCAATGAGTGAGCAGAAGAGGCAAATCAGTATTGGGGCTTAGGTGGATCATGAGGCCGTTTACCAAGCAACCAAACCAAGGCTTAGAAGGGGAGAATGGTCTGATTTGTGCAAGTTGAGCTGGACCTCAACTCAAAAAGAGTTTCTAAGAAGCGTTTATCTGGGAGATAGTGGGAGCTCCAAGTGTGAACCGCACCTGACTTATACACTAGGGGTTATCAATGTGTGACCAGTAATGATGTACAGGGGAGAATGCCCGAGGTAAAGTACCAGGCGTCAGTGGTGGAGAATCAGAATAGGTATCAGGAGGCAAGAGCTACTCAGGAGGCTGAAGAATACAAATAGACTGTTTAAGATAAGAATGGAAGAGCCAAAGAGATGCCTCAGGGCTTAAAAACACAGCTGTGTAACCATGATAACTGGAGTTCAGGTCCTAGGACCCCTGCAACAAGTCAGGCATGACCTCATATGCACGTGTGACTCCAGAACTATTGGTGGCAAAGTTAGAAGGCTCTCTGGGTTTGCCGACTGCCAGTCTAGGCAGAAAGTAATATGAGCTACAGGAGAGACCCTGACTCAAAAGGATAAGGCAGTGGGTGGTAGAGGAGAACACCTGCATAACACACACACACACACACACACACACACACACACACACACACACACGGGGAGGGAGAGAACGGGGACATCTTCTCTGGATCTCACATGGTAAGGGCAGAAAAGCAATATGAAAGTCAGCCTGAGGTGGTTGAAGAGTTACTTTCTCAAGAGAGTAACTATAACAGGCAAGAGAGAAAACCATAAGAAACGCCAGGAAGCATAGATAGATGCGTTTCAGTTATTTGTTCTGCTTGGGGGTCAAGTTGGTAGGCTCTGGAGCATGTTTACAGTACAGAGAGGAAGAGGCAGTGGGGCTGGGGGAGATGAAGTTCATACAGCAGCCCAGCATCTGGCTGTGAAGGCAGCCCTCCATGCTCCTCTGTGATATCCTTCCTGATTCACATCTGAGCCTTTGTGGTTCTCTGACTTTCTCAGACAGCACCTTTACCATACACATCACCACTAGGGGGCACCCAAGAGAGACACAGATGCTTGTGGCTAATGGTTGTATTCCTGGTGACTGGCAGCTCTGCATGTTGGTAGACTCCAAATGAAATACAGCTTATAACTGCTTTATGACTTTGCCACCTCCCCTATTTGACCACACCAGACGGGGTTAGTCTTAGAACTACATGAAAGAGCCATGTATCACATGGCAGAGCAGACATATCCTGGACCTTGCTTCCCCCTAAATCCCAGTTATCTCACCTCACCTTCAGATCCTAAGTACAAATGTGCTATCTTTTTTTTTTTTAAGGTTTCATAGCTCCCAGGCTGTTTTAACACATGCTATAGAGGATAATCTTGAACTTCTGATCCTTCTGCCTCCACCTCCTGAGTGCAAGGATTACACACTTGCCCTATTACAGCATACATATATAACACGAGGGTTCAGACCCAGGCTTTTGTGCATGCCAAGCAAACACATTACCTAAATGTTGTGTTGTGAAAATTTGTCTTGATGCAGTGATAGGCTAGTCCATAAGACTTTCTGGGAGGTTGGATTAGTTGTGGCAGCATAATACTCATTACCATATCTCAGCTTTTATTTAGATAAGAATTTACTGAGAAATGGATTCTTAAAGGAGACGTGCATTCCTCCCACACTGAAGTTTCTAGAGAGGCCATTTGTTTATTTTCTACTGCGTACTCAACAAGGTCTGGCACGGTCTGGCACGAGGCACTGAACTAACACTTGAGAGAATGAACAAGCACTCCTTCAATTAGGTTAAAACAGGAAGCTGTCAGGGGCCGCCCACTCTAGGATGTACTTGCTGCAGAGTAAACCCCACTTTTAGTTCTTGGCAGGAGCCAGATCTCTCAAGTGACCTCATATGGCCCAAGTTCTGAATGGAGGTAGAGAAAGGCTGAAAACACTTTTATCCCCTCTCTCTCCCTCTCTCTCTCTCTCTCTCTCTCTCCCCCCCCCAACCCCCATCAGCATTTCTGAGGAAATGTCCAAAAGAAAAGCTCTTCCTGGTATGCCTGGCCGTGGGCAGAAGGAAGCAATTTCTAAATGACTGCTCAAGATGCAGTGAGTTCATTACACTTTTGGCTCTGTTCTGCAGGCCTTGTTCTTTGAGTCTGGGGCACTTACTTGGATTGATTCAAAATGCCAACCTGTAATGGTTTTGAGTGTCACCAGTTCTCATCCAAACATGGGTGAGAGGCAGATGGTGGGAAATGGGCACCACAGGATCCGGAGCAAACAGTGCCCTCCCCTGAGAGGTCATTTAGAAGCACCGGAGCTGACAGTTGCTTGCACTTGGCCAACTCAGCACTGTGCAGAGGGCACTGTGCTGCCCTTTGGTGGCAGACGGCTCTAAATGGAGCAGTCTCCTCCCATGAAGTCAGTTCCTTCATGCTGAAGGCTAGAGTCTCAGGAGCAGAATAGCCCAATGCCAGATTTCTTCCTATGTCCTGTGTGCCCGCCCCTGTCACCATAATCATATGCCATCCCAGGATCTGTGAGACTCGCCATAGACTCACCTCCTGATTCCCTACACCCAACTAGAAGGAACGCCCATGGATTGGTTCCTTTGCTATTGCTATGATAAGACACCATGACCAAGGTAACTTGTAGAAGAAATAATGTGTTTGGGCTTATAATTCCAGAGGGTTAGAGGCCATGGTGGCAGAGCAGAGGCAGCAGGTAGTGGGTGTGGCAGCTAGCACAGACAATGAGGGCATACATCCTGAACTACAAGCACAAAGCAGAGAAAGCCAACTAGAAGGGCAGCGTGGTTCTGTAAACTCACAATGTCTGCCACAGTGACATACTCCCTCCAGCAAGGCCACACCTCCTAAACCTCCCAATCAGCACCAAGAATTGGGGATCAAGTGTTCAAATGCCTGAGATGGATGGGGATATCTTACTCAAATCACCGAAGCCAGGGTCTCCAAAGGAGTCACTTGACTTTACCCTTGAAGGGTGAGATTTAGCCCTGGAAGAACATGAGAAGTCTGTTGTGGTTGTCGGCTTCCCCCATCTCTGGGACAGAAGACCTGAGATAACTTCTAAGGAAGAAAGGAATACTTTGTCTCATTGTTTTGGAGTTTTCAGGCCATGGGTGGTTGGTCCATGGCTTTGGGCTGGCAGCAAGGTGGATAAGAGGGTGTGGCACTTTAAGAAGCTTCTAACCTCTTGGCATCCTGGAAGCAAAAAGAAGGGGGGAAGGAGGGAGGTACAGAGAGAGAGAGAGGAGAGAGAGAGAGAGAGAAACAGAGAGAGAGAGAGAGAGAGAGAGGAGAGAGAATGAGAATGAATACCAGAATTCTACTGTCCCCTTTAAGGCCATGCTTCCAGTGACCTATGACCTCCGTTGAGCCCCACCTCTTAAAGGTCCCATCATTTTCCAGTAGTGTTAACCAAGGCCAAACCTTTATTACCTGGCTCTTTTGTAGGATATTCCAGATCCAAACTACAGAGCTGATGTCTCTGTGGGGAAGCAGGCTTGGGCAAAGGTTGCCTGGGAATTTCTCAGCTTCTCAGGAACATTCTAGCTAACGTCTATTGTTTACCCACTCAACAAATGGTCTAGATTTTGTGTTAAATGTTATATTACATATTATCACATTGCAGCTCCATAAATTGTTATTCCTGCTCAGTTGATAAGGAAACAGAGGATGAAGGAGATGAATAACTTCCCCAGTAAGAGTGAGTTGAGGAGTGAAGAGCTGAACCAAGCTCTCTCTGAAGTACAGGTGGTTCTCATTCACTCTGATGTAGGAACACACATGGCCAGTGTTTTCATAGGGACTCCATGGCTCCATCCTTCCCAGTGAAAAGTCTTGGGTCTGGGGTCAAGAGAGACACTAAGGCAGATAGATTATCATTTTGGGTAAGAAGTTTATTACAAGGGCTATTAATGCCAAGTACAGAGAGCAGCATGGCAGGAGCCCTAATGAACATTCAAGCCCACAGGCAGAGTTAGGAGGTCTCCTCTTAGAGGTTCACATGGTGAGCTTGCAGCCAGGCTGTCTCTGATTCAGCTGCTGCAGAGTGGAGAGGAGAAGGGGATTCCAGGAAAGGGATATGCAGCTCTGAGGATGTGGGGAAGTGAGAAAGAAGGGCCTGGCTAGTTGATGTCTACCCATCATATGGGTGGAGGCCTATGTCAACACTGGCACCCTTTTGATATCCCAGGGAGTCCAGCCCTGAGGTTTGTAAACTTCCTTGGGGAAGTGAAAAATTGTGGCTGTCTGTCATTCTCTGGGAGTCTGGACACCTGAGGAGACTGTTTACACTCTCATAGATGGGCTCTCTGTGGGGAGCTTGTCATTTCCTGACAGTGGCCATTGCTATAAAAAGAAGTTTCTTTCTGTAGCCATGGTTGAGCAGCCTGGCCTATTCTAACATAGCGTTGCAGTCCCTGCTTCCTTCGACCATGCTTGCAAGCATCATCACATGAGACCCAGGAGACTAATTATCATTGAGCTAGATCATTTGGGAGAAGAATGCAGAAGGAGGTTAGAAAAGAATTAAAAAAGTAAACCAGGCATGGTGGCACATGCCTATAATCCCAGCCTTTGGGAAGCTGAGGCAGGAAAATCATGTGTTCGAGGTTAGTTCAGGCTACACAGTGCGACTCAACTTCAGATCAAAACAAACAAAAGAAAAAAAACATTTAAAATCTCTCTCTGCCATTCATCACGTTTTCAAGAAGGAAAATCAGATGAAGATTACACTTGAGAACAGAAAAAAAAAAAAAAAAAAAATCTAGGCCACCAACTCTGCAGCTCTGTGCCAAAGCCATTCAGAACTGACAGCCCAGTGTTCACCAGGGGCCGCCACTCTACATGACGGCGGCCACCCTGATTCTTGCATGGGGAATACACTCAGTAGTTGGTTCCTTCTCCAGGATCCTGGAGGCCTTCCAAGGGAAGTGCTTTACCAGATACAGAGACATGTAAGACACAGGCCCAACCCTCTAGGAGCTCACAGTACCCACCTGGAGCAAATGTCTGGGCTGTCTCTTGATTTCCAGCGAAGAGGCAACCTTTGACGTGTAAAGTGCATCAGTGAGGCCCCAAAGGGATTTTTTTTGCACTTGGAGGTTGAGCAGAATGACCTATTAAACCTGTTTTATCCCTGGGAATCCATAATCTCAGAAATTGTACAGCTTAACCTTTGAAGAAGAGAGGTCTCCTGTCGTTACAGTTTCCCAATCAAAGCACAGCTGCTGTCAGCATCAGATTGTTCAGAATAGCCCTGATTCCACATATACCATAAATGTAGTTGGAAGAATACAGTGAATAGTTGGTAGCACTTTACACATGTGGCTTTCTGCTGAATGCCTGTACCCCAGGTCTTTAGGCATTAGCTCAGGGCGCCGTTTCCCAGGACCTGTGGTGTCAGTGGTCCTCTCTGCTTCCCTGGGAAGTGGCCAAGAGCCCCAGTGCCCCACATGTTGGTCTGCTGATGGTGCCTCCCAGCAGACCGCAGCTGCTGGAGGATCGCATGCTTTGGCATGCCTCTGTACGGGGTCTTTGACTCTGTGGCAGCATTCGGTTTGGTGTAAGATCAGCAAATGCCCCAGGACACTCAGATATTCTCAATCCAGGGAAGAAAGGGGCCGTGACAAGGAGGGGTAAGCACGGGACAATGTAAGAAGTCTAGGAGAAGTGAGACCAAACCAAACAGGGGCTGTGCCCCGTGGCTTGGATACAGAAAGTGAGAGTTGAGCATGGTAAGGCAAGGAGCCAGGGCCTGGGCTACCTGAGATAACCTATGTGTTACAAGTCAGGGGGAAAGAAGCGCCCTCCTCCATAGGTATAGCTGCTACTGAGGACAGGGTAGTGCTCTGTGAGTTTCAGAAACAGCAGTGGGAATAGCTCAGTTAAAAATTCAGGGCCAGTCACACAGCTGAGAACGAGGGCTGAATTATACATATCTTTTCTGAGGGAAGAAGATTAAAGGAAAGGTTTTCTTTTTTTGTTTTGCTTTTCTTTTTGGCTGCTGGTTGTAAGTAGGTCATTGGCAGCTGTCTATCTGCAATGGCTGGGCAGGGGGAGAGGTGTGTGTTTGGAATGTCCTAGGCCTGTTCTCCCAGTGCTGTCACAGGATGAAAGGACTGTGCTGTCCACCCTGTTATCTGCATGGACTTGCCGATAATAATGGGTAGGGACGTGTATGTGCCTCCTCGGCCCTGACCACTGGGGCACTGATTGTCTTCTGTGTTTCTCTGGTTGCAGAGCCCACGTTCTCTTCCCGGATCTGCTCCTCAGGACCCTTACTGCACTTCCTCATCGTCTGCCCCTTCATCATGCTGCTCCTTCTGTTCACGTCCTTCCTCTGTTTGTACTGGAAGGCCAGGAAGTTGTCACAGCTCAGTCTCAGTGCAAAGAAAGAAAAGGCTCTCTGGGTGGGCATGAGGACATCACTTCAGAAGGACGCAGCAGAGGATGGTGAAGGCTACTGAAGTCCAAGCACTTGTGCTGGAGAAAGGAGTGTGGAGGGATAGGGTTGAACTGACCAGGGTGAATGACTTCTGCTTCAGACCTTGACCAAGTTACCTAGGGACCAGAAGGAGCGTGCCATGGGCACATGTTGTTAAGCAGATCTTGCTAAGTGTTTCTTTGAGTAGCACCCATCTTTTTCCATTTTTTTTTTTTTTTTTCATCCTTCAGAAGCAGATAGCATCACTGACCCTGCTTACACAGACTTCACCTTCTGGAGGTCCAGCCTTCATCTGGAAAGAGAAGAACACCAGCTGGCGAGCCTTCCTTCCTCTCTCATTTCTCTCCAACATCACCTATTCCCTTGGAAATGTCAGCTTGGCTCAGTCACAAGGGAAATCATTTTTCTCTAGATAAGAAATGTAGGAAAAACCTGATGTCGGCAAAGTAAGAGGAATTGAGAGCGTGGATGGCTTGCCTGGAATTGGACTCCCCCAGTCAGTCTGTAACTTTTTCTAGGCAGAAATCCAATTTTTTTCCCTTTCCCCTTTACAAATGCCTGCTGAAAAGTCTTAAGAGTAGTTGTCTAATCAATATCGGTCCTTTGACAAAAGGGTAACATGTTGCAGCCTTTTTGAAGTTTTATTTGGCTTCCTGCTTTTATGATTTGGGTGTGTTTTTTGTTTCTATTTTTGTTCTGTTGAGAAAAGGCCTCAGGATACAGCCCCAGGCCAGCCTTGAACTTGATCTCAGTGTAACGCCCTGCTCTGTATAGTCTGGACTGCCCTTCAACTTACAGCCTTCTTCCCCTACCGAGGCCAGCCTCCTAGGGCTGGGATTAGAAGCACTCATTGGCCTGGTCAGTGCTGTGCATGTCTTTAATCCCAGCACTCTGGAGGTAGAAAGTGGGTAAATCTCTGAGCTCAAGGCCAGCCTGGTCTACAGAGTGAGTTCCAGGAAAACTAGGACTACACAGAGAAACTCTGTCTTGGAAAAAGAAGGAAGAGGAGGAAGAAGAGGAGGAGGGAGATGAAGATGAGGAAGAGGAGGTAGGGTGAGAGGAGGGAGGAGAGGAAGACTTTGGTATGCTTGGTTTAAGAGATAGTAAGTCATTACTTAAGAACATCCCCTACCCATAAAACAGTGTTCTGTTCAGCCCCAAGGCCTCCTATCTCCTACACACACACCACACACACACACACACACACCACACACACACACCAGCCTACCACCATAGTACTTGGCCGGTGCCTTCTTTGAAAGCACTGGGTAGGAGGAAAGGGCATCAGTGGAACTTGGGAGAGGGCTGTGCAGTAATGCCCCTATCTAGTGGTACTGGCGTGTGGGTTCAAGGGAAGCAGAGGGTCAAGTCTGAGTTCTGAGTTTCCTAATCTCACCCTAGAAAGTCCCAAGGGCGAGGTGTGATGGTTTAAGGCTTTCAAGAGCTGTTTCCACTGTGCAGGCCTGGCTGTAGCCAGAATTGAAAATCAATCAAATAAAGGACCTCAGATAACACATCTATTTATTTCTATGTGACCACCAGGGTTTCTTCAGTACTTAGTAATTTGCATTTCTAAGGAGAGCCATTTATTTTTAATTATTTTATCAGGCGCACAGTCCTCTCCAAAGATAATTAGTTCCTTTGCTCCTCTGCAAGCAGATTATCCGAGGCTGTGAGAACTGCCACCACAGACCTGCTGCTTCTTTCATCCAGCTCTCTCCAAAGCCTCATTTGAAACATTCCAAATGTTTTCTCAAACAACCAACACATTAACTTCTCCTCTCCCAGGTAACGATGAAAAGAAGAACAAAATTAAAGGGTCCTTCAGAAATAAATATGATGGCTCCCCTCAACTCCACCCCCATTTTTAGAGGCTTTTAAAAATGTTTTTATTTTTATTTTGTGTATTGGTAATTTGCCTCATGTATGTCTGTGTACCACATGCATGCAGAGTCCACTAAGGTCAGAAGAGGGCATGATATCTCTTGGAACTAAAGTTATAGGTGGTCGTGAGCAGCCACGTGGTTGCTGGGAAAGGTACCCGAGTTCTCTAGAAGAACAGCCAGTGCTCTTAACTGATGAGCCATCTCTCCAGCATCCATCCCCTACCTTTTTTTTTTTTCCTTAAGATAGTATTTTACTATGTAGCCATGGCTGGCCCAGAATTCACAGGGTAAACCAGGGATAACCTAGTGCTCACAGAGATCTGCCTGCCTGTGTAATGGCATGCCTAGAAGAAACCTGTACTTGAATTGATGCCTGGCTGGAGACTCATGGGCTACATTGTGCTACTTCCTATCTGGTCTGCTTGGAGCGTTCTCCCAACCTTCCCCTTTCTTCTTTACCTCAGCTGTTATTTCTTTTCTGTCGAACCCAGGACAGATCTTCTTCAAGAAGACAGGGTTTTTCCAGCCAGAGTGCAGCCTGGGAAAGTACGTCCCTGAAACATTCCTTGCTTGTCAGGCATTGTGGTAGACTAAAGAGATAGTGACTCAAATATGTCCACCCCCATCGCAGTATTGCCTGGCCCATTCCGGATGCTCTCTTTCATAAATGCCATGAACAGCAAGCACATCTGATCGACTATAGAGCTATAGCTCACTATTGGTCCAACAGTCAGTTATTAGGCAATGGAACCCCCAAACTCTTTAACTTTTGATTTCTCTGTCTCTCTCTGTTCTCTCCGTGTCTCTGTATCTCTCTCTCTCTGTGAGTATTGACATGAGTAGGCAGATATATGCTCCTGTGTGGTATGTGTAGAGGCCAGAGGTAGCCACTGGGATGGCTTCCTCAATCACTACCTTGCCTTTCTATTTATTTTTTTATTTTTATTTTATTTTGAGGAAGGAGCTCTCACAGAACCTGGAGCTCACCTGTTTTGAGCTGGACAGCCAGTGAACCGCCAGGATGTGCTGGTCTTGTGCTCTCCACCCTCCCAACACTCATGTCCAACCCAGAGTTGGGGTACAGACATGTGCTACCATACTCTGCTCTTATATGAGTACTAGGGATTTGAACTCAGGTCCTCAAGCCTATCCAGTCTGCACTTTACCTACTAACTTTGACCCACCATAAAATATACTTTCCAGGAGACTTCTCTCCGGTCACACCCTTGTTTGTTTTAGTGTTGGCATCCTGTGGGGGCTTCTCTTGTGCTCAGTGGTTGCAACTTTCCTATTCTGTGCCCCCACCTGGCTTTACTTTCAGCTTTGTAATAAGTTCTATTAGGAGTGAGACAAGCCTTTATCTCAGGAATTGGCTAACCACACCCCAAGGGTCTGGTACAGCCTTACACCCGTGCTTTAAATACAATTTACTGGAATACGGTCATTCTCTTTTCCTTACATTCTGTGCTTGGCTGCCTTTGTGAGGAAATGACCACAAAGGGAGGTTGCTAAGGAGACCATGTGTGCTGGCTCGTTTTTATTGTCAACTTTACATAACTTAGAGTCACCTGGGAAGAGTCAACCTCAATCGAGGAATTGCCTAAGTCAGACTGTGCTGGAGGCATGTCTAAGAGAGCTTTTATTGATTGCTAGTTGATATAGGACAGCCTAGCCCAGTGTGAACAGTGCCATTCCTGGGCGGGCCTGGGCCGTGTAAGGAAGTGAGAGGGACGGAGCTACTAAGTGGTGTTCCTCCATGGTTTCTGCTTCAAGCCTCTCCCTGACTTCTCTCAATGATGGCTCATGCCCTGGATGGATCAGGCAAACAAACCCTTTTCTCCCCAGGTTGCTTTTAGTCAGAATGTTTTTTTTATCACAGCAACAGAAAGAAAACTGGAACACCATGTGACCTACAAGGTCTAAAATGATTTCTTTCTGATCCTGTAGAGGGACTGTTTTTTCCAGCTTCTGTCTCTTCTGGTTAACGTTCTGCCCATTGTAGCCACGTATGATGTTCCTGAAACACTTGATTTGACCTATTTTATCTACCATTGTTGTGTATTTATTTGGTTGGCTTAATAAACAGTCTTAGGCTCTCTGGACTGCTGTGTGGTCCAAGTCAATTCTGCACTTGGGCTGCTCCCAAGCAGGCTGGCAGTAAGGGTGGGAAGCTCGCCGGCCCTCGGAACTCCACAGCACTGTTCTGAAAACCCTGTCTAAGCGAGACAGGCTGACGAGAGAGATGAATAAGGCAGGGCCGCTCCTCTCATTGCTTTTAGTCTTTTGAGACATGTGTAACACTGAGTGATTTATTGCGAGGATGAATGCAGTGGTGAAAAGATGCAAGCCACGCTAATTCCTCATGACTGTTCAGAATTTATTCACTATCGCAGATTTTCCTAGCATCCTACACAGAAGGGATTATTTCTGTCCTACAAATGAGGAACTGGTGTCAGAGAGGTTAGGATTTACCCAGGATCCACTAGCACTGTGCAGAAGAGAAAGAACCAAAATTTAGGCTTACCCATCAGTCCAAACTGGTGGTTCTCGACTTTCCTAATGCTTTGACCCTTTAATACAGTCCCCTCCAACCATAAAATTATTTTGTTGCTACTTCATAACTGTAATTTTGCTACTGTGATGAATGTAATGTAAATATCTGATATGCTACCCCTGTGAAAGGTCATTTGACACCAAAGGGGTCAAGACCCACAGGTTGAGAATTACTGTCCTCAACTTTCTTACCCCAAACACTTTGCTTAAATTTACTTGCTATGGGGTGAAGTTCTGAGGATGATAATACCCACATCATGTGGTTCATCTTGGGTGCTTATGTAGACATAGGAGTTTGTTTATTTCCTTTTCCATGGTGAGGTAGTAGCAGCAGCTCCCATCCACAGTAGTTGAGCCTACGAAAAGCAGCTTGCTCACATCTCAGTAGCCAACTTATAAATAGGTTTTAAACCACTTAGATCAGAAGTAAATGTCACTGTATCTTGATTTTTTTTCCAGACCTATCTGTGCTCCTATGAAATGAAATCAATAGTAGTAATTCAGATTCTATAGGCTTTTGTCACGGCTTGCTTACAACAGGGTCTTCAACATCAATAATGTTCTTCAAATATATCCAAGGATTCTGCAGGATTCTGGGATTCACATGCTCTCACAAGTGAAGTCTCTCCCTGTAACTCCCTGTGCTTTAGTTGGGTACCATGGGCTCTGTGGAGCATGGGATGCTGGGGCATGAGAGATGAGCAGGCAGCACTGTCATCAATGGTGACTCTCTGTCTGTCTGCATCACACTCAGCTCTAAGGAGACAGATCTAAGGTCTCTGTGACTTTCTGCTGTCTAGTTATTCTCTTGTGAAAATAGCTCCATGGTCTTTTGCCCCAAATCTCCCTTGTAACATCTAAACCCTGGCCAGTCTGGAACCATTGTATTCTTCCTTCTGCTTTCTGTCCTATGGCCTCAGGTACTGTGCATTTCATCTCTTCTTTCTCTTTGCTTCCTGCAGGGAGGTCATACAAGCCTGCTTGAGGGGATGTCACACCAGACAGGATCCAAGGTGTCTGTATTCCCTCAGATGGCACTTCTGTTACACTGTCTATTCATTTTTACCCAAAGTGAACTAAGCGCTAAGACCACTGAGAAATGAGAGAAATATTAAAGGAGATGCTATTTGGCTGAGGATTAGAAGGAATGGCATGTGTTTAAAAGAAAACTTGAGTTGAGGTAAACAGTCTAGGCAGAGGAGACTCTCAAGAAAAATACCATGCAGAGAGTAGCTCTGAGTTGGTTCAAGTGTCACATCCCCAGAGAGGGCTGGGCAAAGGGGTCTCAAATGTGCATAGAGACTTGGGTTTTATGGTGACCATTGATTAGCCAAGGAGCATTGCTTACCAGGGAAGGAGAGCTTGAGTGTTCAGGGAATGAAAGTGACCAGTGAAGAGTTTGGCTGGAACTGGACTGAGAAGGCAGTCGTACCAAAGTAAAGTATGGCAGCTGGCCACAAAACAGTCATTTTCCTAATGTGAATAATAGAGTGGCATCAATTCTGTGAATGCCTTGAGTGTAGAACAAAATATCAGAAAATTCAAGTTTTAGGCAAACCTGGGCCACATAGCAAGACTCTGACTCAGTGACTCTAAATAAATAAATAAATAAATAAATAAATAAATTTGGTCACAAAGTAGCTAATATTTATTTGGTAAACCGATGATATATCACTACATCATGATATGTACAGAAATAGCAGATTGTTACATTTGCTATCTCAACTTTTTTTCCCTTCATCTTTTTTGAGATAGGATCTTGCTATGTAGACTAGGCTAGCACAGAACTGTAATCCTCTTGCCTTGGCCTCCTGAATGCTGGCATTATAGGTGTGTACCATCATGCCTGTCTCCATGTATCTTCTTTTACTCACTTCTACATTTAATTTGATTGTTAGAAACTCGAAGCCTCTACCACATCACCTCTGAAACCAAGGTCTCTTCCGGACCAACTGCCAGCTAGAGATGTTTTGTTGAAACCATTTGCTAAGACAAAAGACCACATTAGATAAGGATGGTGATTCTGAAGTGTCCGGGCTATCAGCACCTGTGTATGAAAGTCCAAAGCTATTGTTTCTGTGAGGCAGAGGTGGATATGTTTCTACTTTGATCTGCACATCCAATAATAGGATTCTTGATAACTCATCTTTCCTGATCCCTCCTTGGTACTCAGTGTTCCAGTTATAACAAATGACTTGTTGAGACAACAAATGACTTGCCGAGTCCCAACTTTGTTTCTGGTGGTGTGTCTTTTATTGTGAAAACCTTTTTTTCCCTCTGTGATTTTGACTGATCCCTTGAGTTGACCTCAGTATTTCTGAGGCCCACACAAAGTCTTCGGCGAGACTTGTATGTTTATTCTTTTGTTTGCATGTTCTAGACTGTATAAAATTCAGATAGAGCTGTGATTCAACAGGATCTCAGAGTGCTCCCTCCCCCCCACTACCGGGACATTCTTTGGTAACTGAGATCATGAGTGTCCCTGCTCTTCTCCTGGGACATCTTCTTACATGGTACTGCTGCCAGAAAGCATTTCTATACAGTTTGATGTCACCCATAGCACTACCTGGAGAGACTCGATAGTGTGGAACCTGCCCCTTGTCACTGGTGCTCAAGTGCAGTTGATCATGGCAAACAGAGCAAGCCATTCTTCAACGTGAGGGATCTTCAACAGTGTAGTTATTAGTTATAACACTAATCACTGGGAGCGCAGAGCTTTGGGGCTCACACTGTAGTACCAGCACATGGGAGGTGGAGGCAGGAGGATCAGGAGTTCCTGGGCTGCAAGATGAGGCCAAGGACACTTTGTACTTCATGAAATTCTACAAACAAACAACAACAAAACATAAAATAATCACTGAAAGTTTGGGACACATAGAATAGGTATATACTATGATGATAGCAGTGAGTGTCCTTTGTTAACACCCATTCCTCTGTGTGTTGTGTGTGTGTGTGTGTGCGCGCGCGCGCACCACACACACACACACACACACACACACACACGCAATAAGCCCCTAATTGAAACATATACCATTAATAGCTCTTGGTACTATAACTCTATAGAGCAAGAATCATCAGCTTAGATTTAAGCAGGTAAATTAAAAGAAAAACAATTTGTCTGAGGAGGGTCCTTAGGGAGTAATGCAGACAGAGGTATTTGGAGCATGCATTTCTATTTAAAGGCACTTAGATCCAAGGTAATATATGAGATAATTGTGCAAGGAATTAGAACATTTAGAGGAAGGGTTCAATCCTTTGAATCCTGCCTCACATCCTGAAGCCATCACCAGATACCAAGAACTCCACCATTAAAACAGCGTTTCAAGGTGATAAGCACAGTCACAGATCACAAGGCTATATGCCCAGCTACTTAGCTATTTTACCTTTCAAAAGCAGGCCTATCACGCATTACAAATGAATTTTGTGTAACACACGAGATAGAAGGCTTGAGCATCATCGTTGGGAATATAAAACAGTGTAGCTGCTGTGAACAAGCAATAGGTCAATTCCTTTCATTTCTTTTCCTTATCTGATTTGCATTCTCTTACTGCAAAAATAGAAATGGAATTACCATATAATCCAGTAACTTTGCTTCTGAGTTTATACCCAAATCACTGAAAGCAAGGCCAAGAAGAGATTTTGTACACCCATGTTCATAGCAACAGCATGTACAACAGCCAAAACTCTAAAGGCAACCCAATGTCCATGGATATATGGATAAATTAACAGAATATGATGCCATACATAATAGAATATCAGTCATCCATTAAAAGGGGAAGGACATTATGAGACATACTACAACATGGATGATCCGGGAGACACTGTAAGAAAACCATATCAATCAGAAATGGGTAAGTGGTGCCTGAAGTAATTGAATTTATACACACGTAAAGTAGGATAGTGCTTTCCAGGGCTATGTGATGGAGCAACCCAGCATATTTGTTTACGTCATTAGAGGGCTTTGATTTGGGAACATGAAAATCTCACTGGAGCTGGATAGTGGCGATCGCACAACAATGTGCTTGAACTTAACACCACTGAAACATGCACTTCAATGGGAAGGTGTGTATGTAGATTTTAGCACATTAAAAAATGTGGTGAGGAGAGTGAGAGACAGCTCAGTTGGTAAAGGGTTTGTTGGATAAGCTTGAGGGTGTGAGTTTCAGCCTCAGAACCCTCATTAAACCAACCAACCAATCAACCAACCAACCAACCAACCAACCAACCAACCAACAAACCAACCTTGCTGTGGTGGCATGTGCTTGTAAGCCCTGAACTGGGGTGGCAGAAACAGGTGGCACCCTGGCACTCACTGACTAGCCAGCCTAGCTGAGCCAGTGAGCCCCGAAGTCATTGAGAGATCCTGTCTCAAAAATCAAGGTGAACAGCTCATGATGAAAGACATCTGAGCTTGACCTCTGACCTCCACCTGTACATGAACACACACATGCACAGGAATGAACACACACACACACACAAACACGCTGGAAAGAGTAAGATAAAACACCAAAGTTTCTTTTCCACAATCACCCTGCTACTCTAGTGTCAGATTCCTAAAGTATATCTTTTTTCTCATGCAGTAGTTTTGAGAACAAAAAAATATATTAAATGCTACCATTTATATACTATTTAGGAAATCATTGCTTAGCCAGGTGTCAAGGTACATGCTTATAATTTGAGCTCTGGGGAGACAGAGGCAGGAGGACCGTGAGTTCGAAGCCAGTCTCAGCAATATAGGAAGACTCTGTTTCAAAGAAAGAGAGAAAAAGGCAAGCATCACATAGTACATGCCTCTAATTCCAAACTCAGGAGATAGGAGCAGGAGGATTCCAAGTTTGAGGCCAGCCTAGACTAAATGGAGATCATGATAAGACCTTGTCTTAGAAACAAAACAAAACAAAGCATTAAAAAAAACCCACTTCAACTATGCTCTATAGACTTTAAAGAATACATCAAATCACAATCAACCATGATGTAGTCACAATTTGCCACTGTGCATGTTTTATTAAGAAATGAAAAACTGGCTTACCATGCAAAATTCAATCTTTGTAAATTATTTTGTTAACAGAACGAGAGGAAATTTCTCATCATCTCTATAGGTGCAAGGAAAGAAGTTAATAGTTTTTAGAGTTCGTATTCAATACATTTCTCAGAAAACAGACAATAGAGGGGAACTCCTTCAGGTTGTCAAAGGCTGTCCAATTCAGTTGTAGAATACCAAGTACTTCTTGCCTTTTATTAGAAATTTGATGGGATGCCAACTAGCACTATATCTCTTGAATACTTGACTGAAAGTTCTTGTAATGTAATACTGTAACAGACCTTAGCACTACTGATGCAATGTTAGAAGCACCATTCTGACCTCAAAACTCACAGGCCCCAAAGCCTGGCAAAAGGAACAAAGACCTAGTCCCTAGTTCCCAGAAATCCCTGAGGGAAAAGTCCCTTCATGTACCAGCCTTGGCTTTTGGCTTCTGTAGTTCCACTTTGTGCT
This sequence comes from Mastomys natalensis, assembly GCA_021653895.1. Lineage (NCBI taxonomy): Eukaryota > Metazoa > Chordata > Mammalia > Rodentia > Muridae > Mastomys > Mastomys natalensis. The sequence goes on from JAJTUV010001029.1 coordinate 253,265, forward strand.
AACTGAAGTGTGCTGACCAGGATGTATTTTCTGTGTGTAAAAGACAAAGAGCTGTAAGGCCTGGCTTGGGGCTGCATGATTTGGTCAGGTTTCCTGTACAGCAGCTGGCTGGCAATAAAGACTTTTCTTCTGTCTTTAAGAGTGCCCGTGTGGTTGTCTCTGGTGGGCTTATCTCACAACAAATACAACAGGACAAAGAGTTAAAGGCAAAAAAAAACCATTGAAATGGAAATTAAATTGTCTTTTTTTTTAGTAACTTGATTACATTTTTAGGAAACCCAAATCAGATACTAGATCAGTACAGAAAATAAACCGTAGTTTAATATCAAATGATTGGAAATCATATCTGTAATAGAATAAAATATCAATTGCCTTGAAATAAATTTTTAAGAATTCTACATTTAAAACTATAAGTAAGACATTGCTGGGCTAAAAAAGATCTATTAGGGAGTCTATTTTCGTAGTTAAAAGGCTCAGCCATTGTTAACACGTCAGTTATCTCTGAGTTGCTCTACTGATATAAAGCAGCTGTTAACAGTGCAGGGAGGGGGCAAATTTGTACAAAGTGATATGTACATGGAGATGTTTTTTGCTGTCACATCTTGGGAAAGTACTAGTGAGTGAGAGACCAGTATTCTCTGAACACCCTGAAATGCATGAAACCCCCCGCCAATGGTAAATACTTTCAAACCCCAAACTTCATTAGTGTCACACTTAATGGAATCCTGACTCAAATTCCAGATACTTTTAGGCATCAACATGCTTATTCTGATGCTAAATAAAAACACATATTATTTGGGATCAAGAAGACCATGTTTAAAAGTAAAAGGTTGAAGGAATTACATCATCAGGTTACAGAAAATTCTGTAAAATACAATAATTTAAGACCATCTGAAATGTGTCTACACATAAATAAAGAACCAACAGAGAAGAATTGGAGACCAGAAGTAAATGTGCACATACACACTTACCTGATTTCTACTACTGCTGCCACTTTACTGAGGAGAGAATACTTCTTTTAGTGAATTATGCTTGAGTAATTAAAAATAATACGTAAAAAAACCCACCTCACATTATATATGATAAAATGATAAACATCATTAAAATTAAAAATTGAGGACCAAATAGGTGACTGACATTGTCTAATTTTAGTATAAGAGAGGAATGATGAGATACATATTTTAACAAGCACCCTATGGTTCTGACTGTGTGATGAGGCTTATACTAAGAGCCAGCAGTGTAGACGTTGCTGACAAAGTCTCTTCTCTCAGCAAAGAGGGAAGCAGAGTGAACACTTACTTCATTGAGCAGATACCATGGGTTTAGAAGGATTGAATCTCTGTAACAACATGGGAGAGGAAATGGCATCAGTCAGAGTTCTCCAGAGAAACAGAAGTGACAGGATCTGAACAGAGATGTAAGAGGAATTTTGTTTTGGAAATTGCTTCACACAGTTATGGAGGTGGTGAGCTCTCTAGAACAGTGTTTGTGGACCAGAGACCCAGTGAAGCTAATGGTATGATTTAATCAGAACCCAGGGGCCTGAGAAACTAGGGGGGCTAAAGAGGTGATTCCTACACTGAGACCTAAGGCACAAGGACTGAGGGACAAAGACATGTAGGCCTTACAGCCTCAAGAATCAAAAGTTCTGGTGTTCAAGGACAGAAGATGGACATCCCACCTCAAGCAGAGAGGATTTGTCCTTTCTCAGGTTTTTGTTCTGTTTGTGCTGGGAACAGTTTGTAACTACCAACCTGGAGGCTGGTCTTTTTACTTAAAAATTTTTTAGATTATTTTATTTTCTGTGTATTGAATGGTTGTTTCTGTGTATATTTATGTGTACCTCAGTGTGCATGGTGACCATAGAGGTCCAAAAAGAGTGTCAGAACACCTGGAACTGGAGTTTTAGATGGTTGTGAGCCACTTCATGAGTATTGGCAACTGAACTTGGGTCCTTTGAAAGAGCAACGTGTGCTCTAACCATTGAGCAAACTCTCTAGGCCATAGGGCTGATGATCTTTACATGGCTTACATTTCTTCCCGCAGCATCCTCCCAGACATACCTGGGAACAGTATGTTATGTTATCTTGGCATTCTTTAGTCCAATCAAGTTGATGCATACAATGATCCATCACAACTACAAAACAGGGAGTCACAGTTCTGTCTTACGATCACTAAGGATTATGATGCCCAGAGCTGTGCTCCTTCTTCTGCAGTGTGCAGAGAGCTACCCTCTCATGAACAGAGACACATCAGTAACATGAGAGTAACAAGAGCCCCACTGGGACAACAGCAATGATAAGACCTAAGAGAGAGCCTCTAGCTGTTAAGAGAGAGGTGAAATTAGCTTAGGGAAGCAGGGGGACCCTTTGCACTCAGCACTAACTTCCACGGAGTTTCTTTCAGCCCAACACATGTTGAGCGTGTGGCCACTCTGGGTGACCTTATGAGGCAGTTTATACAGACACAGGAAGATGTGTTTGGTGATGGTCTCCTGTCACTGAAGGCAGATGCTACCCTTCTCAAGTCTGTCCTTAAGGAGTCTTTGCATTGTTTCCTGGCCTGTCTGGCAGCAACTATTGTACCACCCTGATGGCCACGGAAACTTAGAGGTTCTCTAGTGCCATTGCTCAAGATACGACCTGCTCAATAAAAGGGTGCTGAGATCAGAATAGCCCTGCGTTGCATTAAGCGTTGTTCAGATGCCCTCTAAGCCTAAAGCAGACAAATAGCAATTCTGTGTCTGGAGAACAGGTCTACCGGGGAGCGCACTTGGGAGGAGTGGCAGCATCTGAAGTGAAGTAGCGGGGGCTCGGCTTGCCCATGTGAGGAAGGGCTGTCCACTCTGCCCAGCATCAGCAACTAGCCATAGACGCATTGCATCTAAGTGTACTTGTGGTCCTTGAGTGAGGAAAGGCATTCAACAGGGCATGAAACAAGGAAGCACCAGTCGCCACCCTGCTCCACGTGTCACCTGCCCTGTTCACAATTTGTCCTTCCCAGCAAAGGCACAGTAAACCCAGGAGCCTCCCAAGGGCATATTTTCGATTAAGACAGATTGAAGCTACTAAGTACTACTACTCTCACCAACCACTTTGACTTTTCCCCTTTTTAGATCCACAAAATGGAGTTGATGTCTCTGACCTGACAGTACTCGGGTGAGGCTTAAATGAGGTGGATGTGAGGGAGTTGGCGTTCATCCCTTTAGGGAATGGTCATCCCTGAGCAGCTCCCAGTTTGATGGTTTCTACACCTGACAGGGAAATACCAGCTACCTGTGTTCTAACTCCTAACATATCCTGGAGAGAGCAAGGCGTGGATTGAACACAAGCACAGACTGAGTTACAAAATAGGAGTGCTGCCCTGTTCTCAGCTGTGAGGGCAGGTTTCAGGAAAAAGTCTGGCTACCAGGCAAGGGGAATGGAGGAATATTTAGATAACGTGGTCTGGGCACTTTTCAGTTAATGAGAAGCCAGTGTGATTTAGTGCCGGGGTTCAAAGCAAAGATATAAAATACATGGACAATAATGAGAAATGGAGCCGCTGGAGACTTCCATCCTGAGATACATTATACCTGTATTAATTAGCTAATTCAATTTACATGTAGATTTTAGTGCAAATGGCACATTTGGAGAACATGTATGTGGAGACATATGCTGAGGTGGGTATAATAAACAATTAGCTTGGGAGTTTGTATTGGTGTGCTTGGGCCAAGGGGAAAACACCAGAGGCGGGTGACTGACACCACAGACATTTATTCTCTCACAGTTCTCAAAGCTGCATCCTGGATCAAAGTGCTGATCCACTGTCAGCTGAGGGGTCTTCCTGGCCTGTAAATAAGCCATCTTCCTCCTCAGTGTGCTCTCTGGACAGAGAGAGCAATCCTTTCTGCTCCTATTCTCTTTGTCTCTGTTGGACTCTGTCTCTCTCTGTTTCTCTGTATCTCTCTCTATCTCCCTCTCTGTCTCTCTGTCTGTCTCTCTCTGTCTCTCTGTTTCTCTGTCTGTCTCTCTGTCTCTCTCGTAAACATTTGCATGTCATAGCATGCTTGTAGATGGCAGAGAACAGCCTTGGGTGTTGGATTCTGTCTCCCATCACATTGGATGCAAAAGTGTCTTATGTGCAGCTGCACAGGCCAGACGAGCTGGTCCCCAAACTTCCTGTCTCACTGCAGGAGTACTAGTATTACAGATGTGTCCATCTGGCTTTTACTTAGGTTCTGGGGATTCAAGCTCAGGTCTTCACACTTGCATGGTAAGGCTTTACCACTGAGCGTCTCCCCTATTTTGTCTTCTCATAAGGACACCATCAGTAATCATCTCAAGGACATTAATAATCATCTCAAGGGCATTAATAATTGTCACAGAGCCTTGCCTTTAGAACCTCATCTAAGTCTAATTACCTCCCTCAAGCACCATCCCTAAATATTAATGTTTCGGCTTCAGTGTATGAACCGTGGGAACCTAATGCCATAGCAGAACTGTTGAGATAATCAATGAACTGTTTGTCCCGGATTTACCTACATGAATGTTCTTCAAGTTTCATAACATTTTTCAATGGAGATAAGTTATCTAAGTGCTATAGGATTGATATGTTTTATTGTATAAGTACACACACACACACACACACACACACACACACACACACATACACACAGAGTATGTACAACCTTAAAGCCACATCAGTTGAACGCCTGAGCTCAATTTCTCCACCTGCCACTTAGCCATGCTCCAGATCCTCCATGAGAAATAAGCACTTACTGAGGTGGCAGGAATGGTGTCACATGAAAAAGTTTAAGAATGCAGCAGATTGCTTAAGGATGCATGCACAGCTCTGGGTAGGGACACAGAGCCAGGATGTGACCGCTCCCACCACACCCATGCTCCACCCAGCAATGCTGCTTTCATCTGCCCCTCCCTGAAGAAGTGTCCTGAATGAGGGACAGGGAGAGGAACAAGTAGAAGACAAAGAGGAATAGAAGAGAGGAAACAAGGGCACCCAGCTCATAAGGGTGGGAAAGCAGAAATAACAGGAAGCAGTCCACAGAGGGAAGACACAGACACACATACACAGACACACATAAACACACACACACACACACACACCCTGCCCCAGGCTCTCTGATTTCCATGGGTAGCTCTGGATGGGTCCAGGGGTAAGAAGACAGCAAGATTTTAGGAAGTGCTTTAGATATCCTGAGACGTAGAGGCAGCAAGTGTCACAGAGCTTAGTGGCCTTACTGCCTCCCTGGCATAGTAGACAGGGTATGCTGTGTATGGAAACAAGACGGTTGGACTTCCAGTTATAATGAGGTAAGGTCAGTCCGGGAAACTGGGTGAGGAAGTATTAAAGAGGAAGCGATGAGTGAGGCAAGCTGGGCTGTGAGGTTCAGCTGGGCTTCTGCACTGTGGTCCCTAAGGAGGTGGCCCCAGATCTATCAAAATAGCAAACTCTTCTCCATGTGAGCTCATGCAGCAAATCCCTTACTTAGAATCTTCCCAGCCCACATCCAAATGCATATAAACCTCGAGAGAATACCAAAAAGGAAAGGAAGGAGGAGGCAGACAGAGCCAGAGCAGGAAGTGATAGATGTTGTGACCAAATCGACGAGACAGGAGGTAATGTGGCTCAATGAACCACCTGCCAGATATGGCAAGAGCTTGTCCTGAAGAGCCGTCTTCCTCTGTGGCTGTTGCTAGAGCCAGTCACCAAGAAAGAGCCGGGACAGATTAGCCTCATTTCTGTTGCTGTTATGCTTTAAATGTGATCAATAAAGGGACACCCATAGGGCAGCAGTCACGGACGGCAGCAATAGAGTAAACACTGTAACTCCATTCCTGACTAAATGACTGTGGCGTCATGTTTACCTGGAGGAGGGCTCTGCCTGGCTCAGCAGTTTTACTGGCAGCACCGCCAAAGGTACGGAGGGTAGGCTTGTCAAGTGTTCAGTCGGGAGGCAGTACTAATAAGTCAGCCCTGAGAAATAAGATTCAGAGAGATCTAGAGCGGCTAGAAGGATGGATCAAACTAACAAGATGAAATTCAGAATCCGCGGTTAAGTTCAAGCAAATTACATGTGCTGGGTGTTTTGAGTCCATGTGTTGAAAAATGAAAGCCGTGGTGTTGGTTGATCGCATACTCGATAAAAATCACTAGCATGACGGATTTGCTATAAAGAGAGAGGGAGGAGGAGGAGCCACATAACAAACTGGTCAGAATCAAAAAAATAAGGAGATAATGATCCCACTGTGCTCCCTTGAAGATGCCTGAAATGAAGCGAATATCCCTTGAAAAGCATTTCTGAGGGGGAGAGGACAGCAGCGGGAACAGCTTCTCTGGAGGAAAGAACATGCACGCGATATGTGAAGAGGAAGAAATGGCTTACTAGAAATTTTAAAGTGATTCTAGAAAAGACTTGCTGTGGCCCCGGTAACTTGACATGACAAGAAGGTGGTCACTGCAGACAGAACAGCGTCTCCTCAGCAGGATGAGGATTCACCGATACGTGACAATAACAGAGAACCGGTGGTGACCAGGAGTCTTTGTGCCATATCTATTAGGGATGCTGCGGAAGGGACCGGAGAGCACGCTAAGTGACATTAAGGTCCCTTCCATTCTGGTTCCATCCACCCATGGGACGGTGTATATTGAGTTTCTATGCCCTGTACCTAGAATAGTGAGCACAAGTCTCTGATTTTGGCATCTATGTATAGTCCATGGAAGAGACAGACTATGATCAGGCAAGCAGACTACTGTGTGCTTAGTGCTATGTGGGAAAGGAATGGGACTCTCCCCGAGAGAACAGCAAGGAAGGTGTTCTGTGGAGATGTATATACAGCAAGTGTGGCTGAGGTAGCTTAGGCTAAGGCCTCACAGGCGAGAGGCTGGGCCCTTTGAAGAATTGGGAGAAGTAATAGGGACGGATGGTAAAGAGTGACCACAGCCTTAGGGTGAAGGAAGGCGTGGCATTTGGAGCACTGAAGGCAGATGGTTAGGCATGTGGCATGCAAGAGACAGGACGGTAGCAGGGAGGGAGGCACTGGGCTGGGCCAGATCCTATGAACCCAGGGTGGATTTATATCTTTCTTCAATTAATAGACACTGGGGAGTTTTTCTCAGAGAAACAAGAGTCAATCACACTTTCAAAGGCTGGTATTTCTTGAGGAATTTTTTTGGTTTTGTTTTTGAAATATTTTTTCTTTGAACATTCTATACAGTTATGTAATGTATATTGACCATATCCATCCACTACCACCTCCCTCCAACTCCTCCTCCTCCCCCTACCTCACCTCCCTCCTAACTTCATGCTGTCGTTTTAAAAAGAGGCTAACGTGCACTGCCTATACACGTGGGACAAGCCCCTGGAGCATGAGCAACCTTCCAGTGGCCATGACTTCACAGGACAGTGAGTTCCCTCCACAGTTGCTACCTTCTGTCAATAGCCCCTCTGATGGGAGCGGGCCTCGGCTCCCAACTTGCTAGACCTTTGACTTCTCAGTCATGTGTAGGTCCTGTAGCAGTAACCAGCTGCTGTGAATTTAAACAGCCACGACATGACCAAAACTCGGCATCTCCCAGATTTCCCTCCGATTCATTACCTCTTCCTTGAAGTTCCCTAGACCTGGGTGTGGGGCGGTAGGCTGTGAGAGGCAGCTGAGTACCTGGTCAAGCACAGGCCTTGAACCCCCTAATGGGACGGTGGGTGTTCGGCCTTGCTCCTGGGCCCCTGGTTCCTTTCACTTAGCTTCAGCCCTCCACAGACCCTCCTACAGAGAGGTCAATGGCCATCAGTCACATAGGAACAGTGCCTCAGGCTCTCCCACATGTAGATGAGGTTTCTCCAAGCTCTCAGACCAAGCCAATAGGGGTTATCTGCTGTTAGACGCTAACCCACCCTGAAACTGTATACAAGAATCCTATTCGAGAGAAGTAAAGGCATGTGCGAGAATCATCCCATTGTCTGAGAGTTTCTGTCTCAAGAGCTGTAACACTTGGGGAGAGATCTGCTCTCCAGAAGTGCCTTCAGGACCCTCCCCTCCTTGCTAGCTAGCTGGCTTCCCACCGTCCCAGCCCAGACCGGCTCAGTGCAGAGAGACAGGTGCAGCACCTGGGAGTAACTGGGGCAACAGTGGAGACACAGACAAAGGTAGCATGGAAGCAGTGGAGGCAATTCCCCCTCTCTGCTCACACTCTATCCCCTTGGCCTGGACCCCCCCACCCGGCCTGGCCTGAAATCTTGGGAAGCCCTCCCAATCAGGGACCCACACCCGGGCACATACCCAAAGGACTTCTCTTACAGATTCATGTTCCTTGAAGCTCAAGTTACCATAGCTAGGCAATTGAGTCAGTCAAGATACCCTTCGTGACACATGGATAAGTAAAATGTAGCAGACACACAGACAATGGAGTGTTACTCAGTTGTAAAGAACGAAATCACTAAATTTACAGGTAAATCTATGGAACTGAAAAGCTACAGTGAGTGAGGCTACCCAGGCCTAGAAAGACATGTTGCATGTAGCTTTAAATCTTTTGTTCTGGGTGTTTAACCTGGTGTATATGTGGAAGGCAGGACACCAGAAATGGGCCACTGAGGGGTAAACACCTTAAGGGAAGAGAGATAATAAAATACAGGTAAAATGAAGGCAGAGAAGGGGAAAGGTTCAGTATAGAAGAAGGTAGGGGTGGGGGCATGAGGTATTGGCAGAAAGATTAACCAAAAGGAACAGTGCATGAAAAGCTACATGGAAACCTACGATCTTCCAACCCAAGCAAACCTTTGCTCTTGGTTGCTCATCATACCTATATGGCAAGTCCCTACTGCTGAAGATAATACTCACTTTGGATGCAGAACATAGAGAAATCAATCTCAAACTGACCAGGAAACGTTTTCTCCGGATGCTAGAGTACAACAGCATCAGATGGTATGCAGGCTGCTGCAGAAGAAAAGCATCAGCGGTCTTGCCCAGCACTGGTCCCACCGAGCTACCATACCAACCTGTCTGCAATGTGCACACTGGGGAATAAGTGTGGCACGACTATTTGGGGGATAGCCAGCTGCTTTCTGATTGGATCTAAGGCCTGATTCACAGGGAAGAAGAGTTCATGTCTGGTATGGTAAACCTCGTCAAAAGCCATAGTGGGGGAATCATATACACTAGAGGAGAATCTACTACTGTTGTTTTGCCAAAGGGCCATCTTGTCAAGCTACACTGTAAATATTTGTGTTTATACTCACAGACGTGCTGCTCGAAGCTTTGGTCAGCAGAAGCTTCTTTTGTGCAGTGAGTAGTGGTTAACGCAGAGACTCATAACTGGCCAAAGTGTTGACTGTAAACAACTGAGTGCTCAGCTCTGGGTGTGCCATTTAAGAGCATTTGCTCTGAAATAAAGTAGCACAATGCAGACTGCTCTATTCCAGCTCCCAGGTGAAGCCGGAAGGAGCTGTGGGGTGCTATCACCAGATCTGTGCAGGCTGTCTCAGCCACTAAGATCCCAGCATCTGGAGGGGCTCAGAGGTGGTGAATCTTCAGAACCTGGGGTGCCACACTCCTTTCCAACAGGAGAACTTAGCCTGTGCCCAAGTGCCAAGTTGTGTCACCACCCAGAGGAGAGGCAACTTGGGGCAACTGTGTACACAGCCACAGCAGCCTTCTCATCCTGGTTGTGGGGTGTGTGTGTGTCTGTGTGATGATTACGGCCTTAGGGAAGCAGTGAAGAATGTTCCTGCATCTTAAGAACATTGGAAATTGGAGATGTGAATCATGCTAGAATTAAGTAAAATTCCTAGTATGGAGAGAGCAAAAAGGAGAAAGAACTTGGTTTAAAGTATGAAATTAGATACAAAATGGAGGGTGAGAGGAAATAGAAAGAACAAAAAAAAAAAAAAGAGAGAGAGAGAGAAAGGATTAATTACAGGACGGGTTGAACAGCCAGGCTGAGAAGCACTCACGTAGAAGATTATGAAGGAGGCAGACACATTATCCCAAGACCACTCCATGGCAGTGTAATGAGATTACATGGGAATAAAAATGGGGGCGGGCACCCCAAATCCTGCCATCTCACATAAGCATAATCATTATGATTCTGGTACACTCTCTTTGTCGTATCTCCCTGTGCACTTGCTTTTAATGGCATTATTGGATTTTTTAAATCATAAGAGCGATGCATGCTACTTGTACAGAGTAGAACAGCAAAGATCTGCCAGCCTGCCTCCCCAGAGGGACAGAAATAGAGCCATGTAATACAGAGCTTTAAAAGTTTATGGTTTGATGTCTCAAAATACTGGCATGACTATAGTGAGAGTACACAAACAATGTTGATGCGTTTCACTGTTCCATTCTAGTTTCTCTGATGTCCTTGGGGGGACCACTGATACACTGGACAGTGTGGACGGACCTCAAAGGCAGCACAGAGGGATGCTCTGAGACAGAAGCAATAGACATGCTCTATGACTCCATTTATAGAAGATGTTCAGAAGGCAACATTTTGAAGATGGAGATCGCTAGGTTGATCTCATTTTCAGGATCATAAAAATGGTCTAAACTGTGGGGAGAGGCTTGGAGAAGGCACAGCTAGTAAAGTTCTTGTCATGTAAGCACAAGGACCTGTGTTTGGATCCCTAGAAGCCAGAGAACCCAGGTGTGGTGTGCATGCAGACAGGTGGATCCCTGGAGCTTGCTGGCTAGCCAATCTAACCAAGGGGTAAGATTCAGGATCAGCAAGAGACTCTGCCTCAGACCAAGATGGAGAACAACTGTGGAAGATACCTGATGTCAACCTCTGGCCGACATATGCGTGCGCGTGCACACACACATATGATTACACAAAAATGTATCTAAAATCAGTTGGCAATGCAACTCTACACATTAAAAAAGCACTACGATGAATTGTATACAAGTAGGAGAAGCTGCTCTGAACAACTCTTGGCATCATATTTTAAGAACAGTGAAATTTGGAATCTAACACTGCAAAATTTTGGTACAACAAAATCATTTGTCAAACTGAATGACAGTTCAAATCATAAACAGAGTTTTGCCCACAGTAACATCTTGATTGTTCCTTAATCAAAGGCCAGGTTTAAAACTCTCATATATCTGGAAGCACCAAACAAAATGAAATCGAATGAGCAGTACATATTTGTAAGCAAAAAGAATGAAACAGAAGGGGCAGGCCTTCTGTTTGGCTTTCATGTTAATATGCTGCCACCTAGTGGTTATTTGTAAAATGGCTTTTACTTTATTTTATTTAGTCTCACAATGTTAAGCATGCCACAGCAAACACCTAAATGTTTGCTGTAATCCAAGTGAAATATCTGAGTCACTGAATGTATTTTAAAATTTAAATTTTTGCCAAGCAGTGGTGTCATATGGTTTTAATCCTACCACTCAAAAGGCAGAAGCTGGTGGATGTCTCCAAGTTCAAGGACAGCTTGGTCTACAGAGCTAATTCTAGGATAGCCAAGGCTACACAATGAATTCCTACTCAAAAAAAAAACAAAATAAAATAAATAACAATAACAACAACAATAATAATAGTATTTTAATTTTAGCACAGTAGGTTTTTGAGACAATATCCTGATCATTCATTTTGAGACACATCTAGCTGTGCAACTCAGGCTAGCCTGGTACTCTCCATGTAGTCTGGGCTTGCCTTGAACTCAAGGTAATCCTCCATCTTTACACTGGGGCTACAGGTGTGAGCCACCAGACCTGACTATGCTAAGTCTTTAAAACTGGGAAGAATGCGTGTTGCTAGGGAAGCTGTGAGCACTAAATCTAGCTACTCAGTAAAAGCCCTTACCTTACAACGCGCCGCAGAGAAAACTGAGATTTGACCACTTCCTTTCTCAGAATGTTCTGCAGGGCAAAGATCTGTCACCTGCCAGTTAGAATGAGGCTATCAGCTTGCAATAATCAAAATGCCTGAGAGTTTCAGAAAATCCGGTGCTGGGTCCGGTGGCACGCCGTAATTCAGTACTAACTGAGCATGCGCAAGACCTCCCAGGACTGTCTCCTCATCCATATCACACAAAATAGGATACTTAGAATTGATAGCTGGCAAGAAAATTTTGTATATAATCAAGGAGACTTGCAGAACTACTAGAATCTGACAACTGGCTTGAGTTCTAAATTGCTGGATAATTTTAAATGCTGCTGCCAGGGATGTTAAGGGGTTAGTGTTGAAGTTTGCCCTCTGACCTCTAACGCGTGCCCAGGGAGTCTGACATGGGTCAGCCAGCACAGTGCCGAGAGCACATTTGCTTTCCTTTCCTCGAGAACTAAAATGAGTGCATCGTCCTGGAGTCACAGGTGAGGGAAGCCATCTGCGTCAGGGTCAACACTGTCTGAGAGTAAAGCATGTCTGCTACCAAGTTCTTCAGCCACCAGGCTATTTTCTAAGGATGTTGGCATGTCTACCATTTACTTTCCACACGGAAGGTTCCAGCACCACTTATACATTTTTAAAAAACAGCTTTCTTGAGGCCTAATTTAAGTCTCATAGAATTCACCTATCTAAAAGGCATAATTCTAAGTCAAGCATGGGGATGCATGCCTATAAACTCATCATACAGGAAACTGAGGCAGGAGGATTGTCTATTGAAAGTCAGCCTGGGAAACACCCAATTCAAGACCAGATTGAGCTAATCCTAAGACTCTATCTCTAAGCAAAACAAACAAACAAACAGCTTTTTTAGTTCAAGTGCAGTCACTGTGAAATCCAGCTACAGAATAATTCCAACATAAACTTTGTGTTTGAGCTAGCCTATACTTAAATAATTTGTATTGTTAACTTGTACATTTAAAAACATTTAGATTTAGGATTTACTCTACACATTTGTTCTGAGTATGACAAGGCAAGAAAGCCAAAACTTACATTCTCAGCTTCATTCAAAATGGAAATTTATACAGCTCATTCTCAGGGTTCTCTCCAGATGTTTTCAGGCTAAGAACATATATGAAATACATATGCACAAAACCTGTATATGCTTAGCTGTCTCACTGGTCCAGTCCCATTCCTATGAATATGATCCTGGGTCTAAATGTCTTTATCTAGCACATCTTACATTTCTGGAAGAAACAGTTTCCCTTCCTGTAAGTTTTCTGTGTCCATTTTTGCTTATTGAATGTATGCAAGCCGACTGAGCAGTTTCAGAGGAAAATATTTGTCTGCAATGCCACATCTGAGACCTGGCCTTTGTCCAGTCTCAAAATCATATAGTGCAGGACAGAATCTGTAACCTGGGGCTGGAGACGTTAAGAACACTTGCTGCATGAGTTCAATTCCCAGTAACCACGTGGTGGTTCATAACCATCTGCGATGAGATTGGTGCCCTCTTCTGGCATGCAGGCATACATGGACTTTTGATCACTCCGTGAGGTTTTTCTTCCACCTTCTCCACCCCTCTCCTTTCAGCCCCCTAACACTAGGTAGAAGAGAAAAAAGGGCAGAGGAGAAAAGGGGGTGACATTATCATTAGACTACTTCCTGCTGATTAAAGGTGTCGAGTTCCTTGGGGCAAGTTTAAGCTTTGCCACCAGCATATCTAATTTCTTCTTTTCATCTCTTTGCACACATCAGCTTAACAAATCGCAGGCAATAGCATCCAACCACCAACCAGTCAACCATCCCCTTCTTTTGGGCCTTAGTATTGATATATCCTCTGAAGAGTACCCAGAATTCCAATGTCACACGCTCAGAAACTATCCACAGCTGGCAAAACCACATGTCTGTTAGAGCACGAGGCAAATCATAGTCAGCTGCTGTGGACGTCTGTAGCAGCCCCACCTGGGATTAAAACAAAAACCATTCTTATATTTCTGTGTTTTTAAAGAAACCAAAATGCTCATTACAAGAATCACTATGGTCCTCTTCCCCAAACCTCAGTGTTTGTGGTCTCCATCTCCTCACATGGTGTCTATTTTCACATGCACATACAGATCGTGGAACTGCAATCTTGGAATAAAGAAAACAGCCCACCTAATGTCTGTATGAAATTCACTGGAGAACTGAGGGTAGACTGCATGCACTTGGGAATTCATATCTTTCTCAAGCTCCCCAGGGTTTGCTGCTGACTCCATTCATCTTGACATTTAAATACTATTTTATATTTATTTAAGCATTAGTTATAGGCTAGTTCAGTTTCCTCCATTCAGTAAGCCCCTTGTGGTTAGAACAGTTGCTTTAAATATATGCATTAAGTGAACTTTATATTTCTCAAACACCTACTCCTCTTGGGGCACCAAAAAAGCTATTTAGTAAGAACTGCTTAATTCATAAACGATACCTCGGGTCTGTCTGGAGGGATCCTCTGGACTCCTAAAACATTTACAGTCTTCATAAAGCCCAGACTTCTTAGACATTGCTGCTTTTCTGTCCTCATTGCAGTTGTGTGTGCCACTCTGAGACACACAGTCTTCAACTGCTGAAATATAAAGCCATTGTAAGCTTTATATTTTATATATTTTTTATATATTTAATATATTTATATATTTTATATTTATACAAAGCCAAAGCTATTGTAACGGAGCTCCGATAGTCATTCCTCGCTCCCCTTCTGCTCACTAAAAGAATCAATTACAATTTCTAAAGATTCATTTTCTTTTTAATTCTGTGTATATGTTTCTCTGTGTGCACAAGTTAATGTGGGAGTCCATGGAGGCCTGAAGCTGGATTACAGGTGGTTGTGAGAGGCCAGAAGTAGGTGCTAGGAACCAAACTCATATCTACAAGAACAGCCAGCAAGCGCTCTTAAATGCTAAGCCGTATCTCTAGCCCCTTGGTTACAATTTCAAATGCAATATTCTTTTAACGTCACTCAGTTTTTCAAAAGTAAAAATGCAAAATAAGTTCAAAAGTTTTGACAATGCAAAATACACAAAGTAAAATTTAGCTTGCACGCGAGGTCCGGTATTGCCCTTAGGTTCTTCTCTGACTCAGAGTGCCCATACCAGGCGGTCATAGAACCTCACCCAGGAGAAGGCAGCCTGAGACTCTTATGAGCGCGGAAGCCTGGAATTGAGATCTGTGCAGATGTTCAATC
Source organism: Mastomys natalensis (assembly GCA_021653895.1). Taxonomy (NCBI): domain Eukaryota; kingdom Metazoa; phylum Chordata; class Mammalia; order Rodentia; family Muridae; genus Mastomys; species Mastomys natalensis. The sequence goes on from JAJTUV010001029.1 coordinate 268,305, forward strand.
TCTGGTGACCCCGAGGACGTCCTGCACTCATTGAAAGGTTGTCGGGGTCCTAAAGGAGTCTTTGTGCCAATTACAGACTATGCAATAGATTCCCACAGTTTTAGAGGATGCTCCCGCCTCTTTGGCTGCCTCAAATTTAAGTGTTTCCGCCCACATTGGCTGCTTCCCGAGCAAGCAAGCGGCTCTGGCTCCCTCTGGGTCTCGGGGTTCCTCTGGAGTCGCCCAGGCTCAGCCTCTACCCGTCTACCCGTCTCCAAGTTTTGTTTTCTCCCAAGCCAGGACTTCCCGGCGTCCTCACTGGACTTCGGCCACGCCTCCTTACTCCAAGTTTGATTTCAGTGCGCGCCAAGCCTGAGGGAGGCTGTAATTGGTTGAAGGTGAGAGGATTTCCCAACTTGATTGGTGGAGCGTTGTGATGGGCGGAACGGGGCGGGGTCAAAGACGGAAAGCGGAGGGCCAGGCCTTTCCTGGCAGCATTATGGATCTGGTTAAGTGTCCGGAACACGGTAAGGCCCCAGTCTCAGGATTTCCTCCTGGGGACTGTGGGACTGGCTTAGAGTGGCGGTTGTGATTTTCTTGTTTGTTTCCTCAGGGGCCGTCTGCTTCTTAAAGACCGGCGTTCGCGATGGCCCGAATAAGGGGAAGAGCTTCTATGTGTGCCGGACGAACACTGCAGCTTCGTGCAGGCCACCGAGTGAGTCTCCGCCCGTCCCGGTTCCACGGAGTGACCCTACCTGGTCACTTCAGCTGCCTTGGGACGCGGATTCAACCACACTGGATGCTTCTAGAGTCCGCTTCAAGTTTCTAGGCACCTGTCTGGCCTTACTTAGCCACTCCCCTTTGCCCCAGCATCCTTTTCTGCTCCCTCTAAAAAGTGTAAACAAACAGTGGTCATGGGAATTAATTCGCTAGTCTTGTACCAATTTTAGGTCGCCATTTAGATTTTAACGTTTTAGGTTAAAATAGTAATTAGACACCAGCTTTTCTCCATCTAGTGGCATGACGTTAATAATCCAGAGAGATTCAGGATCTTTAGGGCAGCGTTTCTCAACCTGTGTGTGGGTCACGAAAAGGACCCTTTCACAGGGGTCACATTTCAGATATCCTGCGAATCAGATATTTTCATTACGTTTTAAAACAGTAGCAAAGTTACAGTTATAAAGTAGAAACGGAAATGATTTTGTGGTTGAGGTCACGGCAACTTAAGGAACTGTTTTAAAGGGTTGCAGTATTAGGAAGGTTGAGAAGCACTGCTGTAGGCAGTTACTGCTGAAAGAAACATCAGAGGTTGATGTGGGACTCAGCTTCTGCAGATGTGAAGACTGAGACCTAGAGGTGTCAAGCGTTTTGTCCCAAGTGAGGAAAGTCAATACTGCTCTCAAGCGTGACAATCTTAACATACCAGGTGTTGACATTCTCTAAATGAAATTAAACTGTGGTATCATTTGACATTTCTTCCTGCTCTCTATTCAGCTGAACTTTGCAGAGCACAGTTATTTTTTTTTCAGTATCATAGCTATATAACTGATATTAGTACTGGAATAAGTTGTATAATTAGTGTCTCCATTTTGCATAGAGTTTACTATTTATTTCTAGTTTGTAAATATGCTGAGATTTGGTACCCTGCTCAAATGTTGTAAGACACATATGTGCTCATGTTTATGGGAATTATGCATCAATGTTGGTCTCAGGTTTGATTCAACATTAAAGAAATATTCTTGGGAATTGAAGAGATGGGTCAACTTTAAGAGCATTGGCTGCTCTTCCAGAGGTTTTAGCTTCGATTTCCAGCACCTACTTAGGGGCTATCAAATGTCTGCAGGGGATTGGGCACCCTCTTCTGGCCTCTGAAGGCCTAGTGTGTACATGGTGTATAGATACACATGCAGACAAAACATCACTAAACACAAAATAGAAACAAACAAATAAGTCTTTAAAAAGAGAGAGAACCTTCTTAAACAGTGTGCCACTTACATGGGTACACTGCAATACAAATTAGTATAATACTTCACTCGAGGCTTGCAGCGTGTCTGATGAGCAGACTGCAGGCTGCAGACAGTTTTATAAGTCACAGGAGAAAGCTTTAGACCTTCGCTCAAACCTCTTCGCTCTCAGTGCTATACATAGTTTTCTTCTATAAGTTAGGAGGGACATTTAAAATTTTATGCCAGGCAAAAAGCACATGAGTAAGTTATTGTTAGAGGTAGACACGTGAGTAACAGCAGGTGACAGCTAATAGGGTTTTAGTGGATAAAGGACAATGGGAGAACCTGAGGAGAAGTCACAGCAGGCCTGCCCTATAGCCAGCCTTAGACTGTAAGTCATTCCTGGGAGTGTTGCAGTGGGGACAACATGTGACAGTCATGAAGAAAGAAATAATTATTGTCATGCTTGGGTTTAGAAAGTGGGAAGAGAAAACTATGGATTCTCTCCTCAGGAAGCCACACAGATATCCATATGTGGGATTTACAAACCCAGGACAGCTTGGTATGACATCTGTAGTTGGGCTGAGTGTGGTGCCACACACTTGTGATCCTAGGACTCAACGAGGCAGAGGAAGGATTGCTGCAAGTTTGAGGCCACACTGGTCTAGGTAGTGAGTCCCAGGCCAGCTAGGGCTACTCAGTGAGACTCTGTCTCCAAATAAGTAAATAAAAATAAGAATTCAAGCTTGGATTTCACTTCAGACTGCTGGCCTCTGTTTCTTGTCTCCTAAAATTTATTTTTATTATTTATTTTTTTCTCTTCTAGTATTCCTGTTTCTCATTGTTTATTGCATGAGGAGTTTGTGGTCGAGCTTCAGGGTTTGTTTCTACCACAGGGCAAGAAAGAATGGAGGTGAGTGTCCAGAAGGAACATGCATCCCTCCCCCCATATATACTCCACCCCTCCATCCTGAAAGAGTTGCAGCTAGATATGTTTTTTTTTTTAATTCTTTAAAAATAAAGAATGTTTGTTCTTTAATAGTCACTGCTGCAAACGTTTTTTGCACATACTGAGCATCATCTGTCTACCTTGTCAGTCTATCTAAACCTGTGGGTCTCCATCCCTATGCAAGGGTCAAGTGACCCTTTCACAGGGGGTCACATGTCAGATATTTACATAATGATTCATAAGAGTAGCAACATTACAGTTATGAAGTAACAACGGAAATAATTTTATGATTGAGGTTATCACAGCATGAGGAACTGTATTAAAGGGTCACGGTGTTAAGGTTGACAAGCAGTGCCCTAAACGCTGAAAGAGTTACCTGGAGAAGCAGTGGTTAGTTTTGGATTACCAGCTCTGCTACTCCCTCTAGCTGTCCACTTGCCAATAACATCAATCACTAACTTGTCAACTTTCAATTCTGGTACTAGAAAGAGGGGAAAGTACTCAGTAAATGCAGTTTCCCTTGGGAAGGGCAGGGAAGTCCATATTGATGGGCGATGTTAGCATCATGAAAGTAAAAGGTAAGTAGAAAGTTACAGTCTAGATATTCTTTTAAATGAACACATTGCATTGGGGTACCAAGGCATGAAGTAACGTGACCACTTCAGAGAATTGGCTTGGTGGTTTGGCCAAGAAGGCAGGGGTCATACATACATGATAGTTTTTATGTTAATAGTCTATGTTTTAGAGTTTATGTGTTCTAAGTCTCTGTCCCCAACCCAAGTATATTGAAATGCTTGGCATCCTTGTTTATTTAAAAAAGAAAATCAATTGAACTTAAGTTTGTGTCTGAGGTGGTTAATTTTTGTCCATTGGCTCGTTTACATATTCTTGCATGGTTGATTATGTAAAATAGTATGTCTTCCAGCTTCTTCAAGATTGTGCTGGAATTGTGGGATCTTTGTGTTTGCATATCAAATAGAGATTCAACCTCTTAAATTTCTACAGAAAACTCTGAGGTTGCATAATTTACACAGACCAGTTTTGAGAGAACAGACACCAATATTGACTTTTCCAGGCTGTGAGCATGGCGTATAGTACGACTTTAAATTTTCTCTCAGTGTTTTTAAATAATTCCCATTATAAAGGTCTTGTAATCCTTTTCCAAAATGTATTCCTCGGTTATGTTTTTGCTGCTGTTGTAAATGGAGTGTTTGTTGTTCTGTATGTGTGGGGGGTATGTGTATATGTACATTTACGTACATTTGGATGTGTGCAGGTGCCATGCACATGTGTGTGAGGCCAGAGGTTGGTGTTGAGTGATTCTCTTGATTACCCTCCACTTTACTTACTGAGGCAGAGTCCTCCCTGACCTTGAAAGTCACCTGTTTGCAAGCTTCGATGGACAGCTTGTCCTGGGGACACTGTCTCTGCCTCCGAGTGCTGAGATTACAGGTAGGCTGCCCAAACCCACCTTATTTTATGTAGGTTCCTTGGTTTTCACACTTGCGAGGAAGCACTTTATTCACTAAGACCTCTCCCTAGCCTATAAACGTAATTCAAATAGTTAGCTGGGGGCTGGAGGTGGGGGAAAGAGAGAGAGAGATTGATTGAGAGAGATTATTTTCTGTTAGTAGAGTCGAGTTGGCAAATCCTTATTAGGTTCAGTCTGTTCTCCTGACACTTAAGATCACTTGTCCCTTGATACAGAAACACCTACCTTTATGAGGTGGTAGATGGCAACCAGTGGCTTTCTAATTTGCACTGAAAGAACCATGGAGGTTCAGAAGTGAAGACTGGAGGAAAAGTGCTTTGAGATAATAAATAGCTACCAAAGAACTGAGCCTCATGGCACCCATTATCCCGTGTCTTCCATGCCCATCTGCATGGTCTCAGTAGCTGTTTTACAGGTAGATGTAAGGCTGCTATTAGAGAGGTTAGGAAGGGAATCTGAGTTCCATGGTTGCTGGGATTCAAACCTACCTCTAACCACTAAACACACTCGCTTTCCCGCAGAGAAAGCATGGAAGCTTGAATTGAGATGGTAAAGCTGAGTTCAGTTAGGCTGAGAAAAATGGCTTGAAGAGAGCTGGAATGGCAAGCCATTGCCTGGCAGTGCGTCCGGAGTGATTGCCTGGCAGTGCATCCAGTGTGATTGCCTGCAGTGTGTCCAGTTGATTGCCTGGCAGTGTGCCGTGTGATTCCCTGGGTTAGGTTAGTGTGAATGCTGCAGTGCGTCCATGTGATTGCTCAGTGCATCATGATTGCTGGTGTGTGTCATGTGATTGCCTGGCGTTGCGTCGGTGTGATTGCCTCACAGTGCTCCAGAGTGATTGCTGGCAGTTCATCAGTGTGATTGCCTGGCGTGTTCCATGTGATTGCCGGCAGTGCATCCGGAGTGATTGCTGGGTGCGTCATGTGATTGCGCAGTCCGTGTTGCTACAGGTCGTGTGATTGCCTCCAGTGCATCTGATTGCTGCGGTGTTCCATGTGCCTTCACCTCTCATCTGGGACAGTGATGGCGTGCTCCAGAAAGGCCCTAGGTTGTGAAGATTAGCTGTGCGATACCCTTTGGAGTTTGCTAGTATTGTTTGTTTGTTTGCTTAGCAACTTCCTTCTTTTAGACAGTGTTGTGGCCTCCCTTCTAGCACACATAATGTCTGGTTATCTTTTTTCTGCTTTTTAGCAGTATTGCTGATCTCTTTCTCCATTTCATGTGTTCTTCATACAGAGTAAAAAGGAATAAACCAGAGCATACTTTTGGTTATTATATCCTTTTGTTTCTTAACTTTCCAGCCCTTAAAAATGTCCTCTACAGGGTCTGGAGTGATGGCTTAGCAGGCAGACTGCTAGCTGTGCAAGCATGAAGACCTGAATTCAGATCTTCAGTACCCACATCAGACCAGGTGTGCTCAACCTGTGGGCTATGCTGAGACACCCCCCTCTTTCTCTCTAATTATGGATTAGGATTCGATGTCAGTGGCTAAGAGCACTTGGTGCTCTTGCATAAGACTTGGATTCTGTTCTCATTACCCATAATATCAGGCAGCTCACAACAATTACAGGCCTGAATCTAGTTCCAGGGACTCAGTGCCATCTTCTGGCCTCTATAGGCACTACATATGTACATGCAGGCAGAATGCTCATGCATACACAAAATCCATAAAAACCCTTAAAAATGAAACTCTTGAAGAACATTTGTACCTTAATTACCTCTGTTTTCTACTCCATTAGGTTGTTCTTCCGATGTAGCTAGAACTAAGGCAGAGGGGAAGCACTGGTGTGGAGACGTCCCATGGCAGGTAGGACTCACCATGTGTCTTCCATACACAGAAAGCACCTGCAGTCTGTAAGAACTGCTGCTGTCCGTCACACTTCCTCCGAGAGCCCTGAAGGGTTTTGCGGCTGCTCATTCATAGAGCCACTGCCGTGGTCAAAGTTTGATCTTTTACCTTCTGTTTTACACAAATGTTTTCCAATGTCATAAAAGCAAATATCCTCCTACTTAGGGAATAAAGACTACCATCCCCATCTTTTTATAGATCAGTATTGACTTGATTTTGATATAAGCTAAATGTAATGCGTAGGTTCCTAGATTGTGAGAGGAGGAGAGGCCCTCTTCTTGTGCAGTACATGGGGACTAGACCTGGGGAGCTGGGAACACTTGTAAAGAATAGAGAAATACACATTGTGACTCTTGTGACTGTCAGAGCCTGTTGACTCAGCCTTCACCGAGCCCTGAAAAGAAATTATCCTGAACGTGTGAACGAGGCACTGAAAGAAGTGAATCCCTTATGAATTTGACATCTTTCCTTTTTAGATGCAGAAGCAATACGAGGCATGCATTTACTGTGTTTCCGTTTCCTCCAAAAGGACAGACATTTTAGATACAAAGGTAGCCCTGTTTTATGTTACAGTGTTTGTTTTCATTGTCTATAGGATCCTAATCCTAAGGAACACTCTGTAACCAGTAAGCCTCAGTTCCTGCCTCACTCTCCCAGCCAGCCGAGAAACCCATTTAGGGTGCTTGACAAGAATAAAAAACCACTTGAACGCAAACAGTTTGTCGAAGGAGAAGGTGAGAAGAAGACAGCTGATAAGCCAAGAGAAAACAGAGAGCAGCTCTTGCATCAGAAGAAGGAACAGAAGCCCAAACCTAACTGCAGGATGGACAAGGACCCCTCATCTGACCTGGTGACAGCTAGACAGTCTGGAGGTGACAGGGAAGAAAAAGAGGAGAAAACAAAGTTCCAGCCCAAAACTAAGAAAACTGAAGGAATAGCTTCCACACAAGGCCATGCAGAGGTGCTTCAAGGAACACCCAGGGGTCCTCAGAGGTCAGAGAGTGAGAGACGAGAGGTCTGGAACAAGCCAGAGCCTCTGAGAGAAAGGAGACACCCAGCTGTCGGTGCCGAATATTCCTGGTCAGAACCCAGAAAGCAAGGGCCAGCAGGAGGGACACCTCAACAGGGAGCAGCTCAGGAACGGGGAGGCCCAAGGCAAAACAGGAACACATGCCCCCGGTGCACAGGCCTCTCAGAAGGGCTGTCTCAGGGGCCTCTCCAGGGACCTTCCAAGACTTGGAGGCCTGCTCCCAAAGCACGAGTAGCACCTGGGCTTTGCTCGGGAGCGGTACACCATGCCTCCTCCAGCAGTGATGACAGTGAGGATGATGGTGCTTCCAGTAGGCCAGGGTCCCCACTTCTCTTTGACTTGACTGTGGACTCACAGAAGGGAAGCCTTCAACATTCTGACCAGAGTGTGCAGAGACAGACACCTGCTGCTTCAGGTGTTTTCAAGAAGGGAGAATCATCTGACGCAGCAGCCCAGCGTGCAAACCTTACAACACAGCTGAAACAAAAGAGGGTGAGTCTGCAGTATAGACTGCCTTTGCAGAAGACCCCAGTTCAGTTCCCAACACCATGTCAGCTGGCTCCAAACCACCTGTAGCCTCAGCTCCAGGGGATCCAACACCCTCTCCTTCCCTCCTTGGGTACCTGCACTTATGTCCACATACTTATACACAGTTTGTATGCATACAAATACATATGATGATAACTAAAAAAAGAGGCCAGTCTTGACTTGTACTTTGTCTCTAAGGCAGTGGTTTCAACCTGTGAACCTGTGAGTTAGAACCATGTTGAGGGTCAAATGACCCTTTCACAGGGGTCACCTAAGACTGTCAGAAAACAGATATTTATATTATGATTCATAACAGTAGTAAAATTATAGTTATGAAGTAGCAACGAAATAATTTAGGTTGGGGTCACCACATCATGAGAATTGTATTAAAGGGTCGCAGCCTTAGGAAGGATGAGAACCGCTGCTCTAGGATCAGGGTGTTCCTGTGGGCAGCTGGAGCTGCTGCAGAGCTGAGTGGACTCCTGAGAGGGCTTTCTAGGTGGCTGCTTAATTCCTGCCTTTCCTGTGTTTAGACGTAGGCTTTTGTGCTAGCTGCGTTTTTAATCCTGGTTTTTACTTCTTAATTAGGAGATCGTTTTAGAGTTTTGACATGCTAAGCCAAATTTAAAAATCTGAAGCTGTCCTTTAATAACTTGAGAGGCCAGTTCCATTCGATGCCTCTGTTGTTAGGGCACCCTGGCTGCAGTGAACATCCAGGCTCTCCCTGACAAGGGAGAGAAGTTGCTTAAGCAAATCCAGGCTTGGAGGACGCACTCAGTGCTCTGGCTCTCTCCCCAGAACAAGGTAAGATGGGGTTTGCCCTAGAACTCCGTGCTTGTGAACATGTCAGACACATTCTGAGAAAGGCTGTGTTCGTTTTTTGCTTTATTGTTGGCTTCCTCCTAACGCTGCCTGCTGTTGTTTGTAACAGCATTCCTGCGCTGTGGCTGTGGTCTGAGCACGGCTGAAGCTCAGTCTTCCCTGGGAGGCCTCCCCTGGCTGACATGTGCTTGCAGTGTCTTTACTTGTTTCTCTCACTTTAGTCTGCTTGTCCCTGTGTTGACCAGGAACTAGGGAGAGCTGCAGCTCTCAGGAACCAGAGCAGAGTAACGTCACCCAAACTGCTGCTGCCCCTCTACACTTGGTGCCTCCCCAGCCCCTTCCCAGGCCCCGTACCCAGCCTGCAGCCTCTCTGGGACTAAAGGCAGGCCGCCAGCAAACTCCTGAAGGAGCCAGCCAGTGCTCAGGAGGTAAGGTTCAAGGACTCAGCCCCGCTGTGACAAGCTGGTAAGTTATGTACTACCCAGCAGATATCTTTGCACCCCTTCGAAGGGGAAGCTGTTCATTCTGGATTGAAAGTTGCATATCTGATTCTCTGTAGAGCTTTGAACAGGTATTTTTTTATTTTTTTTTTATTTTTTATTTATTATTTATTTATTATTTATTTTTTTTTGGTTTTTTTTGAGACAAGGGTTTCTCTGTGAAGTCCTGGCTATCCTGGAACTCACTCTGTAGACCAGGCTGGCCTTGAACTCAGAAATCCACCTGCCTCTGCCTCCCAAGTGCTGGGATTAAAGGCGTGTGCCACCACCGCCGGCTTGAACAGGTATTTTAAGACTCTGAGGCTGGTGGCTAGTTACTGCCTTATGTCACCCTGTGCCACCTACCCAGAGGTCAGTACATAGGATACACAGACAGTATTGTGTATGGAAACCACATTTTTTTTTTTTTTTTTTTTAGGTTTTCTTGTTTTTTTGTTTGAAAGAGGGTCTCATCTGTTTCAGAAGTCTGGCCTGGAACTTGCTATATAGACCAGGTTGGCCTCCCAAGCGCTAGGAATAAAGGAGTGCACTACCACACCCAGCTCTCAGATAGAGCCTTAGGTGTGCTGTCTGATGACTTGGTTTGCAGTCAGGAGATTGAGTTGAAGTGGGCTGGCAGAAATTAGGAAAGCAATGGCAGTTTTCTCCCAGTGATAACTGCTAGAGGTGTAAAAACTTGAAAGGCAGCCTTGACAGGGAGTGTCTAATAGATGAATTTAGGCCACTCTAAAAGGTCACTGAGAAACACTTGGTCACATAGAGAGCCATCTTGGCTGCTCAGGAAGATTTTTGGGACCAAAGCTTATGTTCAACATTATTCCATTACTTAATAGTGATGAAGTCACCTAGGGAAACATTAAATCATAGCAGGTTATTGGTGTAAAAGAACATGTGACAAGTCTTGGAAAGAATTCTATTAAGACAGTTAAGGCATTTCAGAACTTCAAGTTTCCCATTGTCCTAGAAATGCTTTCCTCCTAGAACTGGCAACAGCTTGGGTATTTAGCCTGTGTGGGACCGAGGGCCAGCAGTACAGTGTGACACGGTCCACTGTGACTTGCATCTCAGGGATCAGCTTTCTGTCCTCACAGATGACTTCATGCGTGGCTTTTACTCTCACTGGCTCTTCTTTGGATTCAGAGGCCTTCGCTTCCAGAGTTCCTGCCCAGGGTGACCTTTGTGTCCACCGCTTTTCAGAAGTGGAAATGATCCAAGCCACCGAGGGCCTGGCTGGAGACGGAGCTCCGTGCTAGTGCTTGCCCGCCATGTTCAAGGCCTCACCTTTGAGCGTCAGTCTAGAACAATAGTATAGGTTGTTTTATTCTAAATTACAGTTGTTTGTGTGGTTAAGGGAACAGAATGGGAGTAGAAAAGCTTGTGAGACCAGTAGAGCCTTGAGGTGGAAGTTTTACTCAGTACAGATTCATCATTTGGCAGATGATTATGTTTTTGAGACTCTATCCAGAATACAGTACTTGTCTTGCTGTTTTTGTTTGAGAGACAGGACCTCCTGTATTCTAATTTGTATGGTGTTGGGGATCAAACCCATTATGTGAGTCAAGCACTATAGCAACTGCACTGCATCCCCAGCCCTCAGGACACTGCCCTTGTGACATCTTTGGGGAACACTTATCTGTCCGCAGGCCATATGAGCCAACATCATCTTTATAATGTGTGGAAAATCACGAGTGAAGCTATTGATGAACTGCATCGGTCACTGGAGTCTTGTCCTGGTGAAACAGCAGTGGCAGAAGACCCAGCTGGCTTGAAGGTGAGCCGGGAACCACAACACAGATTATCCAGCACCCCAGAGAGCACCGAAACCTCCCGGAGAGAGATGCCTTAGTGGCTTCTGTAGTGGTTCCTTCTTTTTTTGTTGAACAGTAAAAATAGTAACAAACCTTTCTTTTTTAAGTCACAGGCTATACACTTCTGTAACAGCAGAGGATCTGCGCATTCAGTTGTAGATGCTACAGGATGCAAATCAATTACTGGGGATGGAGATATGTAAAACAAATGTGATCATAAGATAAAGATAAAAAGCACAGTGCTGCCAGGCTGTGGTGGTGCATGCCTTTAATCCTAGCCACCGAGGCCTGAGTGAATCTCTATGAGTTTGAGACCAGCCTGGTCTACAGAGCAAGTTTCAGGACAGCCAGGGCTACACAGATAAACCCTGTCTCCAAAACAAACAAAAAAAACAAAAAAAAAAAACCCCAAAACAAACAAAAAGACAAGAGCACCTTGCAGTGTGACATAGGCCATATATATAAAGTACATAGGGAACTCAAAATAATGGTCAGTAGTTTTATACCTTAAAAAGTGCACATGTTTAGAGGACAGAGAAGATAAAAACAACACAGGACAACGAGAAGCAGTAGTGAAGAGTCAGTTGGTATCAGTGAGTGGTGGGTGGGTGTCGTCACTCCCTCACGGGGAGGAGCAGGCAGCGCTACAGAGAGAGTAGAGAGTCCAGTGAAGCCTGGTATTGGCAAATGAACTTAGATTTGAATGAATGGTTCAAGATGTCCTGTGCAGTAGTGATAACTATGAAAGTTTATGAGTGTTGTGAAGGTTCGTTCTCCCACAGAGCACAACGTAAACTGGAACACAAAAGAACTGGGGAGGAAGTCAGTAGTTGAAGAGCTGTTGCAACTTGTGACTATCCGTCCAGACTGGGCTGTTGAGTAGAAAGGAGCATCAAATTCAGGGATCATGAAAAGGAACAGGACCTCTAGTAAAACTCAAGTGGCCATCCGAAGCTTGCTTGCAGGCAGTAAAATGTGAAGACAAAATGAACTTTTAGTGGAGGTGGAGACGTGGACAGGAGCGTCCTAATGGAGATGCTGCTGAGTGTTAGCCAGAGCGAAGTCTTCATCATAGTAGACAGGGAAACCAGCAGCGCATGACCTCAGCTAGAACATAAAGGATTCACCTGTACAAAAGCATAGAGTGAAGCTGCGGTCCAGCATAGCCTCTCATTAGGAATTCATTCTGATGTTTGGCTTATTTTGTCAGGTCCCCTTGCTACTGCACCAGAAGCAGGCATTAGCCTGGTTGCTGTGGCGGGAAAGTCAGAAGCCACAAGGGGGGATCCTGGGTAAGTTTGGTATTACAATAAAATCTGCCAGTTTCGGGATGCTTAGCCACTATGTTAACTGCTGTAGTGTTAAATTTGATGTTGTCACAATGCTACGAGGAAGGTATATCCATTTTTCAGATGGGAAACTAAAATGTAAAACACAGTGTACCGAAGGAGGATATTTACAACCAACATTAGTAGCTGCGTCTGACTGAGGAAAGAGTTTGTTCTGTGCTGGTCCCCATAGTCTCTAGAAGCTGTGGAATATGAGCCTGGGGACCAGCCTTCCAGGAGCACAGGCCATAGCCACAATTGCAAACCAATCATGACTTTGCTCTGAGTGTTCAAGGAAGCTAAAGCCTCCGACTGCTCATGGTTCAGAGATTTGTAATAAGACCCGCAATACTTAGTCCATCCCACAGCCATGACGTATACAGATCAAAATCACAGAAGGCTCACAGAACAAAATCCTGGGAGCAGTCTTCTAGAGTCTTCTCCTAATGGAGTCTCATGGGTCAAGTCACACTTACCATCCTAGCAAGTTGGAGGATGTTTCCAGCCAGAGAAGCGTTTCGGAAACTTAGTGCACAGGGAGTTTTCTAGGAGCATGTAACATAGGCAATTTCATACTGGTAGACAGCGAGATTCCATCCTCCAGAAGGAAAGGTGGTGTTGGCACAGAACCACATAATGTATACAAATAGTGTGGGCAGTTTTGAAATGTGAGAGCTCTCCTTACATGTTAGTTCCATGGATAGCCACGGCCTAATGTTGGGAGCAGGCCTCTCAGACGCTGGTACACAAGCTGCCCATGGTGACTCACACACTGTGGCAGAGGCAGAATGTGAGCCACATTGATCACAGTGATTATGTTGAATGAAGAAGCCTGGTGAGCTAATACAAGTGTCCCATGTGGTATGAAGAGTAAGTCAGATAATCTCAGTGGCTGGCACAGGGACTGTGTGTAATGTAAGAAGTATCACAGCTAGTGACTTGGCTCAGTAAGCAAACACTTGTAAAAGCCTGGTGATCCAAGTTTGGTCTTTGGAATTCCTGTAAAAAAGTGGAAGGAGAGAAACTGACTCCACACATGTGCCTTGGCATGTGATACTTTTGTGCATGAGCACACTATGCATGCACACACGCACACACACACACAAATATATATAATGAAGTGTTCAGTTATGGCCTTTGATGGATACAGTGCATGACAGACTGCTGGAACTGTGGCAGAGTAGAGTAGGTGATAGGATATGTTAGCTAGACAGTTTTGCCTTTGGGAATAACAGAAAAACCAGACACCGTCATGAAACCAAAAGTAAGTCAATCCACTGTAAATCCACTGTAGCCGGGAAACTGGGTAAGAGTAAGATCTAGCCATTATATGGTATCTGATCTCGATCTCCAAGCAGACAGCAAGAGATCATCTTTACATAAACAGAGACCCCACGGAGTAGGGAGTAGAAGGGGATCAGGAGTGGGCAAGTTTCTGTGAGAGGAGTCTTCTCTTGAAGTCATGTTGATTCTTTGTTTCTTATTTCTAGCTGATGATATGGGCTTAGGAAAGACTCTGACAATGATTGCACTCATCCTAACCAAGAAGAATCAGCAGAAGAGCAAGGAGAAGGACAGAAGCGTGCCTGTGATGTGGCTTTCCAAGAATGGTAGATATAAGTCCTGCCACTCACAATCTTACCTGAGCTAGCAGAGGGAGGTTTCCAAGCCAACAAAGGATAGCTTTGGTTACATCTAATTAATCTTTATAAAACCAGTTTTGGTTACTTTCCTGTGTTACTTCTTTTTTCTTTTTTTGACTCTGGAGTTTTATCGGTCCTTAGAAGTTGTTGGGCCTCTTGGTGGTGAAGCAGGGCTTGTGTTGTCATGGAAACACTGGGTGGGGCAATGGAACTTGATCTTGTAGTCATGGAACTGCTTGGTACCCAACTAGCTACAATCTCTTTCACCTTCATGATCTGGAAGGGTGCTCTTGGGCAAGGTGCTGACCATGGTTTCACACTGTGGTGTGACCCTGCATGATGGTTGGATCCCAGTGCTCCCGTGCCTGTGTGTGCCAGTGTGGGAGTCATAGCACAGCCAGATGCCAAAGTTCTTCACATGCAGTGCTACTTGTCAAACACTGCCTGCAGTGACTGTCTCCTGGAAGACTTACTTCATCTTCTTCACCTGTGGCATGAAATACTAGAAATGGGACTTGGCCACCACATGGTTGGGTACACAGTTGCACATTCAGTACAGGGGTACTGTATGGCACTTTGGGATGGGCAAGCAGCATCTATCACCTTGTACTCCCAGAGTGTGCCTGACACCTTCTTGGCGGTCCGTCCTCATTTGCCACCATTCCTCCTGTGTTATGTCTGATGTTGAGTGCGCAGTTATAAATGACTTCTCCCCTTTATTTAAATTTAACTTGATCTGGGATTCAACAAAGTTTTCTGGAGGTTAGGTTAGGTTAGGTTAGGTCCTAGAACAGTTAGTTCAAGCATAATGATTAGTGTTTTCTGTTGATGCTAGGTATAAACTCCCAGATATATCCAAATTAATGTACTTTTTAAAGGATAAGTATTTTATTTGTTTCTTAACTTGTTTTAAATATATAATTTCATGCATATTTTATGTTGATCTATGTTGTCTGTAAATATCATGTAAATTACTATGAAATGAGCCAAGTCCTGCTTTGCTTATGTGGTTAGAAACATGTACCTCTCTCTCAGGGTCTGTGGTAAACACTGTTGCAGCTGGGCACCTCACCCTGCATGGAGCAACACACACTACACACGCCACCGCAAAACACGCACACGCGCACGTGCACGACACGCACACGCACACGCGCGCGCGCACCACACACACACACACACACACACACACACACACACACGGGATGAGAAATAATACTAAATACTGAGTACTAAATATAATACTGTGTACCAATAGATGGTGACAAATCACATTTGTGGGGCTGGAGAGATGGTTCAGAGGTTAAGAACACTGGCTGCTCATCCAGAAGTCCTGAGTTCAATTCCAACAACTACATGGTGGGTCATAGCATCTATAATGAGATTTGGTCCCTCTTCTGGTGTGCAGGCATACATGTAGGTAGAACATTATATACGTAATAAATAAATCTTTCTAAAAAATCGCATTTGCTTCTCTTGGAGGAGGCTTTTTCTATTCATTTAACACATAGTAATTTGTAATTATATTTTAATGTAGAAGTGCATTAAGTTATGGTTTTTATATAGAAAAACATAAAACAATAACTCCCTGTCGTGAATCATCTCAGGAGTCCTTAGGCACAGACCTGCTTCCACTTCTGGCCACTGTGGAAGGGCATTGCTTTTTAGATTGGTCACACACTGCCCACTTTCCTCCCTGTCCTTAAACTCATTCTGAAATAAATAATTGTTTGGTTTAAAAGACCATCTCTTCCATTTCCTATTCTGTTTGCTTTGTGTAGAAATAAACCAGTAGTTAAAAATACTGATTGACAGAATGAAGTCATCAAGAGAAGTCATCATGTCCAGGGCTGTTGAGTGAATGTAACTAGGTACTGATGTCTTCCTCTAGACTCCTCTGCCTTTACTTCCAATGGAACACTGATCGTCTGCCCCGCTTCCCTCATCCATCACTGGAAGAATGAGGTAGAGAAACGTGTGAACAGCAGCAAACTCAGAGTCTATCTCTACCATGGGCCAAACCGGAGTCGGCACGCAAAAGTGTAAGTCTGCAATCCACTTAGGGAGCCCTTTTGCCTTTCTGCTTGCCCAGTTCTTTGGGGCTAATCATATGTGTGGAGACGAGGGACAATGTTCAGTCTAATTATCAGGCAGCTTGCACTCAAACATGTCTCAAGGTTTAGTGGTTTCACTTTGTCATTGCTGGTCACTCTCCCTAGCTGCAATATGAGGAGCTTGCAATACCTGGTTGTCTTCGAGGTAGCAGCCACATTCCCTGGTAAACCTTGGGGAATGAGGAAATGTCAGGGTCTCTCTTGGGCACTGAAGGCCTGAGGCTAGAACTCATCTTCCATTTCCCTGAGTGTGAAAGGAAGCACTTAGTCTTACATGCCATCTTGGTAGCACTCTTGTCAGTTACCTGCTGTAGGCTGTGTGGCTGTGAGGTGTTTATGGCTGTATTTTCATACATAACACTATTCAATAAGGTTAAATGTAAGAGTTTTAGATGCAGAATTGTTAGACTTAACTAAACATTCTAGAAAGGGGATGCTTGGGAGGGAGAAAAGATCACCCCAGACGGCAATCTTTAGTTTTTGGGTTTTTGGGGGTGTTTTTTGTGTTTTCTTTCTAGTGCAAGGATCTAATACTGTGAGCATTCTGGGTAAGCACCCTAGCACTGAGCTGCAGCTAGACCTGCCTGTTAACTTACAGTAACTGTTTTCTGTTTCTGATTGGGACATGCAGCTTGGAGGCAAATATTCGCTGTTTAACCTAGGATGAAAGATAGACCAGTGCAGGTGTCTTCCAGGAGTCATCCCAGATTGGTGACTTTTTATTTTAAATCTGTATTTATTTTTTATCTTTAAAGGTTTATTTTTTAACTTTTAAAGATTATTCATTTAATGTGTTCAAGTGTTATATATGCGCACCACATGCATGTAGGTACCCGCAGAGACCAGAAGGTGGCATCAGATTCCCAGGAACTGGAGTTACAAGTAGTTGTGAGCCATGCAATGTCCTGGGTACCGAACCCTGGTCCTCAACAAGAGCAGCAAGTGCTCTGAACCTCCGAGCATCTTTCAAGCCAGACCTGAGTCTGACAACATACTGTACGTCTGTTCTCACAGTGTAGTGGCAGGACTGCAGCTGTTGCTGGTGCCTGCCTTTGCCCTGGATCCTTACTTAGAAACAGTTGAGCTCACTTGAACTTTGTTCTTTGACTTGCACTTTAAACATAACAGCTTGTCGCTCAGAAGATACAATCACTTATATTTGATTCTGAGGATTCATAGATGGTACTGCCACTTGGAATTAGGTATATCATTTTACCAAAATAATTTATTATTCTCTCTTAGGTACATAATATTAAATCCATTCAAATGAGATCCATGCCTTTGGGCTGGAGAGATGGCTTAGAGGTTACGAGCACTGGATGCTCTTCCAGAGGACCCAGGTTCAATTCTCAGCATCCACGTGGCAGCTCTCAACTGTCTGTAACTCCAGTTCCAGGGGATCTGACATCCTTACACAGACATACATGCAGATAAAATACTAATGCATGTAAAATAAATGAATAAATAAATCTTTTTTTTTTTAAATCCATGCCTTTAATAAGAACCTTTGTGTGTAAAAATATAGAAAAGATGAACTGAAACCTTACTCTAGGGTTTTCACGAATCTGTTGTAAAGTGGCACCATTGGCATGGGGTTGACAGTGCTTTAAAGATTTCTTTTTTCTTGGAGACCTGAGCATCACCCACTTCAAATCATTAAATATCAGTTTGCAGCCCTGTCCTACTTTCTATTCTGATTAGGTCATAGCAAACTTCGTATGACTACAGCTAGACATTTTCTGTCTGAGTCACTGGATGGTTACTGCAGTGAACACACTGTATAGGAAGAATGATCACATTGGTAAGAGACAGGGAAGTCTGATAGAAAAAAATCACACACACACACACACACACACACACACACACGGGGAGAGACCAAGCTCATGTATGTACCAAGCACATAACTAGTTGATGTCAATTCTGCTATCTTTTTTCCCTCCCTAAGTTTTGTTTTCTTTTTGCAGTACTGGAAATTAAACTAAGAACCTTGAGCATACTGGCAAACACCCTACCCCTGAGCTATTCTTTGTCCCCAGCTCTCTACACCTTTTTATAAAGAAGTTGCCTCTGCCTCTGGCAGGCACCAGGAGGAATTGTTTACTGTTTGCTTTGTATTGTATCGGTGCAGACTCTCTACGTATGACATCGTGATTACTACTTATAGCCTTCTGGCCAAGGAGATTCCTACAAAGAAGCAAGAGGGAGAGGTCCCAGGAGCAAATCTCAGTCTGGAGGTGAGACTTAGGGATACCAGGGAGGTAGAGGAAGAGCCACACATAGTCTAATGGGAGAGGTAGCAAAGGTATCTTCCTGCAAGGAGAAGAATGTTCCAGGTAGTCCACCTGTGGAAATGAGTCCTTCTTCCCTGCTCTATTTATTCTGGACAAGCATCCCAGTGGTACATTAGTACTTGGCACAGAGTTCAGCTATTTTTTACAAGTAAAGAAACATACACTGTAATTGTAGTAATAATAATCACACATGAATGCCGAAGAGTCTGACTTGCTATTTTCATCTTAGACTATGTGGAGTATATGCTTGTGTATTGTTCTTTATGTTTTGTATGCATTAATCTGTTATTGCCTGCCTTTCTCCACCTCCCAGAAAAGAGCTTTGCAAATAACAGGGCTACAAATGAGTCAGAAGCTAAACAATGACCTTCTTCATTTGTAGGCAGATTCCGGGATCCTGTTAGCTGTTTTCCAGGCTTTCTTTTATAATTTTGAGGTGATGTCTGTATTCTGGGTGATTTATAGAGTATCATTCCAGCTCAGACCAACCTCAGTGCTTTTCCATGGCTTTGAGATAAAAACCCGAATTCCATTACGTAATGTCTCAGGTACCTTATGGTGTCGCCTCTCTCGTTTACCTCTCCCCATCTGCGCCCTCCCTGAGGCACTGCATCCTGTCTGCCATCACACCTGCCACCCTCTGGGCAGCCCTGGAGAGTGTGCTTAGCTACCTCCCCTTCCTAACAAGCTTCAGAAGCCTTTCTGAACTGCGTTCTACTCAGCATTTGGATGTGTGCCTCGCCTGGCACCCTGTGCTCCCGTGCTTGTAGCTCTCTGTTTAGTCAGCTGTGTGGAGGCTCGCTGTGTCGGGGGAAAGCCTCCACTGTCCTGTATCGAGTGACTTCTGCATAGACCTCATGATGATATTTTTCTGTCTTGCTAGAGTCTGAGCTCCTTTAGGTCCGAGCTGGCCTTTCTGGTTTTGACTTAACATCTTACACCTAAAAATTGGCATGTAGGAAGTTTTAATCAGTTTAGTAAATACTCTACTGAGTGGATTTTCAACCTTACACCTAGTGTATTCCTGACTAAACATTATTAATGCTACTGCTGAATGTGGGTGGAGAGAAAACTCCGATTACAAAGCATTTTACCCTTGGATATATTCTGTTTGGAGACAGACTCTTTTTTTTTTAAGATTTATTTATTTTATGTATGTGAGTACACTGTAGCTGTCTTCAGAACAGGGCATCAGATCCCATTACAAATGGTTGTGAGCCACCATGTGGTTGCTGGGAATTGAATTCAGGACCTCTGGAAGAGCAGCCAGTGCTCTTAACTACTGGGCCATCTCTCCAACCCCAGAGACAGACTCTTAAGTGACCATTTATTTGAACTTTTTGAGAAGTTCTGTGCTTGGTTTCTAAGCACAGTTCAGTGGAAGAGTCTAAGTAAATTAGAGGGTCCCGGTGGCCCTCAGGTTATGCTCCTTCCTCTTGAGGACACGTGCGTGTTCCCACAATGGTGTTGGTGTTACTTTGTTCCTTCCAGGGCATCTCAGCACCTTTGCTTCAGGTAGTCTGGGCTCGGATCATTTTGGATGAAGCTCATAATGTGAAGAACCCTCGAGTACAGACATCCATTGCTGTGTGTAAGCTCCAAGCCCAGGCCCGGTGGGCTGTCACCGGAACCCCCATTCAGAACAACCTGTTGGATATGTATTCACTGATGAAGTAAGTGACCTGTTCCTGTCTGTAACCCTGCATCATTATTTCATGCCTTGGGACGAAGCTCTGGTGCGTCCAGATTATCTTGTGTGGCAGGTGGCTAGCTTTAAATGCAAAGAATGAATATTCATGATAAGTGTCAGTGTTTCTTAGGTTAATAACAGTATTTTATGCAAACATAGAGCAGATTGAATGAAAGGAAATTAAGGTCACTGTTCTTCAGTCCCGTGGCTGCATTAGGCTGCTTGCTTTAAAATCGATGGGCTAAGGGAGGACTGCAGTGTTTGAGGCCAACAGAAGAGAATGCTGACTTTAAAATGCTAACTTTTTCAAGGGAGCCCATAAAAGTCTTTGGAATTTCTTTGCTAGCACTGATGCTTTAGTAATACATTCTCGCTGTTCATTATACATCCTGTTGTGGCTGTTTACATTGTTCCTGTAAAATGCACAACTTGATAATGTAACTTTCCTTATTGACTTGGACTTTTGGCCTGTCAAGCAGACATTGCTATGCATTTGCTCTCAGATGGGATGGGAGGTTAGGGCAACAGTTCTGATTTGTTTTTATCTGGTGCCTTACTTTGAACCCTTATTCCATCCTCTCCCAATCTCCTTTCTTGCTCTGTGTCTTTCCTGGCCCTCCAAAAGGTTTCTCCGATGCTCCCCGTTTGATGAATTCAGTCTTTGGAAGAGTCAGGTTGACAATGGTTCAATGAAAGGAGGAGAACGGTTAAGCATTTTAACCAAGAGCCTTTTGCTGAGGAGAACAAAAGACCAACTGGATTCCACTGGTAAACCTTTGGTAACCAGATTTCTGCCTATCTCCAGGTTGGGAATGTGTTTACTCAAGTGAACCCCTCAGTGTCAGGAGCCTCCATTTCCTTCTGGGGAGACTCTTCAGCAGTCCCTGGTGCTGGGTTAGCTCAGTCCTTTCCAGGGAAGAGGGGCTGCTGTCCAGAGACTGGTGCAGAGGGCCAGCGTGCCAGGGTGTGCTCTGAAGTGATCAGTGGTTTACAGAACCTCACACCAGCTTCCTTTTCTCATTCTCCAGGTGCCACTGCCTGCACGTAGATGTCAGCTGCACCGCTTAAACCTTTCTGAAGACGAGCGGACTGTTTACGATGTCTTTCTTGCAAGGTCAAGGTATGTACCAGGAAGAAACACCTTCTCTCTTTTTTTTTTCTTTCTTGGCTTGGGGAAGAATCTAGGCTTATATTTCCTTAAGTTTCACATACGACACTAATGTGTTACATCTTTATTTTCCAGAAAACCTCAAAAACTTTATAGTTCTTTTTCCCTTCCTCTTGTCTCATCTCTGTCTCTCCTACACACTGAAGGCAGAGTTTTGATCCCACTTTTAGTTGTCTTCTTTACATAGCAGTCAGAAGGTATAGAATCTGTCTGCTCCTTTTGGGATTGGAATAATAGATAACGACTCTCTTTAACCTTTGACTACCACCCAGAATCTCACTGGAGCTTTAATAAAAATCAGCTTTGGAATCTTAACTGTTTGCTCTTTGCACTTTCTCTAGACATCTTGTCATTCTTGAAATTCTCCATTTGCTCCTTTCTGTTGGCACTTTTTGTTTCCAAGAAGATTGTGGCTTTTGTCTTTTTATACTTTATACTTACTATGCATTTTTAAAGGTTTTTGTTTTGTAAATAATAATAATTATTATTATTTTGCTTATGGCTCATGTTTGCTGTGAGCTAGGAATCATTTAGCCAGTGCATTCTATATCCTGCCCGACCCCGCTCCAAGTTAAGGAGCCTGGCGTTAGTGGCTGTAACATGTGTATTCTGACAGGTCAGCTCTCCAGTCCTATCTAAAGAGACAAGAAGGGAGAGGCAGCCATCCTGGAAGAAGCCCTGACAATCCATTCAGTAGAGGTAAGTCAAGGGATGCTGAATATGAACAGCTTGGAAGGAACGTGTGATTTCTAGCCACTAAAATAACAAACAGATTATGGGCCTGGGTATCAGAGAGACCACATTTATCAAAGCTTGTTAAACCAGAGAAATACACATGGATCTGAAAACATAAGGACTTCTTTTTGTTTTCTAAATCTACATTATTTAAAACATAAGCATGCCTACAGAAAAACCCAGTGGTTCATTTGATTTCATAAAAGTATGTTTTAGGGCTATCAAGAAGGCTCAGCTGGAAAAGGTGCTTGGTGCCAAGCCTGATGACCTGAGTTCAATCCCTGGGCCCCATAGGGTAGAACCAAGGCACACATACCACCCCAAAGGGTTTGTTTGTTTAAGTATGTTATAGCTAAATTATTGAGTATCTGGTCAAGAAAAGTTTAAATAGCTTGACTTAGTTCCCAGTTCTTCCCAGATCTCCCTATTTTCAATCTTGTACTACTTCCTGGGGTTTGTCATCTCTCTTGGCAGTGGCTCAGGAGTTTGGGTCCAGCGTGCCCCAGCGCTGCCCTGCAGCAGACTCACAGAGACCCAGCACCGTGCATGTCCTGTCCCAGCTTCTCCGGCTTCGCCAGTGCTGCTGCCATCTTTCTCTGCTGAAGTCGGTGAGAGAGTCCCTGTCTGTAGTCACCTCTACAGTCTGCCTTAGCTGGGACCCAGGTTCCTACGTCAGAGAAAGGCTGGTCTGCAGCGCTCTTTTGTGGGATGAAGAAGAAGAGTATTTCTTATACTTTAATGTTTACTAGTGCTCATGATTTCCATGACAAGATACACTTTTTTTTTATCATTTTGTTTTAGACCAGGAAATGACATTTTGTTTAGGAAACCATTTATGAGTGCTATGGTATCTCAGAATGTCATAAAGCTTATGGAGTTATTGGTCTTCAGTATTGGGGCATATGAAAACTCAAGTACAAACTGGAAGGTTGCTTTTTCACTAGGCGAGGTGTATCAAGAATTCTAATTTATTATGTACTCATTTCAGAAGCTTAGCTCTGTACTTGACTGTCAGCAGAGTGAACGCTATGAAAACGAATCATGTAATCTGTCCGCAGGTTTTTAACTTGCATTGTGTAGTTTATCTGGTGAGAAACTTCAAGGCCATATGTTACACAGGGCCTTTTCTGTGTAGTGCCAGAGAGAAGTCATTTTACTCTCAACTGTTAGAAATGAGCTGGTAAGAAGACTGGCCACCTCTACTGTCCTGTGTTCCCATCTCCTCTCTTCCAAGGCTCTGGACCCCACAGAACTGGAGAGCGAAGGCCTTGTCCTATCCCTGGAAGAACAGCTCAGTGCTCTGACCTTGTCCAAAGTCGATGTCTCAGAGCCGTCACCCACTGTTAGCCTTAATGGCACATGCTTCAATGTGGAGCTGTTTGATGACACACGAAGGAGTACCAAGGTACTTTTGTCACCTCTGTGCATGATGACAGATGACATTACTTTCTCCCTGTGTTGGACACCTCATTGTGCGCGTAGGGATAGCTGAGAGGAGAGTTAGGAGATCAGATCTTAGATTCCCCCTCTAGTCTTAAAGCCTCACTTAGGAGAACCCTAAGGCCTCCATTCTCTTGTCACACCACGTGGGCTCCATCGATTGAACTTCAGTTGTTAGGCATTCAGCAAGCACAGTTACCTGCTGAGGCATCTTGCTGGCTCTTAGTTAAAATTTTAAGAACATGAGCCCAGGTATTTACCATAAATAACTAGAAAACCAGAGCCTTGAATTGAGCAGATTGTACACTCTAGTATCTTAGAGTTAGCTGCTGTGTCCTTGCCTGATCTCAGGTAATGTTCACATAGCTTCTTAACACAAGGCCATAAGAAGAGTCAAACCATGTTAGGCTTCATGTATACAGGGAACAGCTTAAAGCCAGCAAAGCTCTTCTACTTTCTTCTATGAATGTCAGGCTAGATCCTTGCCTCTTCCAGCAGTGGTCTAGGGGCCAGAAGCACAGAAGGGAACCAGACATGCATATGTTCAGGTCCTCAGAGGGTCTGATGTCCTGAAAACTAAGGACCGTTACTAAGCAGTGATTGTACAGTGTGGTCACAACATGACAATGGAAACAACATGGAACATATGCAGCTGGCTAGCTAGCCCACACTAAGTTGGGGAGGCTTTTAAAAGTAACACCATCATGCCCCAGCAATATGACTATACAAGACCCTACAACAATGACAGTACCAAAGAGACATGCTAATGTGGAAGAGAGAGTCTCCTGGGGTCCTACCCCTAGCAAAGAACTACAGGCAGCAAAGACTGCTGCTGAGAGATGGAACAGTCTCTCCCAGGGATGAGGCCCCTAATTGGTTATCCAGTTCAGAGTGGTTAGCCCTAGGATCACATATGCACAAACCATACTAAAGAGACTAAGTAGGTACACTTATATATTTATGTGTTTATAATCATAATAAATCAAGGCCATCAATATAAGAGGGAGTGGAGGGTTCTTGGGAGAAGCTGAAGGGAAGAATGCAATGGGGAAGTGATATAATTATAGTTTAACTAAAAATTAAAGAAAAATCTCTAAAGCAAAATTAAAAAAAAAAACCATGAAGCTGGCATGGAAAATGATACTCTAAAGTAGAGGGAACAGATGTGGCCTATTGGGTAAAGATTTCAGCATGATTGACATGTCCTTTGAGGAGTGCATAGTGAGGAATGACCAGCGCAGAGGCCAGAACTGTGACATGGACCTAGCAGGTCATTTTAGACGTGTAGGCTTATCCTTAGTAGATCATAAGAGGAGGAGGGCAGCCAGCTTACATTCAAGAAACAACTTTCCAGCTGCAAGAGAGTGAATAGACAAGCCAGGCTAGAAGCATAGAGGCTGTCCAGGAAATTGCTTCTGTAATTCAAGGAGAGATGATAGAAAAGCAAATGACTTAAACTGTAATGTTATGTGGCCTTTCCCAGGTGTCTTCTCTCCTGGCAGAACTGGAGGCAATCCAAAAAGCCCCAGGATCCCAAAAGAGGTGAGTGGCATCTCACCGCTCTGCAAGGGAAGTTGAGGATCTCAAGTCTTAGTTTAGGTCATGCCCCACAGAACACACTCAGGTTATGGTATAAATTCCCATAACTTCTAATTAAAATACAGCATGTGCATTGAATGAGATCCCTGGCTTACCCCAGCCCTGAGGATCTGGATCAGGTGATATCTGAAACACTAGAAGAACAGAGAAGCAGAGAAGGGAACAGGGCAGGACAGGGCAGGGCAGGGGAGACCACTTAGTCTCTTTGGTTTTGCTTTCTCTCCTCTCTAGTGTCATTGTCTCTCAGTGGACCAGCATGCTGCAGGTAGTATCACTGCACCTCAAGAAGAACCGACTGACTTACGCCACCATCGATGGCTCTGTCAACCCCAAACAGAGAATGGACTTGGTGGAGGCATTTAACCACTCCCAGGGACCTCAGGTACGCACTGGGCACAGCAGGCCTGTGTAGTGGAGAACAAATTGTTCTTAGTTATAAAGCAGCAGAGGTGGCTGCTTAACTTCAGAAGTAGTCAGCCTTGATCCCTCCAATGTTTATAATTTATTGCAGATCTGTGCCAAAGTGCACACATAATCTAAAGAGAGTAACTTGTGGGAATTAACTGACAAGTCCGCAGAGCAGCCTAGGATGGGAGAATCTTTGCAGAGCAGGAAGCCTTGCAGGGTACGTGGCTTTTGAAGAGGGATGTGGGAGAACAGGGCCCTGGCATAGTTAAGAAGGATTTAGGAAGTACTAGCTGAATGGAAGGAAGGCTAATGTCTCTGTGGGGGGCATGGTCTCAGGACTAGTTATAATTTAATGCAGAGTTGACCACCCAAGGACTGCATTACAATGTTCATATACTTTGGCAGTTGACTCTTATGTGAGATGGGAGAATTTTTTCAAAGGTGAGGTATGAAAAATGGCAGGTTAATGTTCAAAACATTACACCAGGAGGAAATTTGAAAGGAATGTGTTTCTTGTGTTTTAACTTTTTAAAACTAGAGCTGGAAAGATGCTGATTCTCTCTTTCTGTTCCTACAAATGCCCCCCATAAAGAGAAAGGACTGCTTTGGGCTTGTGTTTTTGGAGGTTTCAGTAGTCCTGTTTTGGGGCTTCTGTTATGGGCGGGTATCATGGCAGGGGTATGTGGAGGTAGACAACCACACATCTCGGCAAGGAAGTAAAGAAGACAGAGTCGGGCCAAAGGAAGTGGAAGTTCCCAGTGACCTGAAGATCAACGAGACTGACCCCATAAAGGTTCCACCGCCTTTGATCTAGAGCCGTGACAGGGACAAGTCTCTGCCGCTTGGCCTTTGGGGCACGGAAGACCCAGACTGTGACAGCTGCACTATAAGACCAGCAGTGTGGAGGTTTAATAGTGTGTTTCCTTTTGAAGGTCATGCTGATCTCCCTCTTGGCTGGCGGGGTTGGACTCAATCTGACTGGAGGAAACCACCTTTTCCTTCTGGACATGCACTGGTAACTTCAGAATGTTCCTGTCCCAGCATCAGGGAGAGCAGTGGTCAGAGGGCAGCAGTCTGACAGTGCCCTTTAGAAAGTCATGGTGACATTCTGTATGGCCCCGTCTAAGTGGCGTGTAAGGCTACTTGACGGTTCAGGACTGCTGAGGGACCATTTCATGGCTACTTCATGATTTTATTGTTCATTAACTTAAAAAAACATTTAGCATTGTTTAGCCAGATGGTGGTGTGGTGAATATCTTTAATCCAGTTACTTGGTAGACAGAAACAGGCAGATCTCTAGAGTTCGAGGCCAGCCTGGTCGCAAGAGTGAGTTCCAGAACATCTAGGGCTACACAGAGAAACTCTGGCTCAAAAAGCAAAACAAAACAAGCAAAAAACCAAGGAGCACAGTTTTTTGTTTATTTTTTCTCATGACCAAGCTACATTGTTCAGTTTGATGTCTCTGGAGAACTATTTTCCAGACAGTTTTTGAAGAGTCAGGGAAGTCGCAACCTTAGATTAGAAACCTTACTCCAGAAGGAAAAGGGGCTTTCTAGTTGTGATGGAAATGCTTGTTATATTTGGCTTCACAGATGTACGTGCTGCCAGTCAGTTCCTTGGTATTGCCCCTCCTGGTACTGGACAGGTGAAGTCACATATGGCTGGGTGAGTCTCACAGTGCCCAGCCTGTGCAAACCGGGGTTGCTGTTGTGGGCGGGCTTTGCTTTGCTCTGCAGTTCTGGGCTGAGCCCAGGGCCTTGCCTACCTAGCCTACCTTTCCTTCTTACCTCTTTACTTTGAGATAGGGTTTCACTAGTTGTGCAGGCTAGCCTTGAACTAGGTCTTTATTGTCCAGACAAGCCTGTATTTTCATTCTCCTGCCGTAGTGTTGTAGATAGCTGGATGTCAGGCCTGTACCAAGATACTTTGTACCAGGCACTGTTTCTAGGATGCTGTGTCTAATTCTCTGTGCAACCTCAAATGGTGCAAAGAAGCCAACTTGCTACCTTTGTGGAGAATGTGTGTGGGTTTACTTAGGATTCTTATATACACAGAAGTGAGAAAAACATGCTAGGAATTATACCTGTCTTGAGATGAAGAAATATTATCCCGATTCTAAAGCAGTAAGATGAGGTTAGAGTTGATAATGAGACTTCATAAGGAAGAGAACAAATTAATACCTCTTTAATTGACTTCACTGGACACTAAAGTTGAAAGAAATATTTGAGACTCTTAACCACTCTTACGTTTCCAAGTAGGTTCTGAAGCCTGGTGGTTGTGGTTAGGTAGTCTGCACAGTCAGCGCCTCCTAGACAGAGTTGACACTTCTGTAAGCCTCTCAGGCTTTGCAGGGCATGTAGGTTTCTGTTGCAGATCCTTTATTTTGTCTTGTTTTCTTATGCCCCTTTGAGAATGTAATGACTACTTTTAGCTAAAGAAGCATACAAAAATGGACTGTTGTTTGGACCTGGCAGTGGCCGTGGTTTGTCAGCCCTGTGTAGGATGTTGGTATTTCTGAGTTACATCTCTGCTCAAACAGGAATCCCTCACTGGAAGACCAAGCTTGTGACCGGATTTACCGAGTAGGGCAGGAGAAGGATGTTGTCATACACAGGTAAGCAAAGGCACCAGGCCCCTTCTCAGCATCTCCCTTTGTGAAAGCCTTCCCTGGGGAGTATTTCATAGAGTGTAACGGGTGTGGTGATCACAGCACTGACGATGTTCCACAGGCAACCCGAGGAACTCTAGTCAGGAAGGAAGGAAACAGTCTGACGTAACCTCACTGGTCATGGCCAGAGAGCAAGCGTGTGTGCTGATAAGACACAGCTCACAAGGAGGCAGCTGTGGAAGGCGTCTTTCATGCCCACCCCCAACCCCACCCCTTGTCTTTTTTTAACTTTTAGTATGGCATAATCTCAGCCATAAAGAGAAGTTGCAAAGAAATTACCAGAAAGTTTCTGTTTCCTGTCTTTAGCTCTCTTTTCTGCTCATAAGTCCTAAATCTCTATTTTTAGTTCCACTGTCCCCTAAGCGTCAACCTGGGTATCCAGATCCCTGCTAAACATCTAAGCTGAAATTTGCCAGTACTCTTCCATCTTCATTCATCAGCCCATCAGTCTGTGTGCTCAGATACCAAAATGAACACGGACTGAGCACCTAAATGTGCCAAGTATAATTATGCCCCCAGGATAAAACAGCCAATCTGAAATCTTGCTTCTGCGGCCTCAGTATGTGCATGCTTCCTGCTGCCTCAGTATGTGCATGTACATTATCTGGGTGACTAGCATCTGCTTATTCAGCATACAGGCAGGAACTAGACTCCTTCCTCTCCCTCTTCCCATGCCAAAGCCTTTAGCTGTGCTTTCTAAACTTGTAACTGTCCTTTCCTTCCATCCCCACTGCCAGCTCCCTTTCCAGCTCTGCTGATTCTTGTCCTCTGCATTGCCAGCAGCAGGCTCTTCCTAACTCATGAGTGTCTGGGACATGTCACACCTTCTTCAACAGCTCACTTCCTGTAGATTTACCCAGTGTCTTAGCATGTCGGGACAACCACTGAGGATCTGGCTCACAGCTCCTGACCTTTTGCTAACAGTAGACTGGACTGGACAGCAGGATCCTTAATTACACATACCACGTTCTGAAGCTCAGCCAGTTTGTTCATGTTCTCATTCCCTGGGATGTGTGCCTACTCCATCCTGTCTAGCTAGCCCTGGTGATCCTGCATGCCTCACATTAGGAGTTACCTCTGATGGGGCCTTCCTTGACTGCCCTACACAGATTGCCTTTTGGACCCTGCGCACAATCTTTCTTGGTCACTTCCCATAGGGCCAGTATATGTATAGATAAATACAGACATACTTAGTAGGTACTTAAGTGACAGCAGGGTGACTTCTTCAATTTGAAAAGCCTGGCTATGCTAATGATTAGCTAAGAAGTTAGACATTCTTCACTTAAAATACACACAGACACTGTCAGAAGACCTTCTGACCTTGTCAAGATAGAGTCTGGGTAAAAGTAGGGCCTCTGTATTTGTTTTAGATAGAAATACCTTCTGCAGTTACCCTCACTTCAGAAACAAAGTATGAATGCATCACTTTAAACGGACATATCTAGTGAAAGTTGTGTGGATTCTCTACTCTCCACTATCTCAGGGAAACAATCTTCGTGTGCAGTAAAGTTGAAGGCATGCTTTGATGAGCCACTTGGGCTCTGATGTTTATCATTTGCTCTTAGGTTTGTCTGTGAGGGGACAGTGGAAGAGAAGATCTTACAGCTCCAAGAAAAAAAGAAAGATTTGGCAAAACAGGTCCTTTCAGGATCCGGAGGACCTGTCACCAAGCTCACACTGGCTGACCTCAAGATCCTCTTTGGCATCTAGCTTCCTTTGCTGGTGCCAGTGTGTACCAGGGTCTGGAGTGATGCAAACAAACCACAAAAGTGCTTTGGAAGCCAGCTATTAGTCCATAATTCCCAGCACTCGAGAGACTGAGTGGGGATTCTGAGTTAGAGGCCAGTTTATGCTACAGAGTAAATTTTAGGCCAGCCTGAGCTGCAGAATGAGACCATGTCTTAGAAAAACAAAGTAAAACCAATGAAAGCTTTGGTGTTAGATGGTCTGGGAAGGTAATCTGGAAGAACTGTATAAATGCTTCTGTGTAAAGCTCAGCAGTCATTATAAGCATAGTGACAAATGCCTATAATGCTAGCACTTTGGAGGCAAAGGCACGAGATCTTGAGTCTAAGGTTAGCCTGGGTAACTGAGTTCTTTGGCAGCCTTAATTACATGGTAAGACCCTGCCTGTCAAACAGCCACAAAGCCCTGTGTTGCCATGTTTGGGGCTGATGGCAGATCTGGTCTTATTACCTTGCCTATGTAGGCTCTGTCCTGTTTCCCTGCTGGCAGGCTGTTCCTTGTAAGCCTCTTGGTAAGCTGAGAAGAGGGTAGATCCTACCATCCCTATGTGGCTGCCTGAGTCCAGGCAGGTATAGGGGCAAGATATTTCACATATAAACAGATGTTGAGTATTAATCATGGTATCATCTTGCATCTGTCATTTAGCCTATGCATCATGGTTTCATTTAAGAGTGTATCAACATCAGTATGACTGTGTCACTCAGTTTCCTCACTGTATCATTTGGTATCACAGTATTTCTATCATATAGTATTTGCATTATTTAATGTTTATGTCCATTTTGGTTGCCGGTGGCATTTAATACTGTTGTTTCATTTAGTCTCTGCCATTGTACCACATTGTGCTATCATTGGTATAGTCTTAATAAACGCCAGTGCACAGAGGTGATGCTGTGTGTTCACCAGACCTCATCTCCTTTTCCTCAGAGCACCAGAGACCACCTGCTGTGGGTAGGGTCCTAGCTGGTGGAGCATGGAGAGAAGTGATGGAAGGAAACAGGATATCCTGTGCAGCTATCCAATGTTTCTTCTTGCTATTTCTGTGAACCTGCTGGAGGTACAAACTGAAGAGAAGATGTTGTGGCCTTAGGAAGGGTAAAATCACTAGATCAGGGATTCTCATTTTCCTTTAAAAGACATTTGAGAATTTCATACCATATCTTCCACCACTGCTTTTCTCTCCCAACTTGATGAACTCATCTTAAACCCACTGGGTCTACACAGTGCTGACACAGTAGGTACACAGGGCCACGCACTGGAACACTGGCAGCCTATCAGAGGTCACATCCCTGAAAATGACCCTTCCCCAGCAGTCATCGGTTGCCAGGAGCTCTTAGATATGGAGTGGGAATTTATAAGGCCCTCTCCATCTGTGCCAGGACTTGTTTAACTTGATCTTAAGTGGAAATCATGTGTTTATGTGTGCAATGGCCTTTCATGTCCAGAAAACATTGTTTCAGTAGTCCCTCACTGTCTCTAGAAGGATCATGGAGAGGAGGCAGAAAAAAAAAAACAGGGACTCTGAACCTAATTTGGACCGTCAGTCATTTTGTCAGAGTTGGTCTTGGGTGTCTCTCCTTCACCCACCTCACCTAAACTATGGTAGAGAGAGAAATCATCCTTTAAGTCATATGGGTTTGGGGTTGTCAGTATGCTGCCCCGTAGACAATGTGAGACTTAATTAGGGAACCAATTCCAGTAGTTTCCATGACACTGCTAACTTCTGCAAGGAAAACAAAACACCTTCCTGAAAAGTACTATTCCCCTTTTGAATTGGCTAAAGGCATGAGGCCTGTGTTCACCAGTCAGTATGCCTGAGACACTGCCATCTATTTCGGGAAAGGCTGCTTGCACAAGCTGGACCAAAGGCTTACAAAGGTAAGGATCATGTGCGCAGGTAGGAAGACTCAACTGTAGGACTCAAGTTCTAGTCTGGTCCCACCTAAAATTCACATATTGGACTCCTCATTTGTACAGTATATCTTGTTTTCAGAACTTAACAGCTACAATAAGATTTCTGATAAAATGAAATGAAGGCAGTAAATTACCCTTCTGAAGTTATGAGATCAAAGGAATGATAGAGACACTATAGATAGAGAAGGAATGGCTCTTAGTAAGCATGTCCAAGTCTGGCTCTGCCATTAGCTGGCTGCCACAGGTTAGTCACAGGTCCCTTGGGCATCGTAGCCTTTTGTCTGTATGGTGTATGAATTAATATATATTACATACTATGCTGAGAACTTAATAACAAATATACATGGTTTAACTTATTTTTACCTGGCAGGCCAGTGATGTCCATTTGCGAAATGAACGTTGTGAATGTCCATTCCAAGCACTGTTTGACAGAGTCTTAACTTTCAAATTTAAGTCTTTATTTGGAGAATAGAGTCTCTAACCTACATTCAAGGCCCTTGAGAAATGTCTATAAGGTAGACCCCTCCTGATATCTTAAAGACTTCCCTTCATTTTTCCTGTTCTGAGGGCAGGTTAGCAAAGCGTTGTGTAGTGGTAAGTGTTCCTACCAAAGTGAGATGCTAGTGATGTCTGTGGGCACTGAGAATGTAGAACCACCTGATGGGGACTTTACCAAATGTGTTCTTAATTCAGTCCCAAGACAAAATACATGCATTAATGCTGTGTGTGGCCTTCTGGTGTCCCCCTCAGGTTTGGGTTCATTCATTCACTGGGCTACTTCCCCGGCCCCCATTTTTAAATTTATTTATTTGTTTTTTTATTTATTTTGGCATTGACAGTTAGGTCCAGGTTTCAGCACACTAGGCAGTCACTGTCCCACTGAGCTGTACCCCAGTCTCTGTTCATTTTAGTTTATATGAGTCAAGTTATTATTGTTGTTTCATATATTTTGAGATAGGATCTCTATAGCCCAGGGTGATCTCAAACTTGTCGTAACCCTACTGCCTCAACCATCTGAGTGCCAGGATTAAAGGCAGTTGCCACCTTGTGTCGCTCACTAATCAATTTATTTGTAAATGGTGCATTTGTGCCCCAAATCACTGGAGCACCTCACAATGTAGTGACCTGATTGAGGTGCTGTGCTGAGTCCTGCTGATGTCATCATGTCCTCCCAGGAACCTCCCCTGCAGGTTTCTTTTCAGTCGCCTGCTACTTCATATGACTTGGCGATGAAGAATCTGAGGTAATAAACCGTTCTAAATCCTAAAATGCCATGTAGGTACTAGTGACAGTGCTGTAGGACAATGCTGGAGGCAGCAGACAGAGCATGGGCACAGCTGGCAGAGCCAGACTGAACAGTCGTCATCAAGGCACACATTCTCAAACACCAGGTTTACAAGGGGAAACCCTTCATGGAAGTTTAGTTGACTTTTCTCTTGAATGTTGATCAAATAAGATCTGCAACACCCCACGGCCCTTTCAACTCCATCCAGGACTCCTTGACATGCCATTGGGAACAGCAGTAGGCAGAATGATGCCTTTATGGGATGTGACCCCTTTCTTTGTCAATCATGTGCCTTAGGGTTTTGTTGTTTTTAAATTCAGGGTCTTGCTATACACCCTGCAGCCCAAGCTGCCTGTTTCCTGAGTGCTGGGATTATAGGCACATTCCACCATGATCTTCCTCCAGTGCTTTACTGTGGCCCCTTGTACTGCAGTGTTAGTCCTTCAAGGTATCTCTTGCTCAGTGACACGGCTGTCTTCAGGGCTCCCAAGTGAAGTCAGATTGTCTTATCCCAAGAGGATAATTGTGGGGCCACCAGCACCATGTGGCCTGTTCTCTCAAGTCTTGTTTAGTTCTTGAGAGTTAAGTTTATGGAATGGGATGCTATACTGCTGTCATATAGCTTGTCTCAGTGAGGTTTCTGGTTTTCAGGTAAAACATGGACAAAGCCAACTTAGAAAGAAAGGGTTTATTTCGGTTTACAGCTCCCAGGTCACACTTGCACTGGGGGACGTCAGGGCAAGAGCTGAAGCAGAGGCCATGGGGGAGTGCTGCCTCCTGCCTTCATCTCCATGGCTGCTGAGCCTGCTTTCTTATACCACCCAAGACCAGACCAGGTGGCACTGCCTGCATATATCATTAATCAAGAAAATGTCCCACAGGCCAATCTAATCGAGGCATTCTCCCAGATGGCCCCAGTTCCTGTCAAGTTGACCATCTAACCAGCACACAGCATCAAGCCCTCGAAAAATATAGGAAGAAAAAGCGTATGTGCAAGCACAAAGAGAAATAATAGAAACTTGGAATTCTTGGGCATATAATCTATATTAGAATGTTTTCATCAATAAACATGAAATTAGGGCTAATTAGGTACTCCGTACTACAGGATGGAGATGAAGTGTAAACAGCCTGTAATAGGGAGGGAACAGGTAGGTAATAGCCATGGGCTGTGCTATCTTCTTCAGTGCTTTCTACCAGCTTCCGTAGCTAAGTCTGAGTGTAGGTGGATGTCTAAGGAAGGAGAGATGCGGAGTATTTCTGTTGCTCAGTACCTGTACATTAACTTGAAATGAATATCAAGCACCTACTGTGTGCAAGGCTCTGTTGGGCACTCCAGTTTTAAGGGAAGCAAAGTCAAGCCTACCTTCCCGAGGCTTAGCATGGAGCATAAGACAGAAATTGACCTGTCAGGGCTTTGGGGAAGTGATGAAGGAATGCCTTATCTATATGTAGGAACGGACACAACACTGTCCTCTTCCTCTGTTCTGCTTCTAATTGCTCTATCTTTATCCAGCCACACCTGACACAGCTGCGCATCCTCTGGAGTACTGGTGAGCAGGGAGGTAGGAGGATGGGCGGGCCGAGACAGCCAAGGTGTCTATATCCCAGAGGACCAACACTAATTTGTAGCTTTTTTTCCTCAGTTGTAATACCAACTGTATCACTTACATCATGAGTTGCACCTTTTCAGCTGCCAGAGCATCTGGTCTAAATTGGGCCAAGACCCCATTATTGTACAAACCAAGGAAGAGCTCAGGCACCCCCTACACCACCCATGGAGACTTTAAATATTAACAGAGTTGTTACCAGCCAAGGGGTGTGCTTACATCTTGAGTCTTTTCTTCCTGCTTAAAGGTATTAGCTTGAACCTGGATGCCCCACCAGAGCCTGAATGCTCACTGAAAGTTTTCTTCTAGAGATGTAGCTTCATCTACAGAAAGCTGTCCAGTTGTTGCAACCTCTCCAGGGGAGACTCATGAGCTCTGTGCACTCTGCTGCACTGACTCAAAGACACCTGGGTAAAGATGATGTAATTCAGAGACTTCATGGCAGAAGACTCCCTAGATGTCTGAGGTAATTGGAAAATTCAAGGCTGGTCCCTTGGGTGCTTAGTTTATCCAACAAGTTCGATAGAAAGTTACGACATTTTCCCAAGTGGTATTTGGTTAAATGAGAAATACTTGGTTTGGGAAAAATGGAAGTCATGAAAACATACTAAGTAAGGGCAAACAAAATTCTACCAGCTTTTTTATTTATTCTACCAATTTTTATTCATTCAACATATTATTTGTCTCTGCTACGAGCCAAAACCTGACCTGCATGGGATGATACAGTTACTCAATGTCAACTCCCTGTCCTCACAGAGCTTAGAGTCCAGGAGAGCAGATGTAAGACGCTATGTGGCAGCTGTGATGAAGCTGGGGCAGGGGACGCCTTCTCCTGGGTGTGATGCTTGTGTTTTATTCAGGATGGTTAGAGACTCACTAATAGGATGGTAGTTGACACTAGAGCAGAAACTTGAAATCAAGGGGTATGCATCTTTGAGAAGGACTGTCAGATAGAAGGCCCGTTACTATAAAAGGCTCCAAGACAAGGCTGCTGAGCACGAGGAGCAGCCGGCAGGGCCACTGTGCCTGGACAGAAGACAGCTGGTTAGGAAGAGAAGAGCGTGAATCAGACATGCTGGTCACACATGGTAATGTGAAGCATGTGTGCCGACTAGTTGTGAGTAAGATGAGAGGTTACTGGAGGGAGTGGGCAGGCTGTGGAAGCAGCCTGGCTAGAAGACAGACGAAGCTTTCTGGTGCAAAGTCTTGGCTTTTCGTACCAGGACAGTAGCAGTGGATGCAGACAGCAGGAGTCAGATGTGTTGTGAAAGTAAGGCTGACAGGAGTTACCAGTGGATATGCTGTGACACACAAGGAGTTTCCAGGGCTGCCTCACTTAGGCTTTTCTTTTAAAGTGTGGAGAGGACTCCAGGAGAAGCTGTTTGGTGATGGCAGGCAGGACCAAGTGAGAACTGGACACTGGAAGCCATTTAAGTTTGAATGAGGTACTTATTATACACACAAGGGAGATGTAATGTAAGCCACTGGACCTCACAGTCATCTAGACAGTAGACCTGAAGGGGACTTGGGAGTCACCGAGTGTAAGTGGCATTTAAGTCAGAAGGAGGTCTTGGGAACTGGGGTGAGAGCTGGAAGGACTGCTCTTTGACTCTGAGCATACCGAGAACAGCACAGTGCACGGCTGAGTAAAGGAATCTGGGAGGGAATCGCTGAGCAGAATATGCAAGATTGACATTTCATCAGACATGAGAACACGGCAGGGAGGCAGAACATGCTCCATTTGCTGCTGAAAGCTATCCTGCAGTTTAATAAACTGACCCGTGGCCCTACTCAATGCTGCTAGAACCAGTATCCCCAAGATTCTGCAAGACATGCCTCAGGGAGGCCTTAGCTGAGAACCAGTGATCTCAAAGCAGCAAAGGCAAACTCAAGAGGCACCTGACTCTTGACTCTCAGGGCAGGGGGCGGGGGGGAGGGCGGGGAGAGGGGACGGACAGTGAGGAGCAAAGAACACCTTAGCTGGAGGGGTGATGGGCAGTGGTGTCCTCTGGGAACATCAGATTTTGCTTATGGAAAGGGATCAAGGGAAAGTTCACAGAAAAAGAAGGAGGTTAGTATCTTAATGTCTAAGGCTAAAAGAAGGAAATGTAACCTGTAGTGACCTGACAGCAGTCATCTAAGTGCTTCGCTTCCTTTGCTTTACCGAGTCACACTCTAATGAGTCACCACTCCCTATGAGATCTTATAATGCAAATTTCAGTAATTTGGTTTAATATGTCTGAGTTTACTGCTATATAAGAAACCAAGAATCCAGGAACACACAAAATCTCTACAGAGAAGACCTTGGCTGGGT
The DNA here is from genome assembly GCA_021653895.1 of Mastomys natalensis. Lineage (NCBI taxonomy): Eukaryota > Metazoa > Chordata > Mammalia > Rodentia > Muridae > Mastomys > Mastomys natalensis. Next base: position 305,152 of record JAJTUV010001029.1, read on the forward strand.
TGAGGGAGTGCTAAGTCTTCCTCCCAGAATCCTGTAGCCACTAGGGGGTGCTCTGCACAGTCAGTGCTGTTGCTGGGTAGAGACACAGCAAAACCCCACTAAGTCAGAGCTATGTGGGTGGAGGACTCAGCATCATCTGGTGTAAGAACTGTGACAGATGGCTGAGCTCTCTCCATACTGATCCTCCTTATTAGCTGTCTTCTTGTGTGCTCTACACATGAGCATCACCAGGTGCTCACCTAAACAACAAAACCACTATACTCATCACAAACCATGTACTGGGAAAAAACACTGAAAGTCTACTAACAAAAAAAAAAAAAAAAAAACGGACAAAGGTTTTCATCCTCCAGGAGACATACTTAAACTCTAGCTCAGGGAGGAACTCGAGAGGCTGTAATAGAATGGAAAGGAAGGTAGAAAATCCTCCCTGCCCCACCAGCACGTATTCCATGGCAGACACCTATGCCTGTATAAAACAAAAGTGCCTCCATGGAGTAGACCATCAGCCTGCCTTGAAGAGTGGTGCAGGGGTGGCCTGCACTCTGCCATGGTACAGGTGACACTCTCACACACAGAGCACTGGAGTCTGGAGTTAGAGAAAGCACTTTGTCTTTATTCTGTCAGTCTCTTTGGAACTACTCAAGCTCTGGGTTCTCTGCACACCTGACGTTATGCTAGCTTCGGCTTTACCTGGCCCGACTTGTCCCCAGGAAGCATCAGAGTGCCACCGTCCTAAGCAGACTCCTCGGGACGCTCTGGCCACTTGTGTATGAGCACTCTGACTTCTCAATTAACTTCCCACAGCAGGACCAGTGTGGACGGCCTGGGTGGCCTTTGTGTCCATGGCCACAGCCAAGGTACCCACCTGCGTAATGCAAAGGGGGAAGACAACGGAAAGTGAGTCCAGCAGTACAAAGCCAAACCTGGCAACATTCAGACTTAAGCAGTCAAGACCTCCCCAAAGGAAGTACCCAGTTCAATCCACTGTAATCAGAACTATCAGGTAGCCATGGGCAGGCCAGGCTCTCAGACGTGTCCAAAATGCAACCTGGAGATGAACTAGTTTACACTTCAACTGTTAAATAAACTGGTTTGGATCTTAACTATATGCAGTGACATGAAAATAAAAGGGTAGATTAATGGAAAAGGAGACAGATTCTGAATTGGTTATAAGAGGGTACAAAAGCTTATTTTGTGGGCCACCATTAGAGTAAAGACATGATGAAAAAATTTTATTTTATGTATGAGTGTTTTTGCCTGCAGTATGTCTATGTACCATGTGTGTGGCTGGTATCAGAAAGATGGCATCAAATCTGTTTAACTGGAGTAATAAACAGTTGTGAGCTCTATGGGTGGTGGGAATTGAACTTGGATCTTCTGTAACAACAGCCAGTGCTCACATGATTGGATCTCCCCAAACCCCAGATAGAAGAAGAACAAGGATCTCCTGTCCGGAGGTCCAAAGAGTCAGACGTTGCTCAATCTACTCCCCTGATCCTCCCCATTGAATTTCCTCATGATTTTTGGTTGGATCTGTTTTTCACAGTGCTCAGACTGCTAGAACAGGCACAGACTGAATCTAAGATCTCAGATTCTGGTCAGAAGGCCCATGGACTGGTAAACTGAATCAAGAAAGAACTCAGAACCTTGAAGCCTGTCATTTCAATTCAGAACAAGAGGCTTGCTGTATAGACTATCTGTTCTCTACATAAAAGGCTATAATTCTTTTTTTTTTTTTTTTTGATATTTTCCTTATTTTGCATTTCAAATGTTATCCCCTTTCCCCTTTCCCCCCCTGCCCCAAAACTCCCTAGTCCATTCCCCTTCCCCTGCTTCTATGAGGGTGTTCCTCACCCACCCACCCTCTTCTGCCTCCCCACCCTGGCATTCCCCTACACTGGGGAATTGAGCCTTCACAGGACCAAGGGCCTCTCCTCCCACTGATCCCTGGACAAGACCATCCTCTGCTACATATGCAGCTAGAGCCATGGGTCCCTCCATGTGTACTCTTTGGTTGGTGGTTTAGTCCCTGGGAGCTCTGGGAGGTCTGGTTGGTTGATATTGTTGTTCTTCCTGTGGGGTTACAAACCCCTTTGAGAGGCTAGAATTCTATAAGAAAAGCCTTAGTCCAAACACCCTGACCTAGTAGCTGTGAGGCAGCTCAGGGAAGGACCCTTGCTGCTTCTGCTTGGGCTAGCAGGCTTGAGGATACTGAGCATGCGTACCTGGCATGGTGCCTCCACAGGCACAGCGTGCAGTTTTCTGGCCTCCGCTGGAGCAGAAGGTGCAACAGTGAAACACACCTGTATGTGGCCGATGCTTCCTCCTCACGGTCACATTGAATGGTGAGCCCTGAAGGGTTCAGGCCAAGAGCAAAGAATAGCACCTCAGACATCAACGGGGTACACTGAGCCATCAGTGCATGATAAGCAGACTCTAAGTCACAGGCAGACAAGCACTCGGACAGGAATATATCTGGGTGGGAACTTCTCAGCTGCATGGGGGCAAATACCAGTCCTGCCCTCCTGCTAAGTGCCAGTTACTGATTGTTACATTTCATCAGGTTACTGATTGTGCATGCAGCTACTGAGCTTCTGGGCACGGAAGACAATTCCATAGGTCAGCCGAATTTTCAGTGACATGAGAACTCTCTTCATGGATTCTGCGTCCTTCCAGCCTTGCATGAAGTAGGAGTGGAACCCACATTAGTCACTGACTCGCGCTTCTGTGTGCCTGACTGCATTCTTTAGGAGTCTGCGTCTCAGTTCTTAAGGAGCTCAGGGGTAGTCACTAGGCTGCCATAACCACAAGAAAGGACACGTGTGGTGCTTTCTACAGCTTCTCGGCCACGCGTGTCTTTACACACAGCTAGCACCTTTCCCTCTACCCCTGAACACAAATCCACTGGCCCAGCTTCTTAGTGATAGATGGTGAAGATACATGGAAGAGGGAAAGCATTAATAATATATGTGGCTAATGAGTCTCAACTTAGTAACTCTTTCCACCTTTTCCTCAAGGATAACTTCTGTATTTTAATTTCTCTCCTATGTTAAACACAAATAAACATTTGTTTTTTTTACTAAGTACTGTAATTTTCCTTATGTAAGAACCACATCGTCTGAAAAAAGCCAAAGTATCTTAGAAAAAAGCCTGGTATCTTAGAAGACTTCCCAGTGTTTAAGGCTCCCTCTTTTGAGGGGGAGACCCAGAAACTGAGCCTTAAAATGATGAGCCAATACAAACCTTTCTTTCTTTCAAGTTCATAGCTCAGGTGTTTTGTCACAGTAATAGAGGGCTGGCAAGCACACCATTTTTCTAAAAAATAACCCGGATGGAAACATGACTGGCACATCCTGTAATCCCTGCACTTAGGTGGTAAGAGCAAGAGGATCAAGAGTTCAAGGCCAGCCTGGCTCCACAGTGAATTGTAGGCCAGCCCACAGATTATAGCAATACTCTGTCCCCTACCTCATACAACAAAATGAAACAAAATCACAGATAAAGTAACAGGTTCAGATTCCAAGGTTCATTGGTTACAGAGCTACAGTCAGATCTGTCTGACTAGGTGTTGAAGAAAATGCAAGTAAAGTGTAAGAGAACATCCAACCTATTCCTGACATGCTGTGATTAGACATACGTATCCTATGGGCTGATGGTTAGGCAGATAAAATGACTGGTCACACAATGGAGGAGTGTAACCCTGACAACTGTGGCCCACAGTGTGGAAAGGTTGAAAACTGTTCAATGTGTGAGCTTGTCTGTTAATGGACTCCCCTGTGGTCAAGACAGTGTCCCCAGATTAAGAATCCCCCACCCCAAAAAAAGAATCCCAGAAAACTAACCAGGAAGATGAAATATAATGTAAATGCCAGTGGGTGAGATAGGCAGCAAGCGGTCTTAAGGCCATGAGCATGCTCTAGTAAGAACACGAGTTACAGAATCTGGGCTGTGTCCACGATGAAGAGGAAAGCACAGCTGATTCTAAGCTGCCGGTGCGATGAGACCTGAGGGGCCTTCCTCACCTGCACATGCTGCTCTCTGATGCAGACCCACACAGTGTAGACTCCAGGTTCCTTAGGGGTGTAGGAAACACGGTATGATCCATCCTTGTTGTCCTGGACCACGTTCGGATTGGGCTGAATACAGAAAGAGTTCTGAAGGCCAGTCCCTCTCACAAGCCTGCTCCAGCTGCCCCATTTGAGGCTGGGGCTATGCAGCATTATAATTATATTATATTACATCTAATGTGAATCATAAACGTCCCTTAGACTCAAGATTAACAGTGTCAGTAACTGTTTTAATCCAACATCCTGAGAACCAGGAAAACGTTCTTGTATTCTTTTCTGCTGGCCTCTGTTATACTCTCTGCTCTGCGGTCCCTTCTTACTCCAACTGCAGAGGGAAAATATATATAAACATGATCCTGGAACAATGTATTAGGAAAACAGGCTAGGTTTAAGAAAGGGTATGATTCTGTTACTCATTAAAAACAACAACAAAACTGTCCACTCCAGAGTTTGGAATAAGGACAATCTGGGGCAAGGGAGACTACACTGAGAGAGAACTGAAGCTAGCCATAAAACCTACACAAGGAAACACATTTGGTTAATGGTGTGGAATCATTTTCTCATGGCACTATGGAGCCATAAGATGAAAGAGTCCAGTTATAGCTCCTGTACTCAAAGGCCCTCATTTCCTCACTACCTACTACACATGATACATTGAACACACACCTGTCCTTCTTATCTTTGGGGATAACTTCCACATGGACATTATCTCCTCCCCTGCCCATGCTCTCTCCTGAGGCATCCTTACAGAACAAGGTAAAAGAGGCTGTCTGTTTCTCTCGAGCTCTATGGAGATCTGCAAAGACAAACACACAGTAAGAACTCACCTCCCAGGAGAGGCCATCGCCCCCAGTCAGACCAAAGACAGCTGAGCTTCCCGGTTATAAGGACCACCCTGGTCCCTCCTGTTCTCCTTCCCATGCTGCATAGGTACTCACCCTCCCATATCCCCTTCCTTCAGGCCTGGGCTAAGTGGCTCAGCAGCAGATGCTCTGGAATCATATAGGATTCTGCATCTTAACTTCAGCCCCAACTAAACTGCAAAAATTAGGATTCATCTAGGTAGCCAAAGACAGCCTTTAGGCTTGTATGAGACTAGTATCCTCAAAACTATCTTCTATAAGGCCTGGGTCCTCCTAGAATAGGTAGAAGATACTAAAGTCTCGCTTGCAACTTCCCTGTTGTGAGAACCTCTGGGACTCAGAAGCTAATACCGGGGTGCTACAGCCTGTAGGCCAGCACGAGGACAAAGTAGTTTTCTCAGGCCCAGTTTATGAACTACCAGGTGTTGTACAGAGGCCCAGGGGGTAGGGGGGATGGGGATGAGGGATATTAGGAAACTCCTGAAACTCTATGCCCAACTTAGTGGGTACTTCTGGGAAAGAACAGTCTCAGAGTGATCTGTGACTCCCAGAGAGTTAGGAATTCTTCCCTAAAGTGAAGGCAGCTCAAATACAAATTTCCCCATCAGGTTTGCGCTGTGAAATATGTCTGAATAATATGCTTCCCATAGGAACGGAACACTTATAAAGAAACCATTTCTAGATGGGCCTGGTGATGCACACCTTTAAACTCAGCATTCAGAGGCAAGTGGATTTCTATAAGTTTGAGGCCAGTCTGTTCCACATAATTCCAGGTCAGCCAAACAAAACCTGCCAACCTATCAAATCCTTTGAACTACCAATGATACAGAGTTTGTGTGACCCAAGATGGTAGGGAAGAAAGGAAGGCATGAGCGTGTCTTCACTGCTCTGTAACTCTCCACACAGAATCCCAGCACTAGGAGCTTTGGTGTGTGCCTCGGAGCAGGCAGATTCTGCCTTGCCCTAGTCAGTGCTGTTAGCTCCTGCCTATGGGCATGGCCAGGTTCTGTCTCCCCAGAGCAAAGCCTGATCCTTAAGGTTCTTGGGAGCTTCTACTTTTCTGAGGTGCAAAAGGTTCAAGCCTACCCCCAGTATTAATAACTGCAGCCTGCCCCGACCATGAGAAAGAAAAGGGCAAGGCAGGGAGCCACTGCCTTTAAAACCAGTATGCCTTGCTGAGCAAGCCTCATTTGTTTTATCTTTTTGATACATGTCTTGTATAGCCCAGCCTGCCATCAAACTTCCTATGCATCCAAAGAGGTCCTCGAACTTCTGACCCACTTGGATTAAAAGCATATGTGGCCATGGTCAGTTTTACATGGTGCTAGTGATCAGACCCAGCCTTTGTGCAAGCTAAGCCAGCACTCTGCCAATGGCGCTATACTCCCCAACAGCACAACTCAATTCTTTAAATGTCAGGTCCCTGGGCACTGACTGCCCTCTCAATGCCATTGAGAAATGCTTCCCTACCTTCTCCCTGAAGGACACATTGAGCTGGATCAACTTCCTGTGTGTTAATGGCCCCATACACTTCATAGCCTTGGCATTGGCCTGCCTTCTCCTGAGGGGAGAAGTGGATCTTATGGTTCACTCCTGGGCGGGCACTGTATTCAACTTGATTCAGCTTCCTGAGGCGCTCCACCACCACTCCTTTGGTGATGAGGATCTCTAAGTCTGAGCCGCTGGTCAGCAGATGCTCGGTGAACTCCACTCCGGTCCGCATATCTGCCAGTAGCTGTTCCAGCTGTGCTTTCTGCAGCTGTAAAGCGGTCTCCTTCTGGATCCGTATGTCATCCAGCTGCTGTAGCAGCTTGTCCGATGTACCTCGATGGCTTTGATGTTGCCCTCAGAGAAGGAGTGGACGTCAGCTGCCACTGCCTCCACTCGCTCTTGGAGGGCGTTGTTCACACTTTTGATCTGAGCCAGGGCATCTTCCAGGGCCTCCACGTGGGGCTGGGTGTCTTGAAGCAGCTCCCGCACAGAATCTCCATGCTTGTGGATGACATTGCTGGTGAAGTCGTAGGGGTGCTCACGGTGCTCCCCAACTACACAGTCCCGACACACTGGCCGGTCACAGAGTTCACAGAACAGCCTCAGCTCCTCCGCAGGGTGAGAAGGACATAGGATGGGCTTTCCAACCCGACTGTAGCCTTTCAGGTCTTTCAGGTCCACCATGGTATGATACGTTGTCTTCTTCTGTCTCCTGGAAAGAAGCAGTCGGGAACAGGAAGTGAGGGAATAACTCTGAAGGAGAGACTCTGGCAAAGAGGTTCTAGGGGTTAAATAGATTTGAGTCAAATTCCTCAGAACGTACATAAAACTACAGGATCCTCTTTGCCTCATTATTTCTCCACACGTGAAGCACAGGCCTATCTAAGTGCTGTTATTTAGACATAATAGATAAATACTTGAATTGGTGCACTTGAATTGGCATGGGATACATCTTCAAAGGTGCAATGCTGGAACTATATTCTGAGAGACGTTCACTAGAGTTAATTTGGTAAGTTTAGACAAGAGTCACAGCCTCCTTCTTAAAGCAGGGTGGAAGGCAAACACCAAGTGATAAACCGTGCCAGATGGATCTATATAGCAATGAAAGCAGCCAGTTGGCTCTGGAAAACTCTCATCTCATGTTTAATTAACATTTTTTATAAAGCAGTTCCGTTGGCAGTGCCTACATCACATAGACTGGCAGGCCAGAATTCCCCTCAAGAGTCATCAGCATTAGTGGAAAGTGGAATCAATAGGTACTGAAATCAAAGTTCTCCTAAATTCCTCTTTCCTATAGATTTCTAGGGGGCTCAGGGAAATCTCTAGGGAAACACAGGGACTGCTTGTAGAGTTCCCAGGCAACATCCCATCAACTTGAAGTGGGTATGCCTATTCTGGTACGAGTGTGGATGCAGAGAAAACAGGTCAGCTGTTGAGCTGGCAACAAGACAGTCAGAGGGATAATCACACAAGTTAAAAATAGGGAGCAAAGACAACTGTTCTTTTAGTAAGGCCAGAAAACTAAGGGAGGTCAGAACCCCCCAAAAAAGAACCTGTTCTGGGTTAATCTAAAACCTTGTTTAGTTTTGTTTTGTATTTTGATGCACTAGAGTGAGATGGAAGAGAAAAGAGGACAAAGACTAATTCATCTAATAAGCTATTCGATGTCTGTGATAAAAGACAAAACACCCCAATTACCAGCCTGCTCTCCAGGTCAGAGGTCTGACAGCCAATCGAAACCTTCACTGAGGTGACATGTGTTTAGTAAAACAAGAGCATAGAAGAATTAGGTCTGAATTGAGGATTCAGTTCAGTTACATGCTTACCAGCTGTGAGACTTTGGCGAAACACAAAATACTGCTGGCTTCCATCTCCTCATTTACTAAATATGGTGAAGTAGCACCCAGCTTTGGGTAAGAGTTACAATGATCAGAGGAGATCAAGCGCAGGGTCTACGCTAGCACAGTCATCCTCTCTCCAGCACACTGTACATTTTCAATGGACACATGATTGGTGATGGAAGGAAACCCAGTGTGCTCTGTAAATGAAACCTGCCATGCTTTTATTACTACAGCTACCAGGTCGGCTGTGCTAACTCCCATGCTACAGCTTGTGATTGGTTGGCATAGTGTATTGTTCTTTGCATTTTGATAGTGTCTGAGAAAGCCTTCCTTTTGACCTGCTCACCAAAGGGATTTGTGTCTTGTTTTCTTTGCACTCTATGCTTATATTTTTGGTTGTGAGCCGAGCCTAGCCTTTACCGGCTGGGCCATCTCTCCAGCCCTTGCACTCCATTCTTAAGCCACAATAAATGGGGTATTCCCTCTTTACCTATGAGCCTGGCAGCAGAAGTGGCAGAGATTGGCTTTGCAGGTCTGACACCTCTTCTCTACTTCTCTGTCGCTGCATAGGTCACACACCAGGCCCTGGCCTTCCCCACGCAGACTCTCCAGCATCACATCATTCATGGCCAGGTGGTCTATCGTTAAAGCCTTCACTCCATCCAAGGGCAGGTCCACTTGAGCATCACATACCGGACAGAGGATGCCAATCTGTGGCTGCAGGCTGCATAACTTGGGTTCCTGGAATATTGACCCCTCAGAGCTTGTGTCTGAGTCACTCCCTCGGATGTCCACTACTGAGAACGGATCCAGCTTTTCCAGACACGAGGTGCACACCGTGTGCAAGCAAGGCAAGAGCCTGGGGACTTTGAAAAGCCTCAGACACGAAGGACAGTGAGTCTTGCCTGAGCTCCCAGATGCATTCGCATCGGGGTGTTTGTACACGAAACCCAGAGGTGGCTTCCTGTTTTCTGACATCTTCCCAACGTAAGTACCCAGTATCAGAAAAGGCCTTGGGCAGTCTTACAATGCAGGTTAAATTCACCCAAAGACAGAGTTCTAAGAACTTGAACACAGACCATGAGGACTCTTGTGTTGCCAAATAAAAGGACAACCGGAAAGAGAACCCCTCTGAGGAACCATCCACAGATCTACTCCGGATTTGTGGTTTGGCCCTTCCTTTCCACTGCATCCCACACCCTCCTGGATCACCCAAGTCCTCCTGGCAAGCGCTTCTAGATCTAGTCCCCAGCTAGTTCTCCCACCACCACCTGACCACAATATTTCTTGTCCTCCAAGGCCACCCTCCCGCCCGCCCCACTGGTCCCGCCCCCACCACGCCACAAGCGCGCCCTCCCTCCGGGCGATGAGGTAGTGGGTCCTCCGGCTCTCCAGGAGTGCGGGGCCAGGTGCAGCCGCCTCCAAGGGTTGCCTAGAAGGCCCAAGAGCCGTCGCTCCGCCTCGCACCAATCCCAGCCCAGGTAGGCTACAAAGAATCCAATCACCGTCCGAAAGGGGCGGGTCTTGCCGCTCTGAGCCACGTCGTCCTCCAGAGTGACATCACTGTCACCTAATAAGCTCAGCAAGTTCCACATCCTTGCCGGCCACTCGCGCGGCGAAAGGAGATGGACCAAGGGAGGGCCTCATGCAGGACCTGGAGGAGGAGTCTGGGAATGAGCGGCGTAATGTGGTTGGCGTCACGAAGATGAGCTCCTGCCACCAGAGAGGTCTCTAGATCCTTGAAAAGGCCGCGCTGAGTGTCGCTGGACGGGTTCCACCCCAAACTCCCATAGGGTTCTCCCATTGGTGATTGGTACTGTCAGTCGGCCGAGGTGTAGCCCGAAGCATGCTGGAAGTTGTAGGCAAACTCTCAGCTGCCTTAGGGAATCGGTGGTTACTCGGCCAGTTTCCTTTCTGGGCCTCCCAAGTAGTTTTCTGCTCTGTAATCTCTCACGTATAGCGTGTTAAGTACCAGAACCCTCTCAGCTAGCTAGCTTCTGGCATTTTCCAGGGCAAAGGTACCTCCGGCTCTGGTTTCAGAAACGTTGCTGAAAAGTTTAGAATAGCTGCCACGCGGAGCTCCACTGAGTTTCCGGGGTGCAAGCTGCTTTTAATCACTCAAGACCAAGACCAGAGGGCACATGACCTAAGTTAGACACTTTTCACCAAGAATTCTACAGTAATGGAAGTTGTTAGGGTTGCGGGGGGTGCGGGGGTGGGGGTGGGAACAGAGCAAGCTTGGCATTTGTTCTTGCATGAGCTCCTGACTGGTCACAATGAGCAGTGGAGGATGTCACTGGAACAAGTCCCTTGTAGGTCCGACTAGTTAAAAAGTTGGGCACACCTGGTACCCTGAGCATTTTGTTGTTCCCTCCTTGAAGGATTTGCCAAGAGTCTCAGATTCATTCGTTTGGAGACTGCTTCCAACACATGGGGTCTAAGGCGCTGATCTCTGAATTCCAAAACTTGTAACAGCATGGCTTCTTATTGCCACCTGTTCCCATTCCTCGGATGCTTAAGCCTCTATCTCACTGTTTTCCTTTACTACCTTCCATATTTGATTTCGACCCATGCACCACTGTTTCAGGGACCTCGTTATTAGAGGTTTCATACTAAGGCATCACAGTCAAAGACTGTTTTTATGAAGTATGGATCCTGGGTAGAAAGGGCCCCAAACTATGGAAAGATGAAATAGAAGGAGGAGGAGAGGAGGAGGAGGAGGAGGAGGAGGAGGAGGAGGAGGAGGAGGAGGAGGAGGAGAAAAAGAAGAAGAATCTGGCTATTTGTAAACCATGTTACAGTAGAGAAGTAGCTCACACACCGCCCCAAAATGGTCTGATTTGGTTTTTATTGTGAGGATCTCAAGACCTGGTTCTAACTTTAGCATAAGTAAAATATTATCTGCTAATTTCTCAAAAGCCATTTTTATATAAAAATCCTGTGACTTCCCAATGTAAGATGCCTACAAAGGTCTTAAAAATGAAAACGGTCCTTACCCAGATTTCTCCAGCCTTTTGTCTTCTGCACTGCTCTGACTGAATCCACTTGCTTCACTCCAGTATGCTGAAGCAAATTACAAAACCATCGTGGACTTGGCTTTGCTATATATTGAACTTGTCTTCCTCAGTGCTTAGCTATGCTTTGTCTTATGTCTTATTCATACCATATTATATTTCCCATAGGGTGTATTCTAACTTCTCCTGTTGGAGGAATGCTGTATAATTTATATGCATTATCTCATTTAATCTTCCAACAGCTTATGATAGAACAGCCTGGAAGAGGGTCTAGAGGTCAACCTGAGCTAGCATCTGGGACAGAAACAACAGTCTTATGATGTCATGTCTAAGATTCTGCTCCAGTCCCCCTCTGTCCTTCCCTTTCTCAGCTTCTTACACATCAAATCCCTATCTGCCTTCCATGGAGGGAGAAGATGGGGCTATCTGAAGAACGTCTTCTATTTCTACTTAAAAGTCTATGCATCTTCTCTCCTTTCTCCTGCCACTGATCGCTGGTTTTATCTGAACCTCTTCTACCTCTCCTTGTTGTGCTGACCCTTCTCAATGAGTCCTTTACTAATTCTTTCTACTGAGAACTGTGATGAAGTCCTGAAGGAAAATTAACCCTCCCTTGATCCAGTTCCCCTCAACTTAATTAGCGTTGGTGGCTCTCAGCACTGAGTTCCTTAAACCGTCTGTTAGTCTCATCAGCAACAATTTATTCTTTCTCTTTCATGTGTAAATGATGAGTGACAACATTGCTGAACTTTTCTCAATATTCAATCATATTAGTATTTGTCATTGCTGTGTACTGGGGCTGGTTTCATGTCTCCTTTGTTAGCCCCCACTGTATTCCCTCTTAAAGAGTTGATTCTCAGACCTATAATTCCAGTTCCAACTGACCCCTCCCCAGAGCTTTTGTCATAAATGTCTATTATAACTCAGCTCCAGAATATGTTTCCTTCACCTAACCCCATCTTAAGTGACTTTTCTCTTCGTTAAATGCTGTGCTCTTAGGCTTCCTGTTTCATTCTCCCGAGGGGAAGCTCACTTTCCCAGCCTGAAATCCTATCGTCCTCCTGGCTTCCTTTCTCATTTTCCACATCCAGGCAGGCATCAGTTTCTTTCCATCCACATTGCCAACACCTTACTGCATAGAATTTTTAAGACGGTACAAGACCTTATCACTATCTCCTCAAGTACTGCAATAGTCTCTGGATTATGGTTGACTTCCTATTTAAATAACTAATTTGATCTTCCAGGTTAATTGTAAAACCACATTAAGCCTTCATTCTAAAACACTTCCCTTAGAGATGCATAAACCCGGACTTTTAGGTAATCTCTGAGGTTTGACGGGCACCTTTCTTGCTCTTTGTCAACTTGTCCACACTGTTTTCCTGCCTTTATTTCTCCTTCTTTCTGTGTCAGGTGAACCTTCTGTTACCTCCCCAGAATCTTCCTGTCATTTCTAAGCTCCAGCTTGTATTCTAATGGCTTCTTTGTGAGTTTGAAGATTTAGCTCAGTAATATAATTTGATACCCAGCACCCCTCAAAACATAATCTAAAGGAAATCAGCTCTTTTGCCTATATGTTTATGTCGCAGTATTTTTCTACCCTATAGTACTGTTTTATTATGTTTGTGTACATATTTATAAATGTGTAAATATGTATAGATATGTATATGTGTGTAGATATGGCATACATGTGTATGTATTTTCTCTTTCTCTGTTAAGATAAAATAATTCATTGGCAACCAAGCCAGTGCCTTCATAGTAGGCATTTGATAAAGACCCGTTAATAGTGAGGCAGAAATTGGTTATCTCAAATAATGAGAAAACCAAACAGGACCATGTTTAACCAAGAATTTTGTAGATACACGATATGGGTTGAGACCACATGGTTAAGATTTATTAGCAGTATTCCTTTGTCAGAATGGATTCCTTTCTTGCTCCATGATTACACGTTGCTTCTCCAACTGGGGACTCCAGACAGTAAGTAGTCACAGGGGAGTACAAAAGCCACGGGGGGTGGGGGGGGAGAACAGGACTTGTGGAAGTGGCCAGGTCCATACAGTATCTAAGGATTTCAGCCCACTCCTAATGCCCAAGACAGGAATGGTACTGAGGGCAGGAAAGCCAGGAAGGGAGGAAGATCTATCAGGTCAGGAAGGCTGGCTCTGACACTGCTTGATCCATCCAGCAGATAGAAAGGTTCTGGCAGACTTACGTTTCACCGCTACATCTGTCCCCATCAGTCATTAGCCCTTCCTGCCTTGATTCTCCTGACACCTCTGGTCTAAAAGTCCAGCCCCGTCCTCACTTCTGTCTTCATCCCCTCCTGACTGTGGCTCTCTCTGTGGGTTCACACACACGCTTCAGTTTCACCTTCCGTTCTGGGATCCTCGGCCTCCTTGTTCTCTTCATTTCTAGCTAAGGGTCTGGAGGAGAGCAGTATGGCTTGAACGCAGTGTCTGCCATAACTCCTGTGTCTGACCACTCAGTCCTAGTTGGTAGTGTTGTGTGGGGAGGATTGGCAACTTGTCGCTGGTAGAGACTCGCTGGAGGAAATGGCCCACTGTGACTGGGTGGAGCGCTTTGAGACTTTCTGGCTGCTCCAATCCCACTGTGCTCTCTGCTTCTTGATTTGCCCAGATGTGAGCAAGCTGCCTCCCAGCCCTGCCAGTGCTGAGAGCCACTAGGCTGCCATACCTAACCCACTAGGATGGACTGGGTCTCAAACTGTGAGCCAAAGCAAATGCTTCTTCCTCGTGTGCTTGCCTCTGTGAGGGTGCCAGATCTTCTAGCACTGGAGTTACAGACAGTTGTGACAGTCATAGACAGATGCTGGGAAGAGCAGCCAGTGCTTTTAACCACTGAGCCATCTCTCCAACCCCCTAAGTTGGTTTTTATTAGTGTTTTATCACAGCAACAGAAAGCCAAACTAGAACAATATGCATCTCAATTTTCTTTTTTTTTCTTTTCTTTTACTATGTAGCCCTGACTGGCCTGCAACTTGATGTGTAGGCTGACCTTGACCTCACAGGAATCTGCCTGCCTCACTGCTAGGATTAAAGGCGTACACAACCGACTACCAACTGCATCTCCCTGATGCCACCTTTTGCCATTACAATGCTCCTTCACTTAAAAAAATATTTTAAAATTATGTGGGTATGAGTTATAAATTATGAGTACAGATGGCCTAGGACAGGGGCATCAGATCTTGTGGAGTTGGAGTTACAAGTGCTTGTAAGTCACCCAGTAGGTGCTGGGAACTGAACTCAGATCCTCTGGACATGCTCTGTTAATCAAACGTCTAACCACAGGGGCTCCTGTCTTAATGCTGCACTGCTACCACAGGCTAAGTGCCTGAAACACAGCATATTCTATAATACTTGTGGTTCATATCTAGAAACTCATAATATCAGGACAAATCATCAGGAAAATGCATTGCTACTTCTTACAGCTCATTTTTTGTTTCTGAGGTTAGCACTGCCTGGTTCCTGACATGCGACTCTTTAGTGCCATCTAGTGGAAGTAGCTTATATCAAAATAGAAGCACCAACAAACTTGGTCTTTATAAGAACTTAGTTCTTTATAAGAAAAAAATTAAAATTGAACTGAGATAGACAAGGAAGGGATTGAACAGGCTCCAGGACACAGCAAGTTCTAGATGTTTTGGCTATTTAAAAGTACATTGCTGAGCCAGTGTGCCACTCGCCAATAATCCCAGCCCTCGGGAGGTGGAGGCAGGAATACCAGGTTCAAGGTCATTAAAGAAAGGAAGGAAAGAGGGAAAAAATGAAGGCAGGAATAGATTATGAGGTGATGTAATTATGAGAGACAACAGGTATTAAATAGCTCCCCTATACTGACTCTTGGTGATAAATGGGCAGCTTTTAACCTTGAGAAGGTAACGGTGAGACAGTTAGAATGATGTCAGTCTTCAAGCCCTCCACAGAGGAGAAGGCTGGACTCAAACTACACAAGGCATCGGCCCCACTATAACTTGTCCACCTGCTCTTATAGAAGAAGTCTTCACTGTCTTATTTATGCCATTTCGCCATTTGGACTTGACTCCTGTTGACTTGTCATGGTCCCCAAATAGCCTCTGGTTGACACAGTCATAAAGTGTCAGTCTCGTACTGTGGACACTTCACAGTACGCTTGCCCATGTCCTTCTGTGAGCTCCGCTTTCTGTGGTCATCACTCATGTGCTTACTACTAACCTTTCTTGAGAATAAATATTTTTTAAAAGGTATCTGGAACGTTATATATTATCTTTTAACAATGTGGGTAAATGTGTTTTGATTATATTATTACACATATGTTTATCTTCCATGTAAAAATATATAATTTATAATTGAGTACTATAAAGAAAACAACAAATGCATTTAGAAGTCAGATTTCATACTGTGTGTGGTGTTAATGCTTGTCGTTAGATTGGAGCGGCGGCTGTGGCACGCTTATGCTGATATGTAAAGGGTTGGTCACGAAGCATGCTTTGTGCTCCCGGTAAACACTGCTTTTTAACTTAATGCGCTGTTTTCCCTGTCAGGATTCCTTTAGTACTTGACTTCAATAAATGCAACAACTTCTGAGGTTAGGTTTGAAAATGCTGGTTTAAATTGGATCTTTGGTGTGGTCCACTTTTGCCCTGGTTAGTTTCATGGCTTGCTCCTTGCCAAGATAGCAGGTCGATATGGGCAAAGACTAATTGAAAGACCTCCCATGCTCATAGATTGGCAGAATTGATATTGTTAAGATGACTGCCTTGCCAAAAGCGATGAAATTAATGTAACGCTCATAAAACCTCCAATGACATTCTTCACATAAATAGAACATTTAGTCCTAAAACTTATGTGGAAGTACATGAGATCCAAACAGCTAAGGCAATCCTGATTAAAAAGTGCAATTCTAGAGGCTGCACGAGTCTGCTACAGCCAAGTAACAAAAGCAGCATGGTACTGCAGCAGACCTATATAAAGTAGATATGCACCTACATGGCTGTACACATCTGACTCTTGACAAAGGCACCAAAACATTCACTGGAAAAAATGACAGTGTTCTGCAACCATGATATTAAGGAAGTTAGAGATCCGAACTAGATCCTTATCTCACACCCTGTGCAGAAACCAACTCAGATCCACTGGGAGGTCCTTGATGCAAGACCCGAAACTTTGGAACTTCTTCCAGACCCAGGTGTAAGCAATGGCTTTCTGCATAGGACTCCAGTAGTTTGAGCAAGAACCGACAAAGATGTATCAGATTAAAAGGCTTCTCTACAGCAAAAGAACAATGGAGTTAAGAGACAGCCCACAGAATAAGAGGAAAATCTTTGCTGAGTATGTATCTAATCAGAGTAACAGCTGTCGTATATAAAGAACTAAAAAGGGGGTCAAGAGACCAATTCAATCAATAAATGAGCAGTGGAAATGAACACAACGTTTAAATGAAGATATGCATATGTGTACATGTTACATGCAAACATACGAACAATATTCCACACCCTTAGCTATCAGGGAAATGCAGACCAACTACATTGAGGGTCTATCTCACCTCATTCAGAATGGCTAAGCATTAAAAGGACAAACAAGCTTGGTTGTGCACACTAATAATCCCAGAACTCCAGAGAGGCAAGCAGATCTTTGTGAGTTCAAGGCTAGCCTGGTCTACAGAGTGAGTTCCTGGACAGCAAGGGCTACACAGAGAAACCCTGTTTCTAACAAACAAGCAAACAAAACTAACAACAAACCAAACAAAAAAAAAATGAAAGAAAAGAAACAGAAAGAACTCTTGTTCACTGCTAGTAGAAATGAAAATTTAATTAGTTCAGCCACTGTGGAAATCAGTATGGAGGCTTCTTGAAATTTTTAATACAAAAGTTCATATAATCTGACCGTATTACTTCTGGAAATATATCTCAATGATACAGAAGACAAACAAAAACAAATATTGTATGCTTCCCTCGTATGTAGAAGATAGAAAAAACATGAAAGTGCTAGAGATGTGGAGAAGAAACGAGGGAAGAGTGAGAGGCAGGATAAAGAGTTTATTTATGATCAAATTATGTATGCATGGAGATGCCCTGATGGAAACCTATGCTCTACAATCAATAGAATCACTCAGGGGCTGGAGAGACGGTCCAATGGTGAAGAGCCCTTGCTGATCTTCCAGAGGACCTGGATTTGGTTCCCAGCATCCATATGGCAGCTCACAACCATCTGTATGTGAAAACAGTTCCAGGGACCTGGCACTTTCTTGCTTCCAAGAGCACTAGGCACACACATAGTAGGCAAAACATCCATATAAATAAAAATAAAATTTAAAAATACATTAATTTGTGTTAAACATATATAGCTGTTTTTTTTTTTTACTCTCCAAACAATACACTACAGCAACCACTTAGCAGTTACATTTATATGTGATACTATAATTTAGAAACAACTAAGACTACACAGGAGAATGCATGCATGTGATATGCAGACACTGTATACTCTAGACAAGGGACTTTGGTCATGTGTAGCTCTTGGTATTTACAGAGCAACTTGGAGAGAATTCTTCACCAAGGGATGAGTGTGTGTGTGTGTGTGTGCACATGTGTGTATGTGTGTGCATGTATATATGCCTGTGTGCATGTGTGAAAGTGTGTATGTACATGTGTGTATATGTGTATGCATATATATACTATACATTTTTATTGAGAAAATGTGTTTGCTAAACAAGCCAACAATTTAGAATACATATGAGTAACTCATCATGTATGCCAAGTCTGAAATCTGACAAACTAGTTAATTTTTTTGTTAAAAATATTCATATATTATTTGTTAAACATATTCATATATTAGCCAGTCTGTGGTGGTGCACACTTTTAATGCCAGTATGAGGGAGGCAGAGGCAAGATCTCTGAGTTTGAGGCCAGCCTGGTCTACAGAATAAGTTCCAGAACAGCCAGGACTACACAAGAAAAGCCTGTCTTGAAAAAAACAAAATAAAATTCCTATGTTCTAAACCATGCGTGATTTCTAACCTTCACAGGGAGAGGCATAGTGAACTTGTGTTGTACAAGGCCAGCACAGACTCACGAGTAACAGAAAATCTGCCAGTCCTGCTTAGTATACATCCCCAAGTTTTATTTTTCTTCTTTGCTAAAAAAAAAATCTTAAAGCAAACCCAAGATACGTCATTTTATTCAGTCATATTAATATTATATTAAGACATCTATTCATAAATGTTAGATGGAGAATATCTTAAGTTTCTCATGAAGACTTCTTTACTTAAACATACCATATATCTAAAATTTTGTTAATTTTTTTCAATGTCCTTCATTTGAAAGAGGGCTCAGGTGAGGGTTAGGCATCTAATAATGGTTTTGTGACTGTTAGTACAATTTATGTGCATGCCTACACACACACACACACAAGTGCATGCCCCCCACACAAGTGACACACACACACAGAAAGTGCATGTCTATACACACACACATACACACAAGTGCATGCCCATACACACACAAACATACATACAAGTGCATGCCCATACACACACACACACACATACACACACAAAGTGCATACCCACACACACAAGTGCATACCCATACACACACACACACAAAATACATACCCACACACATAAGTGCATACCCCCACACACAAGTGCCACACACACACACACACACACACACACACACGCCACACATGTCACATGTCATTCACACTGTTCTGCTTTCTCTGCAGGATTTGTGGGGCCACATGGCTTTTGCTTTTACACTTGAACCCCCTTCTGACTTTTCTTTCCCTTCCTTTGGCAGAACTATTAACACACGTCTTTCCCCCTGGCTCCTCCGAGTGGTAAATCCCAAGAAGGACTATAAAAGGGCAGTCTGTGATTGAATGCAGTGTCTCTTCTAATTCAGATGACAGCCAACTTTTCTGAGCACAAGTCGCCCACAGCTTGGTAACAGCATTTACAGCATGAGTAGATTATAATACATCATAGTATGTAGAGACGTTTATACGTTAGTTCCAGAGATGTGGGTAGGAAATATAAATAATGTTCCCAGCTGCAAGAAAATATAAATCCCCCTCACCTACTGAGGCAAAGCCTAGTTATATATTCTAGATTGACAGCATCTATTTTTTCTTAAGTACCTATTTCCTAAGAAGCATTTAAATCAGCACTCATTTTAATAAAATGTTCATTTATTTGCGCAGTATGTAGAACCTGGAAGAACTTTCTATCTTTTGTACGGAGGCGACGTTTCCTATTTTCTTCTTTTATTTAATGAGCAATACATGTCGTTTTCCAGAATTTCCGATGCGGCAAAGCCCTTCTGTCCTTCAACATTCCGTGCTGCTCTGTTAAGAAGATGGCTGTGTGGACTGTGATAGCTCTGAACTGGGGTGGGAAAACAGGATAATATTGTCAAATATTTGTATAAGAGGGGCTGAGAGACAGCAATCTTGGTGGAAAGGCTTAGAACAGTGGTTCTCGACCTGTGGGTAGAGACCCTTTCGGGGCATTGAATGACCCTTTCACATGGATCACCTAAGACCATCGGAAAACACAGATATTTACATTATGACCCATAACAGTAGAAAATTTATAGTTATGAAGCAGTAACAAAAATAATTTTATGACTGGGGTCACCACAACATGTAGGGTCACAGCCTTAGGAAGGTTGAGAGCCACTGACTTACAGACTGGCTTGGAAACGGCTTTCGTGGGGCGAGCAGCATTTTGCCTTCATTTTGTGCATGGCTTGGAGCAATGCTGCCCTCTGGAGTTGGGGAGCTAGGAAGAGTGGAGGGGGTCCTGGCAGAGCGTCCTCACACAGCCACTCCCCAGTCCCCTGCTTTGCTATGTGGGAACATGTGGGAATCAGCTGCCTTGTGCAGCTGTTAATCACTTGAAATATGGCTAGTCCAAATTCAGACATGCTGTATAAAGTACGTGCTGACTTTCAAAGATTTATAGTGGTAAAAAGGATGTGAAATATATCATTGATTGTTCGTTGAGATGACACCCATTTACGTTTATTTTCATGATTTTAAAGGATAAACTTGTCTGCATCTGCGTGATCCTGTGTTTGGACAAGTGTTGGGGTACACCCATGTTCTCACTCTCCATCTTTAGAGCTCAGCCATTCAGCTAATCGAGCTGGCTATGGAGGCGGCCACATCCACCTAACATTTATGTGGGTGCCGGGGATCTGAAGTCTGGGCCTCACGTTGTCACCGCTAGCAGTTTACCCACTGAACCATCTCCCAGTCGTACAAATAAACATTTTAAAAGGACAGTTTTAGCTTCACAGCAAAACTGAGCAGATAATGTTTCTCCCCACATAAGAACACCTTCCCCCCAAATCAACCTCCTGCACCACAGTGATGCATCAGCGTGTGAACTGAAGTCACTGTGTAGTCACTTGAACGTCACGGTTTGCGTCAGGGTTCACACTGGCGTTGTATGTTCTATAGGTTTTGACAAATGCATAGTATGATTCAGCCGCCACAGAGTCTGTCTCCAAAGTCCCCTGTGCGGCATCTCTTCTGTTAGTCCTCTTTTCAGTCTCTTGGCAACCACTGGCATCTTTACTACCTCCACTCATTTGCCTTTTCCCCAGAGTGTTATGCAGATGGACTCAAAAAGTCAGCATCTACATCGACCCTCTCTGCTGTCCTTCCAATCCAAGTGTCCTTCACGTCACTTCACAGCTTGATAATTTCATGGCTTGACAGCTACCTCCTCCTCCTCTTCCTCCACCTCTTCTTCCTTCTTCTTTTCCTTCTTCCTTTCTCTCCCCAACCCCTGTTCCTCTTCCTTCCCTTCCCTTCTCTCCTCTCCCCTCCTTCCTTCCTTCTTTCCTTCCTTCCTTCCTTCCTCCCTCCCTCCCTTCCTTCCTTCCTCCCACACTCTCTCTCTTTCTTTCTTTCTCTCCATCTGTCTGTCTTTTAAATATTTTTTGAGACAGGATTTTACTTTGTAGACCAGGCTGACCTTGAACTCATTATATAGACCAGGCTAGCCTGGAAGAGATCTACCTGCCTCTGACTCTCAAGTGCTGGGATTAAAGATGTCCACCACCACACCTGGCCCTCTATTTTTTTCTTATTCTAAAGAATATTTTATTGTGTGGGTGCATTGCAGTTTATTTACCCTGAAGTAGTAATATTTTAATAAAATTCTAAATAAAATCAATATTTAATTTTTTTTTTTATATATCGCTATACTTTCAAGCTGGCTACTAAAACAGAATCACAATAAATTACAATAAATTCCTTTGCGGGCAGCTGTGCCATAGGCCTTGGCAAAACCACATAATCAGTAGAGTTAGCTTTACAACAGCCTTCTATTTTAACACCCACCTGGACTCTGTTATCTTGAAGGGCTTACCTGGCGTGCTTTGTTTTCTATGTGCCTCCTAACTGACTGGGGTGTTCCTCCATCCTGCGGCTCCCACCTCCCAAATGACAGCAGCTGTTTCCCTGGGAGTAGGTGGTCTCTGACTGATCCCATCTCTTCCTTTGCGCTAGGTCTCTGCAGACACATAGAAATGTGCCCATGTGGCTTAATTTCAGCAGACCATTAGAAGAGATGAAACTGTGTTGGGAGATAAAGACATAAATTCTGTTAGAATTTATCTCATGTAATTTATATTAATACTGTTTCTATAAATGACCTGGAAAAGGAGTTCATTCCCTTATAGTCTGGTTCCTTCCTCTTTTGCCTCCAATCTGTTTATCTCTCATATTCTCAGCAGGAGCAACATTGTTCCCAAATGAGCAAAAGTTGCTCCTTTGCAGATGGCAGAGAAAAAGTGTTATTCTCTCAAAGTATAAAGCATATACATTTCTGTGCATTCTGTATGCGCAGATACAATATATCTTGGATAATGTTTCCTGTGGTGAGCTAAGTGTTCCTCGGTGGTTTGATCACGACATGCTGACAAGTTCTGCTTCCTGTGCTCTAGACAGACATTCCTATGGTGTGCAGAGAGCAGCTGCACACTGTCATTTAGACCAGTTAATACCCACAGTTTCCCTAGGAGAGTAAGAAGTAGAAAATAGAGAAAATATATTGAAATATTTACGGCTGTACCGCACCCTACCGCTCCCCTCTCTGTACTGTATGTCTGCTCTGGGTCCCTGTTGGAGACACCGTGGGGAAGATCCAGCAGCTAAGGGTGTTTATTACACATCTTAGCAAACATTGTTGCCACTTCACCAAGTCATTTGCATTCTCTCCATCTCTTTCTCTCCTCTCTGTTTCTACTGTAGTAGCTTGGTAAAAGGTACATAGGTTTTTATGACACCACTTTCCCAGATGTTTTATTTGTTTACTTTGGAACAGGATTAAACTGTGTAACACAGGCTGCCTTCAGAGTCACCATCCTCCTGCCTTAGACTCCTGAGTGCTGGGTGTGCACTACCACCATACCCACCTTTAGATAGCTTCTGAAGTAGGGCTGAGGTGGCATGGTGTCACACCCATACCTCTACTCACCTCTGCACCGGTCTCTTCTGGTGCCCTGGGGGACACAGCTTCCCTCATGTCTAACGCCATGCGCTTTCTAACCTATTTGTGTGGAACCTCTCACCTGGCCTCTTTCTGTAGCCTTCACAGCCTTTGCCTGGATATTTCCCAGAAGCCCTTTAGTTTCCTTTCCTCCAGGAAGTCTTCTATGACCACCCAACCCTACTCATGTCTAGATTAAGCTCCCAAATATGTTTGAATGCCTGTAATTTTCTTCACACATCATCATACTTAAGTTTCTCTATTTTTTCTGCACCACAAGTGTTTTAAAGGCAAATAGATTTTTTTTTTAAATCTCTGGGTTAGCAGCTTACCACAGAGCTTCATAACAATATTTATTTTAAATATTTTTCTCATGAAATGCACAGTTGTTTTATATAATTCCATCCCAAAGGACAAAAGAAAAAAATAAACCGATGTTTTATTTGCTTTGTAAAGCTTTACTGCTGATAACAGTATTTCAGATTAGACTTTTATAAAATATTAAAATCAGCTCCCAGATCCCCATTATTAGCCTTGTAAAAGTCTCTGTGAAATATCTCTGACAACGCTGTGAAAACCTGGGCGTTTCCGCTCCAGCAAAGCTCTGTTTAGGCCTCTGTACTGCAGTGCTCTGCCGGAGCCGCAAGGGGGCAGCAGTCGTGGAGATGGGTGGGAACCAGGGTTCAGTGCGGAGGCTGCACAGACAGAGCTTTAGAGATTAGGGAGGTCAGTGAAAGAGACACTTACATGAAACTAATGAAGATATAACTATGAAGATCTCTCTCTTTCTCTGTCTCCCTCCCTCCCTCCCTCCCTCCCTCCCTCTCTTCCCTCCTCCCTCCCTCCTCCCTTTCTCTCTCTCTCTCTTTCTCTTTCATCTACCTACTTACCTATCATATATACGCCATACATATGTGTATTCATAGGCACTGTAAGGTAGGTATTACTAGTCTCACACATTAGGTTTCCACCCTGTGACAATAGGCCCGAGATCATCAAGAAGGAATAATTCTTTTGACTCTCCGTTCAGAGGTTTCGGTCTGTGGTCCCTGGCCTGGTGGTAGTGCTTGTGCTGGACTGTGTCTTTTTACCTGGTGACAACTGGGAAGCAGGGTGAGGAACAGCGAACTGTTAAAAAGCCAGTATCCACTTAGCCTCCAGCCACTGACTTTATTCTGCTATGCCTTAGCCCACAGAGGTTCCATCACCTTCCAGCAGGGCGCACACAGCTGGTGACCAGGCCTATGTGGGCCTTCAGGGGGCATTTACAATCCAAATCACAGCAGCCTGTTGTCAAAACAATGTAAAGACAAACCGGAATGCATTTTTAGAGTACAGCCACTCTGTTGTGTTCTCTAGAGTTGTAGACACATCATCCTTATAGGGTCCACAGGCAGTTTGTCTACAGTTCCTTCCCAGATTCCACGCCCAGTATAAAATGGTACCCCGTATAAAATGGCGTAGGTAGAACCTGGGCTGTAGTTTCATTTTCTACTAGCAGGATTCCAGACTGATCATTCCTCAGACGAAATGAGTGAGATGAAGTTAAGTTAGAGACTTATCTAGTATATATAATACATATATACATATATATAATAGTATATAGTATAGTACAGATTATATAATATATATGCTCAAAAAGGGGCTCTGATTGACACTGTAAACCAGGAGTGTGAACGGATGAGGAGTAGAGCACACAGAACGTAGCAATAGTTTCTTTGCACATTAATTAAGAAAGTTGGAAGTTCGCCTGTCATGAGTCCTAATAGATTTCTGGCCATCCCTGGCCCCTGCCAGTAGAGTAGCTATTTTTCCTCTTTCCTGGTTGAAGTCAAGAACATCTTTCTTCTAGTCTGTTTTTCTGTTGCTGGGATAAAACACTCTGACCAAGGGTACCTTAGGGACAGAAAGGGTTTATAGAGGCTTATACTATCAGGTCATAATCTGTCATGGAGGGAAGGTAGGGCAGGAATGCAAGCAAAAAACAGGGGGGAACCATGCATATTGGTTCATGTTCAACTAGCCTTCGTATTTAGTCCAGGCCCGGTTCTTATTCAATTGCTGCCACAATGCAATGTTTATATCTTTGTGGAATTTATTTATAGGTTTAATGTTGTCCCTTAGTCATATGACACCACAATGGCCCTGTAGGAGCTAAGTTTTCTAAGAAAGGGAGGTCTTGATACCTCAGCCCCTGTGTAGGGCAGAAATTACTCCAGGAAGTCTAACTTTGTTGCTGTATCTTTTCCTTGAGGGATGTACCATATGCAGCCCCCAATCTTATCCTCGAAGAGGCACCTATAGGATGGTGCCTCCCGCAGTGGACTGAGCCCTCTGATATTAACAGTCAGTTAAGACAACCTCTCAAAAGCTTTATTTTAACAGGAAGGTGATATGTAGGAGGAGGTAAGGTGAGAGGAGTAAGGAGAGGAAGAGGAGGAGCTAGGAGACAAGAGAGGGGGAGGGGAACATGAAGGCTGATGTTCGAGTGTCTCTGCTAGTCAAAGACAGTTGGTATATCTAGGTTGGGTTTTGGGTTACACTTCTGATTGTATGGGCATCTTGTTATTGAGCATTACCAAACTTATAAAGCCTTTGATTAACATTTAAAAAAAGTTATTAATTTAAAAAAAAAAGGATGAGGAGGAAAGGTGATGGAATACATGTGACAGGAAATCAGATGAGGAAACTAGCTGGAGGAAGAAAGGGAAGGGGCAGAGGGAAACTAATCAGAACCCTAATGACACATGTATGAGGATGCTGTAATGAAACCCAGTACTTTGTATGTTAACTTAAAATACTAATAAAGAAAAAAAAAGCAAGGAGGAGGAGGAGGGATAGGATAAGGTGTTTCTGGGGAGGGATGGGGAAAGGGGATGACATCTGAAATGTAAATAAATAAAATATCCAATAAAAAATTCTCCAAAGGGGGAGGAAGAAGACAACCTCTCATAGACATGACCATAGGCAACCTGATGGGGCAACTTTTCTATTGACATTCCTTCTTCCCAAGTGACTCTAGGTTGTACCAAGTTAACAATAAAAACTACTTAGGACAATCCTCTTCCAGTTTCTTCTCTGAGGCATGCAGAGGACCTGACAGAATTACTCAATCAAACTAAGCACTGCACATGCTGAGAAAGACTTATTCTTCTCAGTTTCTACTTGTTCTTCTCAGTCTCCACTTCTTCATTCCTATATTTGAGCTATATTCCTATATCCTAAA
Organism: Mastomys natalensis; assembly: GCA_021653895.1. Taxonomy (NCBI): domain Eukaryota; kingdom Metazoa; phylum Chordata; class Mammalia; order Rodentia; family Muridae; genus Mastomys; species Mastomys natalensis. The sequence goes on from JAJTUV010001029.1 coordinate 331,150, forward strand.
TCTAGTGAATCCTGGAGGCCAGCCCCGGTGATGACCAGGTCTTACAGAAAAGATAAGGGGTCTGTGACTGAGGAATGAGTCAGGCATGGGGGTCAGGGGAATCTTGTAGCCTGACTGACTGGCAGTCCAGATGCTTCCTTATTTATACAGAACCCTGTAGTAGATTCAAGTTGTTCCAAAACATAGATTCTATCACTTTCATCCCTAGACACAGGTTTTAACTTCCGCTTGGTCATACATTTAGTCATCATTGATTAACTGTAACAGACAGTTATCTTTTACAATCATTTTCCCTCATCAACCCATAACCCAACTTTTAAGAATCTAAAGACATATTTTGCCAGAGCACGACAGCCCATTCTCAGGCTGGTAGCTCTTGAAGTTTCAAGGGCACTAGATAGAAAGAAAATCTCCAAGCCAGCCTGAGTAGATTTCATGTCCTGAGCAGTGTATTATTAACTTCTAATAGAATGATGTCATTAGGTCCAAGAAAAATCTTTAGGCCAAAGCTGCTGCAATTCTTACTCAATTGCTGCCATAATGCAATGTTTATATGTCTGTGGAATTTATTTATAGGTATAATGTTAGTATTCCTTTGTCCCTTGGTCATATGACACTGCAGTGGCCCAGTACAAGCTAACTTTCCTAAGAAAGGGAGGTTGTGATACCTCAGCCCCTCTGTGGACCCGAGATTACTCCAGGTAGTCTAACTTTGTTGCTGTATCTTTCCTCGTGGGGCATACCATATGTGGCTCCCAATCTTATATGTCACATAATTGCCTGAGCACACAGTAGGAAGAGGCTGTTACTCAGATCTGCTGCCAACTCCTCTAGCCTACCAAATCTTGTTTACCTTTTACGTTGACTTTGTTCTGATTATCTTGTCCCTGAGTAAGTTCGGGGGCAAGTGGTCCAAGACATCTTGGAACATCTTGGAGTCAGAGCCACAGAAGGAGATCTCTGGCATCTTCAAGCCACAACCTCCAGGGCACAAGGAGACTTTCAAGTAGGGCCAGATAAGGATACCTCCTAAAAGCTAGAGGAGGAGTATGTTCAGGACTTTTCTTAGAAACAGCACTCCTGGAAGGAGGTATAAATGATTCATAAGAAAATTTCCATCCATCCAATATCCCAAGTTGTACAAATATTAAAAGTTCCCCAAGCATGCAACACATGGAGATCAAGACCAAAAATGGAAGACCACATGACAGCGATCACATCGCTGGGCTGAGCTTTGCTAGGTCTTTGTGAAGCAGCCGTGCTGACATCATGACTTTTGCTGTTCCCATTCAATATGGCTATGCCAAGTGAATGCTTGCTTCTCTCTTCTTAAAACAACTTACCTTCCCATCATTCCCCAAGTACATGGTCTTGGATCCCAAATCACACACACGCTCAGCTGTATGCACATGTGAACACACACAGAAGACATGTGTTAGCAAGAAGTAAAATAACATTGAAAACCAAAAGATTTTATTGTGTTCATATTGGCTATAATAAAGAGGCCCAGGGACCCTTCCAATCCACCTTTGGGGTTCTGATATAAGTTTTAGGTTAAAATAGAGGGCAGAAAGCAAGCATAAAGAACAATCCCGGTCAAGTCCGTCCATTGTTGTCTATGCTCCGGTTTATCTGATAAGTTGCTATGGTGGTGTGAAATCTTTTCCTGGGGACAAGCCCCGACTGGCTTCAGCCTTCTCTCAGCATAAGATTCCTGAAGGAAATCCTGCTTTCTTGGGGTTCATTGTTTCAACAGTGAGGCCCCTGGCTCACTGCCAAGATGGTCGTGCAATGTGTCAGTGCAGGTGCCCTCTGCCCCTGCTCGAACACAGTACCACAAGGTTGCCCTGTGTGCACCTTCAAACCCATTGTAAGTGTTTCTCCTAGTAACGTCTCCTTTATTTAAAAACACCATTTATGAATTGTGTGTCCATATGTGTGTATATGTGTGTGGGTGCAGGTGCCACCGTAGGTGCCATAGCCTGGGTGTAGAGGGCAGAGACCACTTTTCAAGAGTAAGCTGTCACTTTCTGCTTTGGTGAGACAGGGTCTTTCTTGTTGGTCTTGCTTGACAGACCAAGAATTATCTTCTAGGTGAGTTTCAGGCAGATTCTCCTATATGTTGTCTGTCTCACCCTGAGTCTGCAGAGATCACAGGTACACACTACTGCATCTGGTTGTTTCAGTCTGGTTTGGTTTGGCTTTTGAGGCAGGGTTTCTGTTCTGGGAATTCATCTGTAGACCAGGCTGTCCTTGAACATAGAGATCCACCTGCCTCTGCCTCCTTACCCATTACAATGAGGGGGACGTGGTGGACCTTAGAGGGAGTCAGGAGAGTCTTGCAGGTTTACTGAGAACCCATTTGTGACACAAGAATGCACCAGGCTTGATTCAGGAAGCAGTGCAGCCTCCTTCAGGGAGAGGGGTCCTCATTTCCTTTTCTCAATGAAAAAAAAAAAATGGTCAAGTGATGGTATCACCTGTCTTTTATCCCAGCACTCAGGAGACAGAGACAGGCTTATCTCTGAATTTCAGGCCAGCCTGGTCTAAAGAGTGAGATCTGGTACAGCCAAGGCTACACCGTAAAAGCATGTCTCAAAAAAAAAAAACAAAACACACAAACAAACAAACACTGTTCTGGCCGCCATTGGAGAGCAGCAGCTATGGCCCTGTGCTACCCTATGGCCGTGGGCCTCAACAAGGGCCACAAAGTGATGAAGAATGTCAGCAAGCCGAGACACAGCTGGCGCCGCGGGCGCCTCACCAAGCATACCAAGTTCATGCGGGACATAATCCGGGAGGTGTGCGGCTTCGCGCCCTACGAGTACCGCATCATGGAGTCGCTCAAAGTGTCCAAGGACAAGCGCTCACTCAAGTTCATCAAGAAGAGGGTGGGCACGCACATCTGCGCCAAGAGAAAGCGGGAGGAGCTGAGCAACGTGCTGGCAGCCATGAGGAAGGCGGTGGCCAAGAAGGATTGATGAACCCTCCCCCAATAAAAGATCCTCGTTCCTATAAAAAACAAAACAAACAAACAAGCAAACAAAAAACAAAAACAAACAACAAATGAACAGAATTTAACATATACAGTTTTAGCTTTTGTTATGGTGTTTTCCAAACAGAATCTGTTTGGGGCCCTGGAGAGATGGCTCCATAGTTAAGAGCACAGGCTGCCCTTGCAGAAGACCAGGCTTTGGTTTTGAGTACCCACCACATCAGGCTTACAACTGCCCATAACTTCAGGGAATCTGACACCCTTTCCTATCCTCCACCGACTCTTGCAAGTACTCAATCATGCACACATACTCAGCATCTGTCTTTGTTCTTCTCCATGTCCCCCACCCCATACCTCCCCCTTCCCATGGCCTCTTTTCTTCTTTAATGTTACCTGTGAGCTTTTGTTTTTTACAGTTCTTCTCATGGTCTCTAATCCAGTCTCCCAGCTCTGCTCACACCCACACCCCTTACCTACATATACACAAACATTAAAGGTTGGCGTCCACATGTAAGAACATAATGACATCGAGTCTGGGTCACATCACTTAATACATTTTTTAGACCCATCAGTTTTCCAGTACTCTTCGTTTTTCTTCACTGCTGAATAATATTCCATTGTGTGCACACGTTCCTTTTCATTATCCATTCGTCGACTGGTGAACATCTCTAGGCTGGCTCGATTGATTTTCTTACATTGTGAGTAGTGCAGCTGTAACCAGATGTGATGGAATCCCTGTGGTAGGATGTAGAGTCCTTTGACAAGTTTCTCACAGACAGCTACAGACCTTGAGAATGAAACTGAGAACTTCCATGTCTCGCCACGCTTAACACCAAACAAGAGAATAGAAGCCAGTGTTTATATAACATTTTGAGCTTTACCCAGCCCTCTGTACATGTTTGCACTTGTTCAGAAATAGCTTGTGATGACAGGTAGCAGTTTAAAGTATGGCAATCCTATTGACTATGGGATCATGGTGTTATTTAAGCTCAGAACTTTTTATCCTCAGTAAAATGGTGGTGGTTGTGATACTATAGGACCAAATGGTAAAAATGGAATGGAAGAAATATCTATTATGATGTCGATATATAGCAGGTAGTCACTTTCCTTTCTGTAAAGATGGCTATTTGTGTCTGGTTTCCATAACAACAACTTCATGTTTATGCAGGAGACATAGCATCTTGGAATGTGTCCCATGTTACCCAGTAAGTCTTAACTCCATGGTGCACAGCACAGTTGGAAGCATGCCACGCCTCCTTGTTGAGAATCATGTTGATGTCCCCGCATCTCTGATGAGTTGAAAGCTTTGTGATGTCCATCCCTCATTCTCATCGCTCCATTTCAATGAAGAGAAACCGATATCACAGAATATAGTGCACTAAGCTGCCGAAAACAGCGTTCAACTGACTTCCCATGTGTAGCCAGGGATCAGGAAGTATCCTTTGGGGTTCTGGGTAAGGGGATGATGGAGAAAACACTGGAATACAGAAGCAGGACCTAGAGGACAGCAGGTTGGGAAAACTTTAAAAGGAAATGTGGGAGAAGCTGAGCACAATTGTTTCTCAGAGAGCCTCCTTTAGCAGGATGTAAGTAGATCCCTGGGAATGTGTGCTGCCTCTCACTGGAAACTGCTGTTTCTATGCTCCAAGCCTGATACACCGTCAGCCTCACCGACCTTGCATAGCCCCACTGGAGTCATATATCGCTATCTGAACTATCTCATTGGTCATATTAAATACCATAAAGTTATAGAAATGTGTCAATAACAAAGTAGTTTTCTCCCTACACTGATATGTGGGTGGTTACAAAGGAAGTTGGATGATTACCACTAAAGAGAACCAGAGAGAGAAATTGTAGGAGACCAAAGTTTCCATGAAATGGTCATGTGTAGAGTTCTCAGTAACAGACATTGTAACTGCAAATACTAAGAGCAATGTTTAGACTAGGCAATCAGATTTGAATGGAAGAGAAAAGACTAGCTAAAAGTCAAAATCAAGACTTAGAGTATTATGTTTTTATTTTATTAATTATTGTGCGTGTGTATGTGTGCATATGTGTATGTATGTGCATATATGGGTGTATGTATGTGTGTATGTATATATGTGTATGAGTGTATGTGTGTGTATAGAATGTATAAATGTATATGTGTGTATAATATGTATGTATATAGGTGTGTGTGTATGTGTGTGCACACATGCACATGCACTCACATTCATCTTTGTGTTCATGCCTGTAAAGGCTCAAATAGGGTGTCAGATCCTTGGAGCTGGAGTTACAAACAGCTGGAATCAAACTCTGGTCCTCTCCAAGCCCAACAAATGCTCCGAACCTCAGGGCCATCTCTCCAGGCTCCCCAAATTATGATTTTGAAACAGTCAGACAAAGTAGGGGCTGATGAGATGGCTCATTGGGTAAAGGTTCATGCTCCAAGCCTGATGACTAAGTTTGATCCCTGAAATCCACAGAGTGGAAGGAGAAAACTCATTCCACGAGTTGTCCTCTGACCTCCATGCAGACTGTGGTATGTATGCTTTCCCCATCGCCACTGAATAGAAACCGCCAGACACTCATATCATGTGGAGCAGTGATGTCTTCTAGCAGGCAGGACTCTTGGAGTAATAGCTACAGACCTCCCTTTCCAGGCTGGGACTCAACTGCTCTGTTTCGGTGTCTAAAAGTTAGCAAGCCGTCCCAGGGAGTGCTTGCCTGTCCCTTATTTATGCTCCAACTGCTTCAAAGGCTGTCTGGGTCCCTATCCTGACTTAATCATCATAGTCTCGGGACTTTAAGTGCATAGGGATGAAAGGAATAGATGCTATTTTTATGCTAAATTACACAGACTGACTAAAGAAGGAGTAAGATGATGGTGTGTTGCACTGCTTTGAACCATGAGGGAAGAGTTTTTTCTGGTCCTTGAGGGTAAATGAAATTTAAAGATGGAAGAAAAAAAATAGCCCATTGATTTTCACTGATGACTTCCACATTGAAACGTCTGGGGAGGATTCAGCAAAAGCAGTCCAGGCACAAAGTAAGAGAGCTTGAAGTAGCACAGCTAGTGCTCTGATGTGTGTGAGGGACAGGACGTGTAGGAATTACAGATATCATCAGTAAAACTCAAGCAAAGGCTGTACTATGTAATTATGACCTACACACATTTGTCATCCCTACTCGTGCACAGATTTAAGTCCTTATTCACTTAAAATAAGTCTTCTTGCAACCTGAGGGTGGCTGGTAGTTCACATTGTTGGTCAGTCTTTTGACACTGTAACAAAATACTTGACATAAAAAGGAGAAGAAGGAGGAGGAGAAAGAGGAGGAGGAAGAGGAAGAGGAAGAGGAAGAGGAGGATTTATTTTGTTTTATAGTTTCAGAGAATTCAGTTTATGCTCATTTAATCGCACTATTTTAAAATTTAATTAATAACTAAATTTTTTATATGTGTGTGGGTTACCTGTGCATGTTCCAAGGTATGTGTATGGAGGTCAAAAGACAACTTGCAACTTGTTCTTTTACCATATCGCTACCAGGGATTGAACTCAGAGTCTTAGGCTTGCTACGAAGTCCCTTTACCACTGAGCATGGCTGACCCAAGATCAGTGATTTTTTTTTTTTTTAAATTTATTATTTATTATGGGCATTTTGCTGTGTGCTTATCTATGTACTACATGTGCACTTGGTGCACATAGAGACCAGAAAATGCCATCAGAATCTCTGGGACTGAGTCACCAGTGGTTGTAAGCTGCCATGTGGGTGCTGGGAATTAAATCCAGGATCTCTGGAAGAGTTGTCAGTGCTTGTAACTGCTGAGCCATCTCTCCAGCCCCAGACTTTATTGCTTGGAGCCAAAAACTGGCCTAACATTACAGTTGACCCCACAGCAGAATGTAGAAAGGGCAAGGCAGGAAGAGACTAGGGATAAGGCATCTCCTTTAAGGCAAGCTCCCAGGGATCCACTTCCTCCAACTAGGCTCAGCTTCCAATGTCCCATCTGATGCTAAGTCACAGTAGATGGATAATGATGTAGTTAGCCTCTCCATGGACCACACCTTTTACACTCCAGCCTTTGAAGTCATTTGATTTCCAACCCATAACCCTTAATGCTTTGCTTTGAAGGTCGGATGGTTTATTCCCTTAAATGTATTTTAGTTCTAAGGTAGTTAGGTTTGAACAGTTATAGTGTTTATGGTCCATACCATATTCTGGTTTGCGGCATAGACATCTGTGGGACTGTGTAAGGGTATCCTGGTTCTTGGCTGGGCATGGGCCTAGAACCCCGAGACTCCAAGGAGAGAAACGGCAGGAGTTCGGCTACGTCCCCAGAACTCAGGGTCCTGAAAAGCAGTCCAGTCTCCATGGACCTACATTGTTCAGTCACGTAGGCCATTACAGCCCCTCCCAAAGTGCACAGATAGAGGGTGTAACTACAGGCCCCAGGCCCTAGGGATTTACATACTAATGAAGGTCAGAGGGTGGAGCCAATTAAGCATTGCCCCCAGAACCTCCCCCTTTCTCCCTCCCTACTTAACCCAGGCCTGCCCTGAGTTTGGGGGGGGGTACATCCAGATACATCTACCATCCGCCATGACAATAAACCCTTTTGGAACCAAGGACTTCCTCGTATCATTGAGGCCTGCTAGGCCTGCTGGGCCTGCCGCCACCGAAGCCTCCAGCCCATGGAACCTGGGACCTTCCTCCAGTATGTGAGACAGGCTGCCTGGAAGCCTCCAGGCAGCCTCCACCTCGCAGGTCCCGGGCCGCTGCCACCTGGGCCCGGGGCCTGCCGCTGCGCTGCCCCCATATTTTCCCACAGACATCTACTGTCTACTGCATGTGCTGTGTGCACATGGACAAGACAGTACTATTTATATGTTCACTGCTTGAGTCACCTTTGGTCTCTGATTCTGAAACACAACCACAGATCCATGTATTAAATAAAGGCTGAGTCTCCAGCCTTTGGAACCAGTAGAGGTGGCTTTGGAGGTAGCTCCAAGGGAGAGGAATTTAGGCCCTTGGAAGTATGACCTTGAAGAGTCACTGTTCATGTCTCCTTCTGCTTCAGTCATTATGATGTGAGTGGCTTTGCTTTGCTGTGTGCTCTCTGCAATAAACTTATATCACCACAGGACCAAAGCAACGGCACCAATCAACCATGTCCCAGGACCCCTAAGACTGAACAAGATTCATCCTTCCTCCTCTGTCTCATTTTAGTTATGTCACGTGACAGAAAGCCTACAGTCCCTTCTGCATAAGATATATTGGGACTTAACCTGGAATGCAGGAAGGGAACAAGTCTAAGGTTCCTTGGGAATTCTCCCTCTGTAGATATTATTTTTCCACCAGTTAGCAGTAGAAAGTACATAATACGAGACTGGCTGGTGACTCAAACTTCACTCTAGGCCCCTGGATCTTTATATGAATGATAGATTATTAAAGATAATTTTGAGGTTCTTCCAGATCTGAAACTTGGTAATTCCTCGTTAGTAAAAGTTTTCTTCCTGGGAGTGGTATTGCCTTTATTCCCAGCACTTGGGAAGCAGAGGTAGGTGGATCTCTGTGTGTTCAAGGCAGTGGTCTGCAGAGAGAATTTCAGAACAGCAAGGGCTATGTAGAGACCCCATCTACACACACACACACACACACACACACACACACACAAAAGAGTTGTCTTTTGTGACACTAGTGCATACAATTGTATATGTTCCCCTGAGCTATCTATCACAAATCAAGAGCCATAACTGTTTTTCCCGATAGAAACAGGCGAGGCTAGTATAAGCCTGGAGGAATTTTCTTGAGTGCCTAGACTTGGACACTCAGCCCACACAGACTCCCACTCGTTTCCACTTATGCAACTAACCCTTGTGGAAGGCCTGTTTTCTGTAGGAGGTGCTCCTCTTTAGAACACTTCCTCTATCTTTTCATCTGTCTCTCTGTTTTCACCTTTGGTGACAGACCAGGCAGACAGCAGCATAGAAGATATGTATTTAATAATTCCCTTGAATGGCTTCAAGCCTTCTGTAACAAACTGTAGTACAGATAAGGTGATCCGAAGTCTAGGGAGGCCGTGTGAAGTGTTCTTTGCCATCCAAGATTCACCCCTCAAGGCTCTATTTCAAAGAGCATGACCCCATTTTCTTTTAGAAGTCTCTGTGTGGGCCAGGGTGTAATTCAGTGGTAGAGCATTTACCGAACATATATGAGCATCTGAGTTTGATCTCTAGCACCCTGAAGACAAACAGAACTCTCAAAGCCCAGAAGTCTCTGCATATTTCAAGGAAGATTTGCTTTTGTTGCCTTAACTAATATTTTGTCCACAGTCTTGAGATTTAAATCCAGAGGCAGAGAACTTGAAATGGAAATCAGGCAGTGATTAAGCCAAACTTGCTGTGTGGCACAGAATAAAGGGAGAGGGATTCAGAAGTACAGTGAGCTGAAGACAATCCTGTGGAGAATTCCCCATGTGAGTTCACCAAAGGATGTCACACAATGCAGAGACCTGGGTCTCTGAACAGTAGCCAGAGACAGAAGTAGTTGTCCACTGTCAGGATGCAAATGGGTTTGTTCACACTCACCTTCTGGATCTTTCTTATTCCAATTCAGGATTTCCTGACCTTGATGTGGTTGGCAATTGGGGTTGGGTAAATTCTTCATCAGTGAGACATGTTGAATATAATCTCTGAGCTCTTTCCTCTAGACACCAGTGACCCTGTAATCCCTCTTCCTTTAGTTGTGACAATCAGTCTCTCTACACTGCCAACCGTCACATGGAGAATAAGAAGGAGGACATCACCCTGGTTTTTTATGGGTTTGTTATGGGAGGTAAAAGTTGAGGTTACAGCTCTCCATGCAGGATAGAAAGTAGAAACTTCAAACTTTATGATGACATAAGGCCACATAGCAAGATGAAGAGAGCGCCTTACCCTGGGCCAATTCACAAATCAGCATCATCTGAGAAATAACAGGGCATTTGTTTGCTCAAGGGAGAAGTTATTAGGATTATTTGGAAAATCAGCATCATTCAACTATTTTGTTTGCCCTAAATTTATGATCAACCTCCCTATGTGTTTGGCATTTATCAGGTGGGAGGAGACACCAAAGCACTTTTGAAAGCATCCTAATGAAAAGTGAATCACTGGGCCTGTCACTCAAACGTTGCCACCTCCAAGTGGTGAATGTGTGGCTGATTAGCAGCTTTTCATGGCATGCACTATGGTTTAATGTGCTGAATATAAAATGAGTATATGGCAATGGAAACCATCCAGGAACATTCAGAGTGATGTCATTAACAGCCCATCCTCACTCAGGAGCTGGTGGGTAAGGGGAGGTCCCTGAGACCTGGGGAAACACCCACCCCTACACACATTGTAACAGCACCTTACTACACTCTAGTTCGGTTGAATTATTTTCTAGGTCCATCTTGTTCCTATCAGAGGCGTCTGTGGGTTGCTTTTGTTTTCCTTTTGCATCTTGTTCCTGTCTGTTCACTCCAGACTTCTAGACATGAATTCATTTTCTTCTAGAAATATAAAACTAGGTCATGTCTTGTGGAAAATATTTCTGTAGATCCCTGGGATTCTGAAAGAACACAATAAGATACCATGACAGACACTTGGCTAATGTTTACAGAGAACCCAGAGTCTTTGTTCCCTAGTCTTTGTATGAGTGTACCTCCTGTTTTGAAATGGGCTTATTTTTCTGGATTCTGCTGTTGTCCCATGGCCTGAGGCCCACGGTCCATGGTCTGTGGTCTGCTCTGGAAGGACAATGACTTAAATTTTACACTAAAAGAAGACCTTCAGTTCTAGTCTAGGAGAGAAATGGGTCCTCAGAGCAATAGACATGGGCAGGTTCCTGGGGTGAGGTTGGAAGACACCATCTGCCTCTACTCGTAGCTGGAGGGTGTGGGGACCTAATGTGTTATGGCCAATAATAGTGTGTGTCTGAAATAACCATCTGTCCCTTTACTTTAGAAATCTTAGTGAAGAACAAAAAACAAAAACAAAAACAAAAAGCCTGAACCAAAACAAACCAAGCCAAACCAAACCAAACCAAAAACCTCAAACAAAAATCTATTTGGTTTAAAGTTATTCTTCAATAGAGAAAGCTACTTTCTATAGAGAACAAAGCGGCAGCTGAGAATGTATGCAACTCTGCATGTGCTGTGTGTGAACACCCCCTCTTACATAGATGACATGACTTTTACAAAGCTGAAAGTTATTGCTCCAAGGGAATAAGAAAAAAGGACAAATAAACTATACAGGCCATGTTATCTAGTTGCTGCTTATTTAAAACAAAAAACAAAAAAACTAACTCATTTATAGTGAAAGCAGGAATCAGAGGAAGGAGCTAGACTTTCTCTTTCTACCTGTGAAATCCCTAAGGAGCAGTTTCTTGGGGGACATCTCCCTCTGCAGAGAGCCATGGGGTCAGAAGTGATGGCAGCTGGCAGATTCCCTTACATAGAGTCCATTTCTTACACCACACTGTCTTAAGAGCTTAGAAAACAGGAGAAGGGAAGATAAGAAACAAATGCATAGGTCTTGCCTGCCTCCAGATCTTAACTATCTGGGCAAGGAACACACAGGGCTCGGAGCAGATAGGATGTGCCTAAACATGCCAGGTGAATGCAGGCTTCAGGGGCCCTCAGGAAAGGGTCTTAGATTGAAAAGCATTTCCCTGCAAAGGATAAAGGAACACATGGATATGAACACTGCTGTAGAATAAATTTCCCAGAAGGGACAGGGAGGGAGAGAGCAATGTCAGAAGAGGTGTGTGTGTGTGTGTGTGTGTTGTGTGTGTGAGTGTGTGTGTGTGTGAGAGAGAGCACGTGCCTGTGAGCATGCTATATTTGAGAGAAGATAGAGGACTGTGATTTCTCAGCTGAAGATAATAGCTCTGATGACTTGTGCCTAGACTCATTCTGGGTTCCAGAGCAAGGAGACACCAGAGTGAAATAGTGTATTTTCATTTTTGTGCCTAGTTTCCTATCATGAGAGAGAGAGAGAGAGAGAAGAGAAGAGAGAGAGAGAGAGAGAGAGAGAGAGAGAGACAGAGAGAGACAGAGAGAGGGAGAGACAGAGGGAGAGACAGAGAGAGAGACAGAGAGAGACAGAGAGAGGGAGAGACAGAGGGAGAGACAGAGAGAGACAGAGAGAGACAGAGAGAGGGAGAGACAGAGGGAGAGACAGAGGGAGAGACAGAGACACAGAGACACACACACAGAGAGGAAGGTACAAACATAAGGTTTTAGAACTAGACTTTGGGTTAAACAGATCACTTGGTGGTTAAGAGCCCTGGTTGCTCTTCCAGAGGATGCAGATTCGATTCCCAGCACTTACATGGTGGCTCACAACTGTCTATAGCTCCTATTCCAGGGGATTTGATACACTCTTCTGGTCTATATGGGCATCAAGCACACATGTGAGGCATAGACATACACATGGCAAAACACCCATGTACATAAAATAATAAAATACAAAATTTTAAATTAGAATTAGCCTGGATATAAGATGATACAAATGAATCAGTCTGAGAGAACACTGTAGGCTCCATGGCAACAGATGACATGAGGGATAGAGGACAGTCAGAATAAAAAACACTGGACCAGTAAGCCTCAGGAAGCCTCAGAGCTCGTGTGGGAGCTGACCAGAGCTCCATAGCCCAGTTCTGTGCAAACTTTACGTGCAGTAGAACATTTAGATGGAAAGTCCAATCAGTAATTGGAGCCAGCGAACACATCTCAGCAGGAGGGCTCGCTGGCGAGTCACCAGGCCCCAAGGTGGACAGACTAGTGTTGGGGTGGGGAAAAGATCGTTTACCCAGGGATTACATGCCTCTCATTGTGAATAACAGTGAAGCCCAGGGTAATTAGTCAGGGCTAAACAGTTCTACTTACTCTTTGAAAAGATAATTTTGAATCCATTAATGACTTAGCAAATGAATATGTATTTGAAATTACATAAATGTTTGGATCGTGTGGAGTTGGTTTTCGTATCTGCCAATTAGGTCTCTGCTCTTGGTTAGTGCTGGACACTAAAAACCTTTGCCTTTCACAACTCTAGGACAAAGTCTCTGACCTAACATCAGTGCATAGTCCCCCTGTGGCTGGTGTTGAAGGCTGTCTGACTCTGTTTCATAACAATTAGTCTAGGGCAGAAGAAATTGCTAGGCTGCTAAGAACACCGCTGGCTACGATCCATCCAGCATGCTGTCTGTGCTTTTACCTCACCTGTTGTACCAGTAACTTGGCATGCTTTTGTGTGGCCAAGGCCCCTCATCTTAGCATCAGGTAACAGGAGAGAGCGAGGAGTGCCCAGCCAGCCACAAAGACAGAAGAAACACACGGGGAGGGCCCAGAGTTCAGCAGCTGCAGCTGACTACGCCTTTTGACTTCTGAATCTGTAAAAAGACAGGAAAAAATTCAGAGTCACAGAAAGGCTGGATGTCCCCTCAGTGACGAGGATAGAGCATCTGAAAAATGGAGCAATTGGTTCTTAACAAGGCAGTTTTGTTCCACTGCCCCCTCCACCCTTTTAGACTCAGAGGTTTCCTGGTCTATGGAGCAAAGTCCACTCTGTGGCCATCTCAATGCGGCCAATAGGAAGGCTACACCAATGAAGCCATTTCTACGGTTAATGTATGAAAATGAAGCTAAGCAACAGGCCCTAGACAGTTCCTTGATTTTGGAGTATTGGTTCCCCAGGCAGTGGTGTTTACAGGTTTGTGCTATCAGATTTCATCAAGCCTCTATAAAATGATACAGAATTATCAATTTCACCCTCTACTCTCTTCTCCCTAGACAGTCCAAGTCCAATTTCATGTCACTATTTCAGCTCTGTCACGCAATAGGTGTGTGACTTCAGTAACTAACTCAATACATATTTGTTCCATTTTTTTCCTCTACAAAAAATAGCTAAAATAAGAATGGCCTATCTCACATGGTTCTTATGAGAGCTCATGAGTGACTTAGAACAGTGTCTGGCATACAGCCACTCAATAAGTGTTAGCTGCAAACAACAAATACAATAGAGCCACCCACACCCAATAGAAAAATGAACACTGAAAGGTTATACACCCAGGGATCCCGTCTCATAGAATGAAATATATAGAATAGGGCTGCAGCCTCCCAGGCCTGCATGTGATGGGCAATGTGTCAAGTGCCAGGCATCTCTGCCTGCATCTTTCGTGGGCATTTGAAGAGCAACATTCCTTCTCCCCCCTCATGTTGCTTCTGTGTCCCTGTTTTGTTGGTACAGTTACCAGATTCCTAGACATCCTGGATAGTGACATCAAACCCATTCTTACTGTTAATTTTCTTGACGTTCACATTTGCTGTATCAAGATTCATAGGTTTGTTCCCAGGGTCTAAACCACCAGCCTGGGAGCACATAGGGAGGGACCCATGGCTCCAGCTGTATATGTAGGGGAGGATGGCATGTCGGCCATAGGTGGAAGAGGAAGTCCTTGGTCCAGTGAAAGCTGGATGCTCCAGTGCGGGGGAATTTGTGGATGGGGAGGTGGGAGTGGGGGGCACATCCTCATAGAAGCAGGAGGAGGGGAATTGGGATAGGGGTTCCTGGGTGGGGGGAAATGGGAAAAGGGGATCACATCTGAAATGTAAGTAAAATATTCAAAAAAATGGAAAAAAAAGACCCATAGGTTTGTTTGTTTGCTTGTTTTTATTTAAGCAACTTTTGATTTTTTCTTTCCTTTTTCATATACTCAAAATTCCTCCCTGCCACTGCCACAGGCTCCTGATTTCAAGCTTCTTAATCTCTCATTTTTCTCCATCTTTATAACCTAACGAATTCTTCGTCCATACTGGTCCACTTTAGTCACAATTAACTCTTTCTTAGAGGCCACATATTAATACTGGGATTAATTTTTTAATGATATTTGTACCATTTACCTAAGTATCTCATGGGCTTTTTAAAGTACTATGAACATTCTTGGCACAAAATATATACCTGTGGAACAAGTATCCAGGATGGTTAGTACCCTGCTGTGTGCTGTACAAGTTAGGTCCTAGTTCTACCTCCCAGACCCAATCTACCAAAAAGAAGGCACTGACTCAAAATATATTTACAAATACCTTGGCCATATAGCTAGGCTCTTCTCTGACTAAAATCATAACGTAAGAGAATCCATTTATTTTAATCTACATTTTGCCACATGCCTATTTACCTGTGCTCAGGTACCATGTGTCTGTCTTTTCACATCTTCCTGGGTGGATCTCCTGCCTTACTCTATCCCAGAATTCTCTCTCCTCCTGGATGTCCTGCCTCCTATTTCCTGCCTAAGCCATAGGCCATCAGATTTATTATTGACAGGTACCACATCCATACAGACAGAAGATATTCTCTCTTGAGTGTGCATTTACTATATTTAATCCGTGTTGTCCATTTGTTATCTATGTCATCAATGGACACTTCAGGCTTCTATTTTCTTATACTGGCACTACTATTATAAATAGTATTACTATTGCCATAAGCTTTCAAATATTTATTTAAGACTTTTTTTTGGATAGACCTAAAAGTATAATTGTCAGATGATGTGGCTAGTCTATTTTTAGAGCATACCATTTTCTGTCGATTGCATCAGTGTCTGTCCTGCTAATAGTGCATGAGTGGTCCAGTTTCTCTACCTCCTCACCCACCCTTGTTAATTTCTGTGTGTGTGTGTGTGTACGTTTTGTGTGTGTGTGTGCGCGTGTGCGTGTGCGTGTGTTGTGGTTGGTCAGCATCTCAGTGGGCCTGGGGGCTGAGGTGACAGCTTCTTGCTGTTTTCCTTAGCGTTACACTCATGATTTATGTTGTGAAGCACACTTTGGTGTATTTTTGGTCATTTGAATAACATAATTAGAAAAATGCCCCTTCTTATATGCTAATTTCCAAATTCAGTGTTGGAGAAGTGGATCGTGGTTACAGCTGATTGTCATGCAAGCATGAGGAGTAGACTTCAGATCCCCAGAAACCTGCATAAATGTGGAGTGGGCATGACAGCATATCCATCACTCCAGTCTCAAGAAGTGGAAACTGGTCATCAATCCCAGAGCAGGCTGGCTGGTGAGACCAGCTCTGGTTTGATTGAGAGACCTGCTGCAGTGACTAAAGGGAAGAGCAATGGAGAATGATTCCTGATGTCCATGTGTGCACACACGAGTACATGTGTACAAACATACGAAAAACATGCACATGTTATGTGTACACCAAAATGAAAAAGCACACATATGGAAAATGGAGAAAGGCAACAAGAATGAGCTGTTTGTGTCTAGAGACGTGATCCTATGGTAGACTGCTCGCCCGGCATGTACAAGGCCCGGGGTCTGACTGTCTAGCCCCAAAACCCAAAACCTTTAAAACTCAGCTGTTTAATTTTTTGTTAAGTTATAAGATTTCTTTATATATCTTGAGTATTAACATCCTATTAGATATGTAATTTGCTATTGCATAGATTAATTTTCATAAACATAATTTTAATAAAAACATAAGATGTTATGAATATGATTTATTCAGTTAAACCCAGTCATCCTCTGTCAGGAACTGAAAATGTACAAACATACAATATGTATGTATATATGTGTACATTACATGTATATGTATATATGTATGTGTATATATACACATACACATACATATATACATATATATATGTATATAGCTGTAGATTAGATATCGACAGGAACTTCTCATGGCAAACTTCACCCTATGAGGAGAGGATTCAAGGAAGCATAAGGACCCACATCATGGAAGTCCCAGCTGAGTCTGGCTCTTCTTGGAACTGGCTTCCTCCTAGGTTTGGCATGCATTAAAAGAATTGCAGGCAGGTGAGGGTGGCGAAGATAGGCTGCTAAGAGGTCGTTTCAGTGTAAGCTTTTCAGACTTTCCTGAGTAGTGGTCAGTCTTAGTCAACATTGGTGAGATTAGCATCCAGTCCCACGATGCTGAGTAAGACTGAGTCAGAGGGTAGGTCTTTGATCTTCAGACTCAAAACCCTCTCAAGAGCAAGTTGGGATCTAGTGATTTTGGAAGAATTTAGGATGTAGTATATCAGTTAAATATGTCACAGTTGCCAAATAATCATCGTGTCTCTACACTGCACCAAAGTAGTCCCCCTGAGTTAGGAAGAGCCTCTGAATCCTAGAGCTCTCCAAAAAACCAGGGTGTGGGGCGGGGAGAACATGAGATGAAGTCAGCGAATGCCTTTTTGGAGGAAGGAAGTTGAGAGAGTGTCTCTGTGGGTAGCTCTAACTAGCCCAGAACTCACTTTCTAGATCAGGCTAGTCTCAAACTCCCAGAGATCCACTTGCCTTCTGAGGGCTGGGGTTAAAGACGTGCATCACCATGCCAGTCTCAGTCACCATTTTTAGTCAGTATGCTATAAGTATTGTGCAGTGTTAGGTTTTAATTACAAAAATCACTGCCAACTAGAATTATGTTCAAAATCTCTAGCACAGTGGTTCATTAACAGTCCTAGTGCTGCAACCCTTCAATACAATTTCTTATGTTGTGGTGATCCCAACCATAAAATTATTCTGTTGCTACTTCATAATTATAATTTTTCCTGTTTTGCATCATAATATAAAATCTGATATACAGAATATCTGATATGTGACCCCTGAGAAAGGATTGTTTGATCCTGTCCGAAGGGGCCGTGACCCACAGGTTGAGAACCACTGCTCTAGAGGCTCTGGAAGATTTTTGTACCCTGGTATGTATTAGATAAATGTGGTTTTAATTGACATATTATTTTCTTTCTGATGATACATGAGGAAAACATGGAGAGGCATGTAGGTGTGTTTAGGAATAGAGAGCTTGACTAGTATCCCCCAGATCCTAGGTTTCATCTCCAGCAGCGTGGGAAACCTCAGGAGACCCACCTGTCACTTTGATGTCCCCGGTGGCTTTGGCAATGTCGTTTTCGATCATACAGGAGTATGTATTGTTGATTGTGACATTGTAGAGGACAGATACAACCTTCATGGTCACATTCTCAGAGTTCAACTCGAAGCTGGTGTTGGAGACTTCTGAGAAGTTGGCTCCTTGGTCAACCTGAGATGCCCAGGCCACTGTAGGCTGGGGGAACCACCGAGGAGCCTCACAGCGTAAACTCTCTGAACTGGCATTATAGTCCACATTTATCTCTGGCATACTGAAGGCTGCAGGGTCAAAGGTCAAAAGGGATAAATGTCAGGGGGAGACAGATTAGACAAAAACAAACAAACAAACAAACAAACAAACAAACAAAAAAGCCATAAGTGCTAGGTCTTTTTTGATTGTTTGTTTTGTTTTTTTGTTTTGTTTTTGAGACAGGGTTTCTCTGTGTAGCTCTGGTTGTCCTGGAACCCACTCTGTAGACCAGGCTAGCCTTGAACTCACAGAGATCTGCCTGCCTCTGATTCTGTGATCAACAGGCATGAGTACTGGGATCAAAGGCATGTGCCACTACTACCCAGCTAAAGAGCTGGGTCTTAAAAACATAAAACAATCACATCTATCACTGAAGTGACTGAGTACATCCCCACAGTAGTGTTTGTGTGAGGCCCATTATGCTGTGGACATAGCTAGCTCAGAATATCACTATGCATTATAACCCTTTGGCCAGTACCACAAACTCCAGGGGCCTGAGTTTCATGTATATTAGCATTACAATAATCTTCTTCACGTAAAAGGAGCTCAGTGATCGCGGAAGAAGGAGGAAGAAGGGGAGGAGGGAGAGGAGGAGTCTTTCCTTAGGACAATAGGGCCTTGGAAGGCTTCTGAGTCTTTTGTTTTGAGGTAAAGAGGGAAGGGTAATAAGAAAGAACAAACAACATTCATCTTTCACCACAGAAGGCCTATTCACAGGCCTTGGCACCATGAGGATCTGAAGTTTGTTTGGGTAGAGATTTTAGCTCTGATATCCATGAGTAGAATGGTAGGTATTTGTTGTATTCTAAGAAATGCTACTCATTAAAGTAACACTTGGAAATTAAGGTATCCTTTCTCCTCTATCCAGGCAGAGTGACACTTGCAGAAAGTGTTAGGGCTCTGGGCTTATTATTATGGCAAAGGCAGTCCACAATTAATATTTTAAGCTATTGTTGTGAATGATGATGATGATGAGATGATGATGATGATTGTGAAGGCACATGTGCCACAACATACCTGTGAAGCTTGGAGGGTAGTTTTGGAGAGCTGGTTCTTCCCTTCCACCTTTACATGATCTGGTCGTTTGAATGAGAATGACTTCCATAAGCTCATATGTTTGAATGCTTGTGGAAGTGTTAGGGAAGGACTAGAAGGTGTGGCTTTGTTGGAGGAGATGTGTCACTGGGGATGGGGTTTGAGGTTTCAAATGCTCACACCATTCCAAGCTAGTTCTCTCTCTCTCTCTCTCTCTCTCTCTCTCTCTCTCTCTCCTCTCTCTCTCTCTCTCTCTCTGTCTGTCTGTCTCATGCCTGTGACTCAGATGTAAGCTCTCAAATACTGCTCCAGCTCCATGCCTGCTTGCCTGCTGCCTTGTCCCCTGTAGTGATAGTATGACCTCATCACCTAAAACTGTCACACCCAAATGAACCCTTTTTTCTTTAGTTGCCTTGGTCATGGTGTCTCTCTGGAGTGATTGAAAAATAACTAAGACATGTGGGTTCCAGGGATCAAACTCAGGCTGATAGGTTTGAACATCAAGTACCTTTACCTGCTGAGCCATCTTGCCAGGCCCCCAGGCAGTCAGCAACTTATTAAGCTGTTTAGCTGCTTCTTTGCTCAGGGTTAGGCTGGTGCAGAGTGAGAATTAAAGGACTTTTTTTTTTTTTTACCTTGCTGTTGTTTGTTTCTGACACAGTTTCACATAGCCCAGGCTGGCCTTGAACTCCCCACAGAGCCAAGGATGACAGGAGTAGCTGATCCCCTTGCCTTCAGTGCCCCATGTTGAGGATACAAACACATGCCACTACATCCTGCTCTTTACCTCACTCCCAGCAAGCCTGCTACACAGCAAAGGAGAGGAGATGCACGTGCTTGAAGCCGGGAGGGAACAGGTTTTTACGAGATAATGTGGGAAACGAGTCTTGAGCATACACCTTGCGCCAGAAGTATGACCCAGGTATTAATCCATTTGGTTCCCCCACAATCCTGTGGTTATCTGTGATGATATATCTATGCTAAAATTTTGGAATTATTTTATTTTGACTAATTTCTCTAAAAAGGTGTATTTATCTTTATTCTGTGCATTTGAGTGCTTGCCTGAATGTGTGCATGTGTACTACCTGCATGGCTTGCCTGCAGAGGCGGAATCCCCTGGAGCTGGAATTACAGATGGTTGTGATCTGTGGGTGCATGCAGGGAACCAAACCCCTGTCCTCTGGAAGAAGAACCAGTGCTCTTAACCACTGGGCCAGCTTTCCAGGCTCTCCTATTTTACTAATTTTTAGGAAAGTTAACATACAAATAGATTTCATTATGTGAACAACTTTAAATTTACATAAAAGTTCCAAAGACAGAATTCTGCAAGAGAGAATTCCTGTAGATTTTCCAGTCTGTTTCCTCTAATGTAGCAGGCTAAATGGTCATTGTATCTCAAAACTGAGAAACCAGCATTTCTGTTAACTAAACTCCAGGCTTGTTTGTATTTTACCCATTAACATTGTTTTTCCTGTTGCAGTTCCAGAATCTAATCTTTATGTTTTCAGTAATTGTGTTGCCTCAGGGCCTTATAGACTGTGACATTTTCTCAGCCTTTCCATACTCTTTTTTGGCTCTCACAATTTGAATACCTGGTCAGGTAATGTGTAGGGCTCCTTTCTACTGGGGCTTACATGATGTTCTTCTCATGGTTAGAGTTGGAGAGGAAGACAGTGGTAGGGCAGAGTTCCCCATCAGGATGACATGCTAGGAGGTGCGTGCTCTCCACAGACAACTGCTGATGATGGGAGGGAGCATTGGTTAGGTGTCTTTGAAAGGTGACTTCACTACTCCAACATACTCTGACAGGGCAGAATGGGAGCACTAAGTGTCACCTCTGCCTCCTGGAGAAGGGGAGAGAGAAGTAAGTTGTTTAGGATTTCTGTCTGAGTAGAATTTGTTTCATCTCCTTCCTTGTAAGTGTGTGAGTATGTGGTTTAAACCCTTAGCCATAATTTGGTACTGTACTCTCTTATTCCACTGTTTGAAGTTTTTCACTGAAGTCTGCTTTGTTGGTCTGACCATCTCATGTTGCCCCACTAATCCCCGTCTTAAGATGAAGAAGATGAGGCTCAGAGAGTGTTCTGACTCTAGGGCTATGCTTTGTAGAATTACATATACCCAGGAGGTGTTCAAGGAAGTCCTACAAAGACTAGGGGAGTACAGTCTAGTTTCTGCTTCCTACAAGACCCCTTTCACCTTTGCCATGAGGGCTTCTTATCTCTTTTCTCATGTGAGTTGGGTGTGGTCTTTATCTTCCTGTGAACCCTTCAACTGTTCCATTTCTCCTTCCCTTAGGTGTTCTTTGTTATACGTTAGTAATTGGTACCCTTGTACAGACCTTCAGTTCTGTAAGCGCTATACTAGAAGCACTGTGAAAGGAGGGGCGATCATGTTTGCTTATTAACAATCTTCATATGCTTCGTCACATCTATCTGAATCCCTCATATATACATTCAGAAAACATCTAGTAGATAGTGTTGGCACAGAGGTGTGGGTTTCAATGGGCCATATTACTGAGTTTGTATTAACAGCATTAGTTTGGTTGGTTCTTTTTTTGGATCTCTCCTAAAATGGTTCTTGCCAGGAGTCTCTGGAGGACTCATTTCAGATGAGGGCTCGGGCCTAATTAGTATAGAAATATTCTGGGACAGATTGTGGGCTTTTCCTATTAGCAATGGCAGGGCCTACTTTCAAAAGACCATGGTCATTAGCTAAGGGTGGTGCTCCACACCTTTCATCCCAGTGGTTGGGAGGCAGTACTAGGCAGGTCTCTGTGAGTTTGACAGTTAACTTGGTCTACTTAGTGAGTTGCAGGCCAGCTAGGGCAACATAGGGAGACCCTCCACACCCTGGAGGAGAGAGGAGGGAGGGAGGAGAGGGAGAGAGAGAGAGAGAGAGAGAGAGAGAGAGAGAGAGGAAGGAGGAGGAGGAAGAAGAATAATAAGAACAAGAACAAGAAGAACAAGAACAAGAAGAACAAGAAGAGAGAGAGAGAAGAAGAAGAAGGAGGAGGAGGAAGAAGAAGAACAAGAAGAACAAGAAGAGAGAGAGAAAGAGAAAGAGAAAGAGAGAGAGAGAAGGAGGAGGAGGAGGAGGAGAGAAGAAGAACAAGAACAAGAAGAACAAGGAGAGAGAGAAAGAGAGAGAGAGAGAGAGAAGAGAGAGAGAGAGAGAGAGAGAATGGTGTTGAGTATAACAACAAGATGGCCACTTACAGAACTGAGCAAATTTTAGTCTGATATTGGTCATTTATGAGCACACCATGATATTTTTATTAACAACTCATGCCCTCAGATATTCTCAGACATCTTTGAGAGTGACCCTCCCACCCCTTTGGAAGCAACTCACCTCCAGTCTTATACTCAAGGTTTGCATTTCCCTTGCCTTTCGAGGTGCGGACGTAACACGTGTAGGTGCCAGCATCTGTGAGCTGCACATTTTTCAGTCTCAGGGAAGCATTGCCAACTACCACTTGATCCGCAAACACTGCTGTCCGGCCTCTGAACATCTCATGCTGCTGTGAGAGGTCATCTTTGCCTTCTTTGAACTCATGAACAAGACCTTTGATGCCTTCTTTCAGCCACTGGATGACGATGCCATTGAGTTTGATGTCAGGTTCAAAAGTGCAGCTCAGGGTTCCATCCTCTCCAATGTTTCCAGCTGAGGTGAAGGTTGTGACGGTGATGAAGTGCTTGCCTGCGATTCAGGAAGGACCCATGCCAGTGAGGCTCTGGTACTTGGACAGCCATGTTCTTCATTAATACATGCCGGACAGAGATGTCCAGATCAGTTAGAAGTAGAGAAGGACACAAAAAGACATGACTAGAAAGAGCAGGAAGAAATGTTGGTATCTACAGCAGATCTGTGCACAATAGCTTTTGTAAGAACAATGTAGCCAAACCCTCAGAGGTAGCAAGAAGAAAACACATCAGAACTGAGGAACTCTGGAACTGAATATTCACATACTGGCTTTGATTCTTAGCAGCCTTTTAACCATAAGTAAGTCATGTGACTATTCTGGCTCTCAGGGGAATGGAGGGAACGCTACTGTCTTGTCTACCTTGAGAGGTAACTGTGAGGAACAAATCAAGTGGGTGTAAACTTGACTTGCTGAATAGCAGTTACACAAGTAAGGTATTATGCTTAGCTAATCAGAAGTGACGCAAAGCGATACTTCATGTTAACTAATACAGCTAATAATTCCAAAAAAATTTCAATTCTAACATGCTGGGACTTTGTCTTCTTGGAATGATAAAGAAACTCAGGCATGGAGAAGGGAAGTGCCATGGCTGAAGTTATAGTGTTCTCTACATCATAATGAAGAGTGGTACTTAGTGATGTTTTGGTCCAAGATAGAAACTACCCTCCTCATCTGTTTGATCCTACCAGCAGGAGGAACATCGACTACGGTGGTATCTCCATTCTACTGCCTCTTTTTTGGTTGTCCAGCCTACAGCCCACCCAACCCGGCTCCTTGTACCACTTGTTCTGACTGATGGCACTTTAAGGTAATTCAATTAATTCAATATTTAGTGGCACCCATGATACAGATGTAAAGCTAAGGAAATGGCCTTGGAGCCCAAGAGAATTCTGGAACAGTTACAAGGAAAGGTGGGGAAGAGAACATGGAGATTCTCATCCTAAGAGTCATGCTGGCTGCTGAGGATAATGACAGGAGATGCTGTCCCAACCTCTGCATATTCTTCACATAGACACCTGATTTAAGCATTTAAGATGGTCCACACAGGCCTTTCTGACACCCACAGATGTCATCACGATGGGTCTTGGACACTTCTCGACAATGTCAGCTTCCTTATTGGTGTTCCTACCGTGCATATCTTCCTCCATCCAACATATTTTAAATGCATTGCTCTTGCAGGCAGCTTTCTTAAAAGTGCAAGCCAAATACATCTGTCACCTAGGCACTAATTTCCCATGGTTACTACAGGCTCTGGAATGAGTTGCAGATTTCCCTGCCTGGCCTTCAATGCCAGGCACTGCCTGGCACGCAGTGAATGCCTCTTGTTTCTGCCTGGCAGTTTCCTCTCCCACTGTCCTCCTTCATTGTGTTTGTCCAATAGTTTGTTGATTTTCTTTCTTCAATTTAAAGATTCACGAACAATTAGTACATGTTCCTTTTCAAATACAGAATCAAGCATTCTAGACATAAGGGTGTCCTTGGCACTTCTAGCTCATTAAGGCTCGGGATTGTCTAATTGACTCCAAGACCTTTGTAAAAGAGAAGAGTGTAGTACATAGGAAATAGACCCAAAGACACCAAACTAGACAGATTTGCATAAAACAAAAGATCAGAGGGCTAGCAATAGAAGAGTGAGTATAGCTAGAAAAAAGAGATGGAGGGAACGGGCATGCATAGGCTGGGCTGGAAGACGCTTTGGAGGTTTGGCAGTGTGGAAGAAAAGGGATTTGGGGAGCAGCTGCCATGTGAGGCCTTTTGTAAGAGAGATTTGAAAACTAACTAGGAGAGATGGCAAAAGAAGACTGGGATAAGAACACAACTCCTGTCTCCTGCCAGGCTTTTTCTTGAACCCTGCTTTGAAGATTCAGGATTACTTTCAGTTATCTTTGTTTATTGGAAGGCCCAGGCTTGCTGTGGTCACACTCCGAATCTTCACTACCCTGCTCATCTTTCTCCGGCTCGCTGTCCCTGCTTACCTACAGTCTACTCTTACTAGAGCCAGATGGGACGGCAGTCCTTCTGGGAAACCCTGTCCAGCCTGCCAAGGAAAAATAGGCAGATACACCTGCCCCATAACTCTTCTTTTCCCTTTACCATGGCAACTGCCTTCCTCCTTGACTCATGTCTGGACTTTGCACTAATCTACAAGCTTTGTCCAAAGGGGAAACTGTTTCAGTAGTAACTATGGGTCTGATAGTGTTTACTGCTCTGTTCTACAGAGAAATAATGTTTTATGAGTTTCTGAATAAATGGAATTAAGCACAAATCAAAGCACAGCTTATATAATCTATCTATTGGCAGAGTAAAGAGCATGTGCCAAAATTACTGCATTTAACTTTAGGAGAAATATTAGCCTTTAGAAAAGACAATAAAAATACATACGGTTTCTCAATGAAACCGCAGAAACAACTGAGACTCAGTTAGAGCTAGAGACAAGGTGACTGTACTTCATAAAGTGTCATCGAAGTTAATCTGGAAAATTACTTTTCAGAAAAAAAACCCACATTATTAGCACAATTATGGAAGAAATGAAATGATAATGATATAGCTCAGTTTGGTAATTGTGTTACAGAATTCATTTTAATGTATCAGCCTTGAGCCCACAGGTAGGGAATCTACTGACACATCTCCTAGAGAACTTAGTAATTAAAAATAGGCAGCTTTGGCACGCTTAGGGGCCTGCCGCAGCTTCAGGTCATTTGAGGTTGCATTCATGATGTGGTATGAATTCACCGATCGAATCCTCATCCACAGGAAATAAAGAAGGAAATAAAACCAGGGAGAACCTCGGCAATCACGACGAGGTAGGCTTGCTTTGCATCCAGCCAGAGTCAACAAATGCTTGTTACATGAATAAATAAAGAGTTAAGTGATTGAACAGAACTTAATGTGCAAAAGCAGAGTCTACTCAAATGTGCAAACACATCCTGGCTCAAAGAACATTATGTAGCCTGGCGTGGTGCATTCTGACCACCAGGCATTCTGATCACCAGAGGCTCCTAGGTGACTGGTGTGAAATAGACAAGAGTCCCTTAGAGATGGGGTAGAAGCCACTGTCTGTTTACAGAGAATTCTGTGACTGACACAGATTTAAATAGTCTCATTGGCCTCTAAGGTTGCCCCCAAGCTTCTCAGAAATTGGAATACAGAATAATTTGCTGAAAATACATAATTAGCTCAAGAGGGTACCCTAGCTTGGTTTCTATTGCTGTAATCAAACAGTGTCCACAAGTGACTTGGAGGAGGGAGGGGTTATTGGGCTTTGCTTCCACTTCACATTCACTGTTGAGGGAAGCCAGAGCAAGGCAGGAACCTGGAGGTAGGCACTGAAGCAGAGACTATAAATCGGTGGTTCTCAACCTTCTTAATGCTATGACTCTTTAATACAGTTCCTCATGCGGTGGTGACCCCCAGCCATAAGGTTATTTTCATTCTTATTTCATAACTGTAATTTTGCTACTGTTATTCAATCATAATATGAATATCTGTATTTTCCTATGGTCTAAGGTGACCCCCATGAAAGGATCATTTGATCCAGCTAGGGGTTATGACTCACAAATTGAGAACCACGATTTCCTGGCTCACTTGTTCTGTTTGCTCAGCTGCTTCTTTTCTAATTAAAACATATATGTATTTATATGTATTGTATATGAGTGTTTGCCTATGTGTGCTATATGCTTGTCTGATGCTCCAGGAGGCCAGAAGAAGGTTTCAGATCTCTTAGAGCTGGAGCTATGGATAGTTGTGATGGGTTATGTGATAGTTCTAGAAACCAAAGTTGGGTTCTCTGCAAGAGCAACCAGTGCTCTCAACTGCGGAGCCATATCCCCAGCCCCTTAGCTCCCTTTGTTATATAGCCCAGGTCCAGCTGCCCCTGGATGGTACCACCCACAGTAGGCTGAGCCCTCTTATATCAAATAGCAATTAAGGAAATGCCTCACAGACATATCGATTTTGACCTGGGCAATTCTTCAGTTGAATTTCCCTCTTTGTAGGTGACTTTGGCCTTGAGTCAAGTTGACAGCTAATGCTATGACAATGGAACAATTCCTGCCATATCTCTGGTCACATGAGGAAAGGGATGGCAGACATCACAGGTGAGCAAGCTGTAGTCTCAACATAGTCACACAGATGAGAAATGTTCAATTGCTTCTCCCCTGTAGGAGCAGGGATATTTGGGGGGGGAGGTTATAGGAAACATGAGGTAAACATTTCATAGAAATTGTGATGGGGGTCACTGGATAAAACTTAGGAAATGAACTGTCCTTTGACACAATGCAGTACAAGTTCTATACATCTCAACCGTGTAAAGCACACTAGAAGCCTTTATCAGAGGGTCCTATAGCATTGGCTGGAGCGCAGCTGTGCAGAATGCACCATAGCTCATGACTTAGTGACAGAAACACACATCCTGCTCCAGGCTGGGATGATACCTAGGGGTAGGCACCATGCTACCCAAAGAGGAAAATGGGTGTGTAGCGGTTGCTTATACGAAGAAACTAGGAAAGACTAGGTCAGGAGAAGGAAAGAGAAGATGTAGGGATGTGGCACTGTGGGCATCTGGGAACATGGTGACTATCACTCTGGGTCCTAGCTCTGTCACTTTCTGGGTATGTGACACTGGGAAAGACCTTAAGTCATGCTTTTATGTGTAAAATGTACCCTCAAGGAGTCTCTAATAGGACTAAATGATACAATGCCAGTAAGGGCCTAACAATGTCTCTGACTTGTCATGCCAAACCTTAAACCATGCATATGAAAAACATTAACTCCAACTATCAAGATGAAGGCCTCGGGGAGGTAAGAAAGGAATGTCTCACTGAATGATTTGCTCTTAGTGGCTCATTTTAAGCTACGGAGGTAAAAACGCACATCAGACCCATTTTATGAACGAGCATAAAGGAGCTCTGAGGTTAGTAACTTGCTGAGTGCCCTGGGTCTAGCAAGCAGGGAAGCCAAGATCAAACCAGTCTCGTCTGGCATTTACCCTAGCTCCTTCTAGCAGATTTTGCTGATAACTAAAGCCAGATTGAAATATGACAAGTGTCAACCCATTATAAAGATATCACCACTTTGAGAATAAAAGACATAGGGCTGGGGATATAAGCCAGTGACAGAGTACTTGCCTGGCATGTGAAGGACCCTAGGTTTGATCCCCAACACCACAGTACATAAGTATAAAAAAAACCTTAAAATAAAACAACTAAAGATCATAAATATAAGAAATGTGAAGAGCTATTTTTACAGATGACTGTAATGTTTGGAAATATCAAATGTTTTCCAAACAATTTGAATAATGTCTCTGATAAGTGCATAGAGGCGTATCCAGTGTCCAAAGGTGGAGCATTATTAGATGATGTCTTGTGGCTGCCTGTTGGGATCGCCCTAGCTTCAAAAGAGGTCTACCTTGGGGTGGTCAGGAAATTGTGTAGTTCCCAAAAGGTGCTAAATGAATGTGTTGATATTAATAGCATTTGTGGTGTCAAATCGTAGCCACCATTTGTCAAATGAACCAAATCAACATGTCGGGAAGTTAATGAGTAGTCTCTAGGTTCTCACACATTGATCTTGACTATTTCAACAGTAAGAAAATGGATTCTGGAACGTTAAGTTACCTCCCAAAGGGCGTGACATTGTCTAATTTGAGAGCCACCTGCCTCTGGTCCTTTCTTACACTGTGTGAAACCATTGGAGAGGCCACTGGGCGACTGGTAATGCAGAGCTGGAGGTGCTTACTATGCCCAGGGACCTTCCTGCCACATCTCCTTTCCTCCTGAACACCCTTTAACTAGGGGTTGATGAGAGTCCCTCAACCTCTCTTCAAAACAATTCACTGCAAGTGAAGTTTGTGTTGCATGGGGCTCACATTTAGAATGCTCATCTATTTATTTGCTTGCTCGTCTTTGCAGTGTCTGGGTAGACCCCAGAATTTTGTACATTGGGTAAGAGATCCATCCTCAGCCCTTGATTTTGTTTTTTTCCCTTTTATTCATTAGTATATATTAATTATTATATTTAGTATAATAATTAGTATATATTAATTAGTGATATATGATTATGGGCTTCATTATTTTCAGGCATGTATGTAATAATTTTGATCATATTCACCTCATTATTCCCTTTTTGTCCCTCTATCACTCCTGCGATCCCCTTCTTCTAAGACTCCTTTCTACTTCCTCCGTTTCTTCCTGTGACCCAGTAGGTTTAATTAGGGTTTCTCATAGGAGCGTGGGCAAAAGATTATCTACAGGAGCATAGGTGACTCGGTAGCGGCTTGCCACAGAGGAAAGGGTCTCCCTCCTCCAGCAACTATCAACTACCAATAACTCCCTGAGGAAGGATGGGCTCAGGAGCCTCTCGCCCCTACGCAATTGTTAACTGCATAGGAATCCTCATGGAGGGAGAAGAGGAGGGGACCTAAGATTTAGAGGCAGGAAAAGAGATGAAATAATGCAAATCAAAAGAAGGTAATTAAAAGGGAAGACAGGTGGTCTCCCACTTATGATGGTTCAGTTTGTGATTATTAGAATTCATGATGGTGTAAAAACAATATGTGTTTAGTAAAAAGTATACTCCAAATTTTGATCCTTTATGTGCTCCAGAACTGGTGATACATGGTGAGATACTTGTGGTGATGCTGGTACCAGCAGCCCCCATTGGGCTACATGTTTTCACAGAGCCAATGGGCACACTCTGCAGTGTGTTGTGTGCCAAGTATGCTATTTGACAGGTAGGGTGTATTAAATGCACTGGACTTGTAATGTTTCCAACATACAATTGGGACACTGGAATGTAGCATTGTTATAAACCAAGGACCATCTGTACAGGAATAAAACATACCAGCAATTTCAGAAATGTATCAACACACACATGGATGGCTGTTTTATGATAATGGATGCATTAGAGGGAAAAATATGTTTTCAATTAATGGTGGTGGATCTACTGGATAGCCATATGGAAATATTGAATTTGGACCAGTCCGCGGTAAAAGCCACTCTAGATGGTTTGTAAGCATACTGGCCAGATGTAAAAGAATGAAGCTTTTAGAAATTTAGAAGATTTTCATGACCTCAAGGAAGGTAAAAAAGTTTTAAATTGATTAGATTACATTCTGCATATGAAGGAAAAGATTGATGAATTTGGCTATGTTCAAATGAATACCATTTGTTCATAGAAATCTACTAAGGAAGTGAAAAGGCAAGAAATCCATAGATCAGGAGAGATCTGGTCATACCCATAG
Organism: Mastomys natalensis; assembly: GCA_021653895.1. Taxonomy (NCBI): domain Eukaryota; kingdom Metazoa; phylum Chordata; class Mammalia; order Rodentia; family Muridae; genus Mastomys; species Mastomys natalensis. Next base: position 361,248 of record JAJTUV010001029.1, read on the forward strand.
CCAGTTTCCAGCCAGAACTACAAGTCAGAAAGAAAAACAAGTGGCTAGAGACACAACTTCCTGGTTAAGAGTGCCTAGAGCTCTTTCACAGGTCCTGAGTTTGGCTCCCCATCTACACTGGGCAGCTCACAACTACCTGTAACCCAGTTCTCTGTGGTCTAGAGCTCTCTTCTGGCCTCCTTGGGCACTGTACTCATGTGCACAAACCTATCCTCAGACATATAGCCACATAATTAAAAGTAAAAATAAAATCTTTAAAAAAATAAAACCAGAGAAACTCAATTTTAAAGTAAGTAGAATATATTTTTGATGATAAGGAAAGTGGGTAAGAATACTGATGCTTTGTCTTAACAAAAACACATACGCAAGTCTTGTTTAGTTCAGGCCTTGTCATCACTATTTAATAACCAGATATTGGAGGATAGTGATATAGGGAAGAGGCAGCTGAAAATATAAAGACTAAAATCATGAAGTAACAGCTTGACCACAGACCAAGTTAAAATAAGTACATTGGCCCTAGTCAGGAGGTTTATGGGAAGCAGCAAACAACAAGCCTTAGAGAAGACAGCTGCTGGCCTAACTGCATCATAATTAACAGTATCCATGGATGTTCTGGAGATGTGTCCTATCAGAAGAGGGACGGGAGGGCTTCCTGCAGCTGACATGAGCTAACTGCCTTTGAAGAGCGGCAATTGTGACATGTGTTTCTTACATGGTGTGGCAGTCATGGCCAGTTCTCCCTTTACCTAAGGCCCCTGTTTAGAAGGGACCAATAAGAGGATCCAGTATCGAGAGCAAGTGTCTGCTTTGAAGTATTCTGGAGAGAAATCCTGTCCTTCTCAAGTCCCAGTGAGTGAGAAGAGGTTTAACGGAGATGGACGCAGTGTGGACTGTGGTTAGATGGCACATACCTGAAATGCCAAAGCCAATGATGAGTGCGATGGCCCCAGCCAGGATGATGATGATGTTAATAATACTGTGGGCAGAGATGGAGAAACAGCAAGTCACTTCTCTGTTGTATCTGACACAGTGCCTCACAATTGCCCATATAACATAGGCTATCTAAGGCATTCTTAAGCTTTTCTCCCACAGGAGCTCATCCTAGAAATAGGTACCTTAGAAAGAGTCTCAGTGATGCCACCCCATTCTGTTGGAGTCTGGGCACAGGTGAAGAAACTTCCCTTTCATCTCATAGTGTCATCTCACTTCCCTATTTCCAGATCAGAGAAGACCGTTGTTGGAGTCAGACTGATGGCAATATCTTTCCATATTGCCCAATGGCACATGAGGAAAACTTGTGTCCAACTCAGTTTTTCCCCTTAGCAACTCTGCCCACCTTCTTGTATTATTGTTTTCCTTTCTTGATTCTTTCTGGAGAGTTTCACCTCCTCCTGGGTGTGCCTTTCTGACTTTGTATCAATTCATAGCTGGTCTACCATGCCTGTAAGCCCTCAGTGACTGTCTTCTGCCCCTTATTTTAAATGAGTGGACTGGAGATGTATGACGTAGCAATAAACGTGTGCTTAGAACTGCACATCTCACTTACTCTTCATCCCTCCACAGGCTGCCTACAGAAGCCCCACCTTTCACCCTACCCCATTCTTTGAGGACTCCACCTCTTGGTGCAGACTCAGGGTCCCCCTAGCTCTTACCCATTGACCCTTTCATCCTTCCCTTCTAGGCCATCTCCATTCCTTTGTGTCAACTGCTCATCTGCCTAACACTTTCTTTCAGAGAAATCACAACAGTAGGGGCTCATCATTCTTCTTGTCTACTATTCTCTTAGCTCATCTCCATTTCTTTGTGTTGCCTGCAACCTGACAGAAGCAATCTTTATCTGAGAACCCTCAGCCACCATATTTTTTTTAGGGCAAGAGTAAGCAAAGAACAGAACTACTTGCTCAAAAAAGACCAGATGTCTATGCCATGAAGTACCCCAAACATTATAACTACAGATGCCTGGATCCCCATGCAAAAGCAAACATGAAGAGCCAAGACAATATGTCCCCTCTAAAAGCTGGTAAAGCTATTTCAATAAACCCTGAGAGATTCAGTTTAGCTGACACATAAGACAAGGACTTCAGAATAGCAATTATGTCTGTGTTTGAAGATACTAAAGAGGATATGAACCCATTCCCTAATAAAGACTAGGAAAACACAAACAGTTAAATGAAATATTGAAAACATTTTAAGACTTCAAGTCATGAAAGTAAAATAGAATCACCAAAGAAAATCCAAGTTAAAATAAAACTGGAAAAGAAAATGTAAAACTTAAGAAGTCAAACAAAAGCCACAGAGATAAGCTTCTCTGACAGATTACAGGACATGGGAGAGAGAATTTCAGGTTTTGAAGACAAGGTAGAAGAATGGACACCTTAGTCAAAGAAAATGTTAAATCTAAAAACGTCTAGGTACAAATCATCCAGGAAACCTGGTACATAATGAAAAGGCCAAACTGATGAACAGTAGAAATAGAGGAAGGAGAAGAAGCCCAGATTAAAGTCACTGTTAGTATTCTTCTCTTAATTCCACCTCCACAGTTACCTGGCAACAGCCAGGTAGGCCTGGTCCACTATAAAAGGGGCTGCTTGCCCCTCCTCTCTCTCTTGATCTCTTGCCTCTAGTTTCTCTCTGTCTCTTCCCCTTTCCCCCTTCCCTTCCCCCTCTCTCCACGTGGTCATGGCTGGCCTCTACTACTCTACTTCTTTTCTCTCTCTCTCTCTCTCTCTCTCTCTCTCTCTCTCTCTCTCTCTCTCTCTCTCTCTCTGCCTCTACTACCCTCCTGGCTCCCCTCCCCATCCCCTGAATAAACTCTATTCTATGTTATACCAGTGTGTGACTGGTCCCTCAGGGGGAAGAGATGCCTCTGCATGGGCCCGCTGAGATATCCCCTTCCCCTATACCTCTCCACACACCCACAGAGCAAATTCTCTTTATTTGTTTATAAACACATCAGTCACAAAAATATTTTTAATAAAATTATAAAAGAACATTTTCCCAATTTAAAGAAAGAGATGCCTATCAAGGTCCAAGATGCACACAGTGTTGTGGATGGGCCTGGTGCTGTTTGTATTTTGATGTAAATTCCACTCTCCTGGGAGGGGCTGTGGACTAGGAGTGAGTCATGTACTCAGGTGACTTGTGAACCAGTCCTCTAATGAATAAAGGAGCCAATCACTGGGCTAGTAGGAGGGACTTCCAGGTTGGAGAGAGGAAGAGAGGAAGAGGAAAGGGAGAGAGGCCTTTTGGATCAGGGATAGCATAAGGGCAAGATGTAGCTGTTAGTGTCTCCTGGTTTCATGGCAGATCAGCCAGGATTCGCCACCTTAGGAATTAGGTTTATATGGTTTACAAGATTAGGATTCTAGTTGTTGTACCCAGAGATTGAGTTACCATTGTTTCTAAACTAAGTTTGTGTGGTGTTTTTCTTTTTGTGGTGACTCAACTGGATTCAAGAGATAAAAGTACACCACAAAGGCCATGGGGGATTTGAAGCACAGGGCTGGTGTGGTAGATCCCGCCAAGGGAAATTAGCCAGTCGGGTGGAGAAGTCTCGCGGGCCCTGGGCGAGAGGGTCTGCCAAGATGAGAACACCCCGATTGGGCCATGCGGCTCACCAGTGCTGGGCATAGCATGGGAACTATGCTGTTGTTTTTTATAATTCCCACAACACACAGAATACCAGATGACAAGACCAGAAAAGAAATTACCCATGAAACAATCAAAACACTGAATGTACTGGACAAAGACAGAATATTAAAAGTTGCAAGTGAAAAAGACAATGCCAAACAAATAACAAATAAAGGCAGACCCGTTAGAATAATACTGGGCTTTTCACTGGAGACTCTGAAAGCCAGAAAGGCCTGGAGAGATGTTCTACAGATTCTGAGAGAACATAGATGACAGTCTAGACTACTGTACCCAGTAAAACTATCAATTCCAATAAACGGAGAAAGAAAAACATTTCATGGTGAAACCGCATTTAAGCAGTATCTAACTATAAGTCCAGTTCTACTGAAGGCATTAGCATTAGAATGAAAACTTAAGTCAGAAGAGGCATACTACATCCAGGAAAATACAAGGAATAAATACTCTCAGAACAGTGCATCAAAGGCTGGGGGAGGGGGCACACCGCCATAACAAAATAATAGAAATCAATAAACACACCTCACTGGTAACTCTCAAAAATAGTAAATTGATAACTTGCAATACTAGTAAAAAGACAAAGAGTAACAGATTGAATTAGAAAGCAGGATTCACTTTTCTCCTGCATCCAAGAAATATAGTTTATTATCAAGGATAGATATCACCTCAGGGTAAAATGATGAGACAAGCCATTCCAAGCAAATGGACCCAAGAAGCAAGCAGAAGAAAGTATGTAATATCTGACAAAATAGATTTCAAACCAAAAACAATCAGAAGAGATAGGAAGGGATACGCACATGCATTAAAGAAACAATCAAGAGGCTATAGCAATTCTAAACTTTTATGTACCAAACAGAAGGGCGCTGTGGTGGTTTGAATGAGAATGGCCCCTATAGGCTCATATATTTGAATGCTTAGTAATCAGGGAGTAGCACTATTTGAGAAGGAATAGAAGGTGTGGCCTTGATGGAGAAAGTGTGTCACTAGGGGTGGGCTTTGAGGTTTCAAAAGTCCAAGCCAGGCCTAGAGTCTCTCTCTTTCTGTTGTTTGTGGATTCAGATGTAGAACTCTCAGCTACTTCTCCAGCACTATGTCTGCCTGCTTGCCACTGTGCTCCCTGCCATGATAATGGACTAAACCTCTGAAATTGTAAGCAAGTTCTCAATTGAATGTTTTCTCTTTTTCATAGTTGTTTTGGTCATGGTGTCTCTTCATAGCAACAGAACACTGACTAAGAAAGAAGTCGGTACCAGGGAACAAGGTATTGTTGTGGCAGGCCTGACTGTATTGCTTGTTGGCAGAATATGGACTTTGGGACTTTGGATTAGGAAAGCAGTTGAATGCCTTATGTGAGGTCTTATTGGGCCACACTAGTAGGAGTGTGGAAGACAATGGGGCTGAGGGTGACTTGAATGGAGGAGGCCTGGCTAAAGAGGTTTCAGAAAGGAATAATGGTAATATACTATTCTTATGATATTTTGGATAAGAATGTGGTTGTATTCTGCCCTTGTCCAAAAAAATTTGCCTAAGGCTAAATTGAAGAGTTTTGGATTAATGGTGTTTGCAGAGGAAGTTTCAAAACAGCCTAGTATTAACTATGTCATATAACCATAAGTGGTCACACTTATCCAGATCTATAATTAAAACGATTAAATTGAACAAAGAAAAATACAAAATGTACAGTTTGAAGGAAAAAAAGGGCACCAGGAAGTGTAATGAAGCTAAGCCCAGTACTCAAGGAGATGAAAAGCTAGATATTAAATGGAATAAAGGGAGTGGTGACCTCAGGGCTAGACCCCTCCCAGATAAGCTTCCAATTTGTGAAAAGGGAAAGCAAAGCTTAAGTGAAGTTCATAAAGAAACACTATTGCAGTCAAACTCATACTGACCTCGCACAGGGAGAGTGCGTGACTTCAGTGCCCCACTCCTTCGTGTGAGGCCACAGTCTGTGTTTGTTGGATTGTCCCTTTCATCTCTAATTTTTATCCGTTTGGATCTTCTCTCTGTGTCCTTTGGTTGATTTGGCTAAGGGTTTCTCAATCTTGATTTTCTCGAAGAACTAACTCTTAGTTTCTTTGATTCTTTGTATCGTTTTTGTTTGCTTGTTTCAGCCCTGGGTTTGGTTATTTCTTGCTCTCTAGCTTTTTGGGGTGTTATGTATTCCTGTTGTTCTAGAGCCTTTAAGTATGTCACTACATTATTAAATGAACCTAGCAGACATCTGCAGAAAACTTCACACAAACACTAGTGGATTCACTTCTTTCTCAGAAGCTCACAGAACTTTCTTCAAAACTGACCACACACTAAGATACAAATCGAGTCTCAAAAGATAAAAGAAAATGAAACGACTTCCTGCATCCTATGATCATCATGGATTAAAGTTGGATATCAACAACAGAATCAGTAGAAAATATATAAACTCATGAGAACCGAACACTCACTAATGAATATAAAATGGGTTCATGCAGAAATGAAGGAAGTTAAAAGCTTCTTAGGAATGAATGAAAATGAAAACACAACCTACCCAAACCTATGGGACACATAGAAGCACACAGCAAACCCATGGGACACATGGAAGCACACAGCAAACCCATGGGACACATGGAAGTACACAGCAAACCCATGGGACACATGGAAGCACACAGCAAACCCATGGGACACAATGGAAGGAAGTACACAGCAAAAGCAATACAGAGAATCAAAGAAACTAAGGGCTAGTTCTTTGAGAAATAAAGAAGATTGTAAACCCTTAGCCAAATCAACCAAAGGACACAGAGAAGATCCAAATGAATAAAAATTAGAGATGAAAAAGGAACACTACTGTAGCAGGATACTTATTCTGCTACATTGTATTCGAAGTGGAGCTCAGTGATTAGGCAGTAGAAGAGGAGGTGGAGCTGGGAGAGAAAGAGAGGAAGGGGAGGAGAAGAAGGAGGCTATCTATCAGCCATAGAGAACCACGGATGGGTGGAAAGCTGTCCTGGGTAGCAACTTCTATCAAAAGGTTAGATATTGGGTAACAACTCTAATTGTGGGCATCTTGTTGATTGAGGATTTCTAAATATATAAATCCTTTAGATAAACATTAAGCTTTAAGAGTCTCATTTCTACCGAGTACTTCGAGGATGGCAGATATTGTCTGGGGATCAGCTGAGCTTTGTGGATGCAGCATGGGGGATTGGGTGCCAGAGCCTGCGTATCTAGCTAGCTGGAGCCCCAGCCTGAGCCAAGGAGCAGCGGGAACATGGTGGCTGCCCAGGAACAAGCCTGACCGGGTGTCGTTTTCTAAATATCACCCCAACACATTACAACAAACACACAAGACCTGCACAGGTTTAAGCCAGGCGAAGTCCAAGCACTGAACAGAGAAAGTGGACATACCCAGCACCACTCCCCAGCCCCCATGACCAAGAAGCTATCTGCAACTGATATCTGACTGGAAAGGAAAGATCAGTTTTCTCCAATGGAATCTCACTGGGTGTACAAACCACACGGATGGCAGGTCCCATGCCCAGCAGAAGATGAACTCAGTATTTCTGTGGGCTTTTTGTTTCGTTTTGTTTTGGCAGTTTTGTTATTAGTCTTTTGATTGTTCTGATTTTTGGTTTTGTTTATTTTTGGTTTTTGATTTTTAAGAGAGAGAGAAAAGGAACAAAAGGTTGGGTGGGTAGGGAGGATCTTAGAAGGAATTAGAGAAGGAGAAAACATGATCAAAATATATTTATGAAAAAATTTTTTTCAGTTGAAAAAAACACATGTTTAGTATGCTCAAGGCCATAGGTTCCACACCCAACACTACAATTTAAAAAAAAAAGATGTGTGTGTGTGTATATATACATATATATACAAAGTTTAGAATTGTAAATAATCAACTAAAAATAGAACAATAAAATTATCCACAATTCCATCATCCAGACATAAACACTGTTTGATTTTTGACATGAATTCTGATAGCTGTTAATTAACAGATTACCAAATGACACTTGAGATAGAAAATGCTAGATAAGAATGTTGTTTACACTTCCTGTCTGCTTGAAGTGTGTGATAGACATGTTGTCCCACACACCACTTACAGCTTATATCATCCCACTATCCAAAAACTTCATGTGTCTTGCCTCCACATTATGACTGACATGGAGATTATACATCTTTCCTAAAGTCAATTAGCAAGTGGCAGAGCCAAGGTTAGACCCTGTCTCTCAGATCTGCACTCAGTTACTTTGTCTAGTGCTCCTCAGAGTGGAAGCTAGCAATGGGGTGTGGGGAAAATGTCCTTCTTTTATACTTAAGTTGTGGTTGTCAACCTGTGGATTGAGACCCCTTTCAGGGTGGGTTCATTGACCCTTTCATAGGGGTCCCCTAAGACTATTAGAAAACAAAGATATTTACCATTATAATTCATAAAAGTCTCAAAATGACAGTTATGAAGTAGCAACATAAATAATTTTATGGTTGGGGTCATCACAACATGAGGAACTGTATTAAAGGGTCACAGCATAGGGAGGGTTGAGAACCACTGGCTTAGGGTAAGCCATGCTTCAAGAGGGCATCGGGTTTGACATAGGCACAACAGAAGGCACAGGTCAAGGGGTACATTGGCAAAGCCATTTCTGAGAAGCTCACCCTCTGCTGCCTGTCCTGCCATGGACAGCATCAGGAGTGGGCACTCAGAGGCTGATGACTCACGCACTCCTCACACCTACACTGAGGTTATTCAACAGGCAGGACAAAAGAGAGCAGGGAAGCAAAGAATGATGTTATAGACTGAGAAAGGATGCACATAGCATGTTACTTTTTGTACTGAATGAGCTCACTGTACCTGCCTCCCTTTGGCTCAGGGTGGGCCCATCACAGAGAGCTGACTTGCGAGGAAAAACTTGTCAACAGTTGCCTTGGAGTGCAAGCCCTGCTGAGGTTCAGCCATGGGGCAGTAAGAGGTACTCTTAAACACAGGGCATCTGCTAACCATAAGACCTCAGTGACCACTCCCCCTCTCCATCCCTTACTCTCCAGGCCTGAGAATATAACTCATCAAACTGAAAGCAAGAAGAACCTTGTGGCTCACCCTGACTGCAGCCACTTGCATTTGTGAAGGCTTTTCACTTCCTTTGACTATATGATAACCTTCTGAGACTCATTCCTGTATAAAATGGGATATGAGCAATCTTCCATTCACTTTACTTACTAGAAACATGTCATAGTTTGCATATATTTACCCATCCCCACGTCTAGTACCACAGAATGTGACTCTTTTACAAATGGGGCCATTGCAGATGCAATGAATTCAAATGAGATAAAACTGGAATGGGTGTCCTTCCAAAAAGGAGAAATTAAGCTGGGACCCCTTTTTGCTTAGGGACCCAAAACCAGTGTAGGCAACATGAGACAGTTTCAAAAAGTAAATTAAGTTAAAAAAATGCAAAAACATATACACACACATAGAGAGAACGCCAGGTGACAGTGAAGGTGGAGATGTATGAATTGAGGAAACCAGGCTGGCAGTCTCTAGGGTCCAGGGCAGATGGAAGGAATCCATTCCCCCTCCTCACTCTCAGAAGTAACTAACCTAGCAGTCTGGACTGTGAGGCAGCACACTTACTGTTGTATAAACCACCCATTTTGTATGACTTCCCTAACAAACTAACAAAAGCATTGTTTTGGGACCAAACAGTTGATAGTTCACAATACCCAAAGGACTATCCACACATTACTTCTTGCTATAAATAATTTTTACATGTAGCCATTTGCTATAAGTCTGTTTTTTTTCAATTTTGTTATTATTTTATTATTTATTAGTATTAAGTTATGTGTGTGCACACGTACATATGTATATGTTAGTACACCCAATGCTCGAGTTGGTGAGATGAGTGTTTTAGATCCTCCTGGAACTGGAGCTAGGCAGCTGTGGGGCTGGGAACTAAACCTGGGCCTTCTGCAAGAGCAGTACACATACTTACCTTCTGAGCTATCTCTCCAGTCCTATCATTTCGTGTTTAAGATTTTATTTTATCCATTCCGAAAAGTACAGAAGCAGCTGGACAGTAGCCAGTGGGTTGAGTCCTGCACACTCACTGTCTAGTTAGCTTTCACTGTTAGTGTCATACAGCCTGGAGTCATCTGAGAAGGGCATCCCAACTGAGGAATTCGGATCAGACTGGCCTGTAGATACGTTTGTGAGGGATTGCATTGATTAATTGATGTAGGAGGGCCAAGCCTTCTGCGGGCAGCTCCATTCCCTAAGCTATATAAGTAAGCTAGCTAAACATGAACCTGAATGAATCATATAGCAAGCAGCATTTTCCCATGGTTTCTACTTCAAATTCTTGCTTGAATTTTGACCCTGCCATCCCTCAAGGATGGATTATAACCAGGAAGGTGAAACAAACCCTTCTGTCCCCTAAGTTGCTGTTGATCAGTGTGCTTTATCACAGTAACAGAATGAAACTGGAATACTCACTGAGCGGGAGGGGGGAAGGGGGAGGGAGGAGGGAGGATGGGAAGGGGGGACGGAGGTTGTGTTATTCCCTTTAAGGAGCCAAGCCCATGCCCATTGCCCTAGGCCTACATGTGTCCCTGAACATCACCACAGGACTTTGCCATCTGTCTGTCTGTCTGTCTGTCTGTCAGCAAGTGCTCTAAGGAGCCACCTGCAGTTTTGTTTTTGTTTTCTTTTTTCTAAACTTGTAGTCTCTTGGGAAATTGGTCAGCCTCCAGAGTCTTGAGAGAGAGAAGCAGGAACTGTCAGCACAAGCTAAGTCTGTTGCTTGTTAATGAAAAAATACACTTCTCCTTAGTCCACTGTACTGGCTTGTTTTGTGTGTCAACTTGATACAAGCTAGAGTCATCAGAAAGAAAAAAAGCCTCAGCTGATTAAATGCCTCCATGAGATCCAGCTGTAAGGTATTTCCTCAATTAGTGATCAATGGTGGAGAGAGAGAGCCCAGCTCATTATGGGTGGTGCCATTCCTGGGCTGGTGGTCCTGGGTTCTATTAGAAAGCAGGCTGAGCAAGCCATGGGAAGCAAGCCAGTAAACGGCACCCTTCATGTCCTCTGCATCAGCTCCTGCCTCCAGCTTCCTGCCCTGCTTGTGTTCCTGTCCTGACCTCCTTTGGTGATGAACACTGATGTGGAAGTGTAAGCAGAATAAACCCTTTCCTTCCCAACTTGCTTCTTGGTCCTAGTGCTTCACTGCAGCATTAGAAACCCTAAGACAGCCACCCAATCTGTAATGAATGAAGTCTACTGTCTTATGATCCTTCAGTCTCTCAGTCATTCTCCAGGTAATTCTGTGTATCCTATGGTACATATTGATGCACATAAGCCTTTTAAAAGAGCTGCACACATGCACTGCACTCACTCTACTTAATTAAACCAGTGATGAGAGCTGAAGACTGGTGTCAAGTCTCTCAAGTGTGCTACTGATGGAGAAAGGTGTTGGGTCCAAAGGGAACTCCCAGACCCCTCAAAAGGCACTGTTGTCCCCAAATGACTGCCTGGGCTCAGCTCAGGCCTGACATAGGAGGATTGCTGGCAGAGAAATAGAGGCTTACATGCAGCATTTCTGGGAAATCTGTGAAATGGGTTTCTATCTGCCCACTTCCCTTATCTCCCTTTGCCTCTAGTGAATGGGCCATCTGGTTCTCTATTGGTGTATACCTGTGGTGTATATCAAAGTCCATGCTAGCCTCCAGTCTCCACTGTTATTCTAGTTCAGTAGGATTTTATTAGTGGTCTTACTTAAACTGCCTTGGGGACGCTTTCTGGGGCAGAGTGTTCTTAGTATGTGGAATAAGCAAGTGGGCCTAAAGCTGCCATTGTGATTTAGCACTGTGGGGAGCGAGGGAGAGCAGAAAGCACGGACAAAAAAGTTTTATGTGAGATGATCTTACCTTGTTTTCTGGTTTTTACTTTGCCAGAACAGTTTCCAGACACAACACTGGAAACATATTAATGTAAAACTCTGTGTTCTAGAGGCTGGACAGATGGCTCAGTGGTTAAGAGCACCCAGAAGACCCTCATTCTGTTTCTAGCACCCACATGGGTGCTCACAACCACTCATAATTCCAGTTCTCAAGGATCCAATGCCCTCTTCTGGCTTCTGGGGCATGTACATGGTGCACAGCCATACATGCAGGCAAAATGCTTATACACATAAAATTTAAAAAAAAAAACTATAAAACTGTCTTCTAACCTGTGTGCTAGAATTAACAGTACATTTTTGTTACAGACTCTTTAAAAAGGGGCCCAAATGAAAATCAATATTTTGGGGAGACTTGCTAATTTATTAAAATTTTTTTCCTTGTGGTTTTTCAAGACAGCCCTAGCTGTCCTTGGAAGTTGCTCTGTAGACTGGGCTGGCCTCGAACTCACAGAGATTCGCTTGCCTCTGCCTCCTGATTGCTGGGATTAAAGGTGTGTGCTGCCACCACCCAACTCAACTTATTAAATATTTATTACTTATATTCACTATGTGAAAGTCGTAGTGTTAGGAAAGGCAGATAAAAGACAGAACTGAGGTAAACAGAGTCCCTTCTTCACAGAGTGCTCATGGTTAAAGTAAATGTGAAGACAAAGGCCAGAAGGAAAATCAAAACCGTCTCACTTTAACAACTAGGCCAGGTTATTCCAGCCTGACCTTAATGGTTTTTGGTGTCTCATACAGACACTAGGGCCTAACTCCTAATGACCCTTGGAGGCTTGGGTGGCCAATCTCATGAAACAATGCACACCATAAAACTTACCACTTAACAAAATAGTGAGAAGTTAGCTTGGCTAGCTACCCAGCAGGAATGTCATGTAAGATTTAAGACCAAGTAGCTTCCCCCCTTTCTGCCTGGCAATCCCCTCTCCCTGGGAGCTTGCCTGCTGCCTCTTTGCAGTGTATTTCCATATATTCTCCCTCTTTTTCTCCTGTGCTGGGTAAATTCTTTTATCTCCTTATGCCTTTTGCCTGACACTGAATTCTAACACACACACACACACACACACACACACACACACACACACACACACACGGGAGTGCCCATGGGCATGCACGCACACACATAATTTTAATAAGATGCAGAATGTGTTGAAGGCTTTGGTAAAAAAACAAAAAAAGGATCAAATTTCCACAGGAATTCCATGGAGGTAGGAACTGTTTAAGCCAGGAAAACACAGAAAATCAAAAAGAATTTATAAGCACATTCAGAAACTAAAGAGAAAGATTTTACTCAGAAATATATTTAAATAACCCATGTTACTACACAGAGTCTGTCCCAGGTGGAAACACACAGGAAAGGTGCCATTTGACCACACTGGTGGGGTTAGGACCTTAGCTCCTCGCTTCAGTGCCTGGCTGGGAGGTGCTTTCAGAAGTGCAGAAGCCTTCCAGTGAGGGCCGGCTTTGTGGCATCTGCCCTGCCCCAGGACTCGTGTTTAGTTGCTTTACGTGTCTTTGATCCTATGGTTGCTGCCTTCCACAGAACTTAAAAGAACTTGGGCATTTGTTCAAATATCTTGCATGAGTTCCTGAAAGATCTCACATTCTGCAATAAAGGTAATGAGCCTTATAGAGGGAAAGTAGGGCAAAGGACGGACCACTCGAAACCCAGGCAACTTTGTAATTGGTCCATCATCAGAAACAGTAACCCAAATCGAAGGAGACAGTGAGCTGGAAGCCAAAATAGGCATCCCATTAGGACCAGACGTGTGCTTCCAACAGTATTAAATATGCACAGAATAATAGAGCAGGTACCCTGGCTGTCGGCACAGGGAGCCAGTGAAAGCCTTGAGAAGCAAAGTACACAGAAGAAGTGAGCCATCAACATGTGAAGCTGGGGTCGTCGACGGGGCGCACATCTCCAGGTGAGGTGGTTTCAATCGCAGCATTCATTCAAAATTAAAGAGAAAATGAAATGGAAAGCCATGCAGAGCCTCTCCCACTGAGGTTGTTATTTTTCTATTTCAGCTTTTCTTGCATTGGGAATAAATCTGCGTGAAGCAGCACAGCTTCCACATAATACTGTCACCAACCCCTGCTTTCTAATTACAAAAGAGCTTACTCATGCTCTAGAAACACATTTTACAGCAGACCATATTGCTGCAAATATTAAGATATAAACTAGGACAAAGACCTCTATCTCTGAAGGATAAAAATTTCAAAACATCAGAGCTCTCAGTCTCAAAATTAGTTTCTAAATTAGCACATAAATAAATAGGCTTCATTATGTCATTGCCATACTATTCTAGTTAAGCTCCATTGTCAACTTGATGAGATCTAGAATTGCCTGGGAGGTGGCCTCTGGGCATGCTAGTGGAGGATTGTCCGGATTAGGATAACTGGAGTGGGAAGTCCTGCCCACACTGGGTGGTTCCATTCCCTAGGCTGGAATCCCAGACTGAATTAAAAGGAGAAAGTGAGCTGAGTAACAAGTGTGCATTCATCACCCTCTGCTTTCTGATGCTGAAAGTGATACACAGAGCTGATTCAGTCTCAGTCACTTTTCCTTCCCGTGTGATGTGCAGCCTTGAACTGTGAGCTAAAACAAGCCCGTTCTCCTTCAAGTTGCTTTTGCCAGGGTATTTTATCACAGCAACAGAAAAGAAGCTGAGCCATATATACTGTCATTTTTTTGTCCTCTTCCCTCACTCCCTTCCTTAGCCCCTTGTCTCCTTTTGGCTAGTGTTCTGTCTTCCTGCATGCCTTTCTGTTTTCCTGTCATGTATATTCTATTACCCTCCTCCCAAACCTTTATACTTCCCTCCCCACAATGGACCTCTTTCTGGTTTTATGACCTATACTTCCATCCATACCCATACATATATACACACATATAAAGCTTAACATCTAGAGAAACATGTTGTAATTGTCTCTCTGATTCTGGGATGCTATGCTTAACATAGTCATTCCCATCCACTTTCCTTCAAATGTCATGATTTTACTTTGCTTTATGGCTGAGCAAATCATTGTGTATATAAACCATATTTCCCTCAAACACTTGGTAGACATATAAGCTGGTTCCAGGTCTTAGCTATTGTGAGCAGGTTTAACACACGGGGACGTGCATGCATTTCTGCAGTAGATCTGAAAGTTGTTTGGTTGTATCCTCAGCAGTAGCACAGCTGGGCCACAGGCAGTTCTGTTTCCAGTTTTGTTGAGGAGCCTCCCATGCTGGTTCCCATAGTAACTGCATTAGTTTATGCTCCCACCAGCAGTGAATTGGGGATCCCCATCCCTGCCTTTGTTGTCCAAAGGCCTTAGCTCTTTGTCATGTTCTGTGTTCAGTGTTCTATGCACAGGTTGTTGTTCAATCCTATTAATAACACCGTGTGGCAAGTAACACCCCCAGCACCTTTCTTTTCATGTGGGGAAACTGAGTCTTGAGTTAAGTAACAGATCTCACATTCACAGCTATGACCGTGTTAGGTTTCAGCCCTGGGGATTCTGGCTTACAAGCCTGTGCCTTTGGCTATTTGAAAAAATGACCCATGTGGAAGGTGGCCACAGCTTGGAAGGCTCCCTTGTTGTCACCCCTGCATATCTTCAACAGCTTCTTTTGAGGAAAGAAGGGCTTTTTGGAGCTGCTGCGTCTCCTGTAGAGACCTTGACATGTTCTTTGTTTTATTCCCGTACAAATGGTTCCTGTTTCCTCCCTAAGCCTACAGACTCTACATTCCTCACGGGTCATCAGCTTAGCTCTGCTTGCATAACTGAAAGTGTTTAGAACTCTGAAAGCTAGGTTAGGTTGGCAAATGTAATCAGTCTGAGCAACCCCACTTAAAAACAGTATGTGAAGGAGACTGAGTAAATCAGGTTGAGGACATTACTTTGATTTTCTCATTAGCATGAGGAAGGAATAGCAGTTGTCCTTCCCTAATCCTGACTCCTGAAGCTCTGCACTGAGCTACCTGAGCATCAACACACTCAGGACCGTGTGTCTGTACTGAAAAGCAGAATAGAGCGTCTGCTTACACGGCAGCCACATTGTATTAGGCATCACACATAGTCTAGAAATTTGCCTCAAGTGTTTGAAAAGATGGATATGCAATACACAAACCCTGTGCCATTTTCTGTAAGGAACCTGACAGATACAGCTTTCTGTGTCTGCACAGGAAACATCTATTCTAGAACCACTCCATTCAGAATTCCAAAAGACAATGTTTTTAAAACACACCATGTAGTACAAAGCACTGAGCTTCAAGGGGGAAAAAAACAATCATATTCTAGGGATTGATGCATACCAGTTTGAAGCTTCTGTCCCTGATGATGGTCTACCTAAGCTTTCTCCCCAGTGCTGAGGAATCCAGGGTGTACAGTGTTTGCTGATCTCCACTGTTCCCCCATTGTAAACCTTTCTAATGGTGAAGACAAGATCAAGCTTTGATTCAGGAAACTGAAAGTAGGACTGAGAACAGCAAGTGAAAGGTCATGATCTTGGAAGAGGAGACGTTGTAAAATGGGACTTGGGGAGTGTGCGTGGAAGATGAAAGACATCCCATGTAGCCTGTCTACATTTTTTAATGGTGGTGGCTGGCCAGGTTTTGTGTTTAGCAAGGCAACTTTAGGAAATAGCATGCATGAGACTTGACTGTTGTTCATCTGTGAACAGTTCTCTGTTCCCTCTAGCTTTCCTCAAAATTCACAGCACAGTATGGTGGGGTTGCACAGGCCCCATGATTACATTGTGACTTGGCTCCCAACATCACAAATCTAGGGAGGGAGACATGGCCAGAAAACGGATTTCATTTTGCATGCCAACAGTTATCTGATTGATGGGTAGTGGTGGCCCAGAACATCGTGCTGGAAAAGATTTCAAGGTAGCCTCAGGGCTCCTGGGGACGAGTGCCAGCCATGGTAAAATGTGAGCATGCTGGCCCTATCTATGGGTGTCAGCTGTGGGTCAGCAACAAGATAAACAGTGCTTTAACTAGCTGCAACTAAAACCTGACAGAATCTTAGGCTAGTTTAAAATAAATGTAGCAATGCTCGCTGACACTCTGTGCACATTTTTGGCACATACTTAAGAACTCTGACTGGCACATGTAGTTAGAATGGGACTTCCCAACCTTGGCACTGTGGATTACTTGGGCTGAGTAAGTTTTTCTTGCTAGGAGGGTTACAATCCTGGGCATTGTGGGGTATTTGTAACCAGCTTCCCTGACTTCTCTTTTTTAGTCTTTAACCTTTATCCTCCCGGCAGCCAGAAATCTTTCACATACACAGTCCCATTAGAAAACATGGTTTTTTAAGAAGGAAGAGAACTGAGTTAATGTAAAGGAGAATAAATAGAAGCTGTGATCTTTTTAGTCTTTGAAAGATGCCATGTGGGCTCGTTCTCCATGACCCTGGAAGAAACAAAGCTCCTGGGTGACAGTTCCAGGGACAGATTAAGACTCATACAGAGCTCCCTGGCACTGGCCTGAGATGGCAGTCCCTCATCACTAGATACCTTGCAAAAGTAGATTTGTGACATCAGATAAAAGACAGAAAATTTGAATGTCCATTTATATCGTTGTGTGATCCTGTGATTTTATAGTCCCCGAAATTTGTTCTGACCTTGCCTTTGCCACAGTTCTGTATTCTGTACATACCTCACACTCCTGTTCTTATTATAACAGTGACAACTGATACCTCATTCAGCCTCCACAACTGTGTGAGGCAGGAAGCAAGCAGAGGCCTAAGGTGGAATAAGTGTCCTTGAGATACCAGAGCAAGATTAGGCATTGGTTGAAGATCCCATCACCTTTAGCCTTAGCTATTGTATGTAAGTCTAGTATTCTGTAAATACTTGCCAGCCATGTGCTCTGCACAGTTATAACCACTGGAAGGACGCACAGTTATCTACAGATTGAGAACAGCATTCATCTTATTTGGCAGGTGTGTTTTGTCTGGGACTGTGAAAGGAATGCTGAAAAGGGAGTAGCAGATGGAAAATTCCAGAATAGTAGTAAGCAGATACCTATCCCTAGACAATATTTGAGTTGGCAGTGGACCTGTCCTTTTCATTGGTAGGCCAGTTCTATTTGCAACTACCCCCAGATTGCTGTGAAGCACACATGTCATTGTCCTGGTAGTTTCTACCACACAACCAGAGACAGACAAAAGGCAGTGCAAGCTCTAGTCCTTCCTGTATTTCCTGTTCTCAATGCAGGGGGGTGTGGAGGGGGGAAAATTCCAGAAGATTCCTTCAACAGGATAACTGCCTCCATTGTGCTTAAAAGAAAACAGTTCAAATATTTTATGACCCTCTCTTGAAGAAGGACCTGTATTGTTAGGAAGCTAGCTAGCCCATAAGCAATGTATGCTGTCAGAACCAAACAGCTTCCTAACTGTTCGTTCTCCAAACAGGGTTAGGAGAGAGGTGCTCACACCACACCTCCAACTGGTGACCCCTCTCCTGACTGAGCAGTCATCTTGGAAGGTCTGTTTGCTCACAGTCCCTCCACATGTCACTTTGCCCTCTTCATTTTATTTATTCCTTTGGTTCAGTCATAAATGTGGGCAGGAGTATGGCTTGGCTAGGTTACCATGGCTGAAACTGAAGAAATAGGGAGAGAGTACTGCAATGCCTCTCCTCTGTCAAGTCTTCAAGAGAGCTAGCTGTCTTCCTAACTGAGGCTCCCAAGAGCCCGAGTAGATCTGAGCCAAACCATCATCCTATACCCACACCACATTCAACACTTCCTCCACGGGGTTGTCGAGAAGAGCCAAATAAACAACTTAAGCTTACTAATGTTTAAACATTAGCTGTTATCGCTAAACTGTAAAATTAATGTTTATCTTTTATCCCTTCCACTATCTCCAAGTTCATACTGAGGCTAGACTTTAAATTCATCTTAAAATGCCTCAAGCTATTTTCCTCACCTTTCTCTCCTGGAACTGCCATCTCACCAAACTGGGT
This sequence comes from Mastomys natalensis, assembly GCA_021653895.1. Classification (NCBI taxonomy): domain Eukaryota; kingdom Metazoa; phylum Chordata; class Mammalia; order Rodentia; family Muridae; genus Mastomys; species Mastomys natalensis. The sequence continues at coordinate 379,776 of JAJTUV010001029.1, forward strand.
TGCTCTTTGTCTCCTTTTGTTCTGTCTCTGCTTAGAATAGCCATCAACCTCACAGTGGATTTTCAAAAGCCATCCAAAGTCTATCTCAGCCTCAGGCGCCTGCCCAGGAAAGCCAGCCCACAGCTGCCCTTGATTCTCATTCCTTCATGAATTCAGGTTGGGGTAGGGTAGACCTCAGAAGCCTGGACCTGTGAGAGAGCAGACAGACAGGGCAGGCGCTAGGGCACAGAGCACAGAGGTGGAGACAGGAGAGAGGGGAAGGAGAGGGCTGCTCTGCTAAAGAGAGCACAGTTTCATTTAGCCCATCCCATTGAGGTGTAAGCCCCTGTGGTCTGAGTCTCAGGCAGACGTATGGCCAGTGATCTATAATTAAGGTTACTTTTACAACACCCTAAAGCCACAGTGGCTCTTTTGACTTCTCATTCCTCTTCTTGCCTCCTGGGAAGCCAGGCCTGTCACTGCAAAAAGACACAGAAGCATTTGGGCAGGTCGCCTCTCAGAGAACCTTGCCCCAGGAGTCAGGTCATTGTTTGCTCATTAATAAAGCTGGGAACAAAGTTCATCTGTCTCTCCTGGAGCTTTTCTCTGCCATGTCACATATCCCTAAAACCCTCACCCCTGCTCTGAGTGGTCTGGTCCTCTCTGCTGTGAAGCAGGGCACAATCGTGTCAAGGTTTGTTCTTGCTGAAGCTTCTGCGGTTCCTTATGTCAGGCATACCAGAATGTCTTCCATGAAAATAGACACTTACATGCAGGAAGCCAATAGGAGGTCAAAATTTAAAATTTATTTATTTTTATGTGCATTGATGTTTTTAACCCTCATGAATGTCTGTGCAAGCATTCCAGATCCTCTGGAACTGGAGTTACAGACAGTTGTAAGCTGCCATGTAGATGCTGGGAATCGAACCTAGGTCCTAAGGAATAGTAGCCAGTGCTCTTAACCACTGAGCCATCTCTTCAGCCCAAACAGGGAATATATTATTCAGTCTTCCAAAAGGAAGTCGTCCTAGTACTCACTCTTATTTTCTGAGATCTACATTCTCATATTTGAGCTTTGGGCACAGTCCTGCAGATATGGCCTTATAAAGCTTGTGAGAATCCAGGTGTAAAATTGTGAAGGCCTAGCCTACTGGAGCCACAGTCACCATAGGCAGACAGCCCCCGGGAGTACCCTGTGTCCTTGGATTGCCCCCTTTGTACTCTGGGACTTCCCTGATGACCCTTGCTTAATCATACGAAGAACTGTTTCCCAGACCCAAGGATCAACACCTTAAGTTCAGCCCTTTGGTAGGCCTGGCCATCTGTAGAAACACAGAGAAATTTCCCTGAGCCTTCAGCATGGGATCCTGTCTCTTCCTCTTCCCCGGGGCCAGGTTAACCCAGAGCTCGCCTCATGATGTTAGCTTTTCTCATTTTGCCACTTTCCATTTGTCCAAGCTAACTGCTGGGATTTAGCTTTCTCCTACAAATTCCTCCTGGTAGGAACTCCAAACCTGACAACTGTATGCTAGAAGGCCCTGTATCTACCTATAATCCTCCCACATATAGCCCCAAATTCTACTTCTTAATTTTGGGGCCACCTTGGTCTACTGCAGCCAACATCCTGGCATAGACCCAGGCACCGGGCTATAGGGCTATCATGAAATTAAAACTTTTCTTTTTATCAGTTTAAAATGTCTGTATATTCAAATTCCTTGACTTTATCTTGAAAAAGGATTTGACTTAAGTATAAAAATATTGATTAGACCATAGAAAGTAGAGAATGTATACTAGTCCTAAATGTTTAAAAAGTTCACACATATATACATTCGAGAGTTTACATGGACTTGGGCTCCCCATCTCTATGTTCCAACCCATATGAACTACTTTGGGCCTTCCACATACGCTCCTGTTTCCTGCCACTATGCCCATGTTCATGCTGATATTCAGGTTCGTGGAGCACAGCATTTGATAATTTAAGTGTGATTTTATAATGCTTGTTAAATAAAGGTTCTGCCTTGCAGACAGTTTTCTTCAGAGTGTCTAACACATGGTTTCCTAAGCACATTGGATTAATAAATATTCATACTGTGCTACGATGGGAAACGAAACCATTTTGAACTTTTGGAGCCATTTATGGTAGAAACTATCACTCGTCTTTCTCTATAAAGGAGCACAGCAGTTTTTAAGACTGTGAAGTGAAATCTTGCCAGTGCTATGAATCATAACAAAATGTCCTGGAACATTGGAATAAGAGGAACCCACTTGGCTCTGATCAAGAATGGAGCCCAGAGAAGGAGCCGACAATAGTGGCGGGTGATTACTTGTTAAAACTGAGTCTTTTTGAACATTTTCTTCTAGAAATGAGGCACAAGCTAAAATTCCCCCTCTAAGAGAAAAGGAACATTGGAGGAGATGTAAGCTAAGTTTACAACAGTAAGGAAAACTAAATATCCTTTTAAAAAAAATATCAACCATCTAACTAAAACATACTCAAAATGCTGAATTGAAAACAAACAAACTAGGGCTGGAGCGATGGCTCAGTGGTTAACAGCACTGTCTGCCCTTCCAGAGGTTCTGGGTTCAGTTTCAGAACCCACATGGCATCTCACAGCTGTCTATAACTCCAGTTCCAGAGACCTTGATACCCTCACACAGCCATGTAGGCAAAAACACCAATGCATATTAAATAAATTAACCAAGACAAATTAATTAAATAACCAAACTAAACCACACATGCACAAATTTGAGTACTCGGTTTTGCTGGAAAGAGAAAGAGTAAGCAAAATCATGGATTCAGACCAACGAGAGGGTGCTAACTGCGGCAGCTGTTCCCGTGTCCCAGCATGTTCGAAACATCAGAGACAAACAGAGGGCCAAAGAAGTCCAGGAACCTGACTGGAGACTCACTCACACAAGTGAGAACCCTTCACCAAATGCAACCACCCCATTTGAGTCACAAAGAATCCTAAACCAACAATTAGCTCTAAAGGGCCTGATTGCCAACGCTCCAATGCATAACAGAGCAAAAGCAAATGTTCTCTGAAGAAACACACTTTTTAGCCCAGATCCTTCGAAGAATTTCAGCTGATAAAATTCTTACAAGTAGATGTTCATAATAATGTAGGTCAGAAAATACACAAGGAAAACACTACTATGCATAGGAATTGATAGAAACAAGGACTAGATTTTAAATCAAGACTTTAGATTCAGAAATCATTAGATGGAAAATATAAAATAGGTCTATGCAGCATGTTAAAACAAGTAAACAAACAAACACCAACTGATCAGATAGATTAAGGAAAAAAAAATCTTAACAGATATCTAAAAAACTAGACAAAACCCCAAACAAACAAACAACAACAATTTTGGACTGGTATACATTCTCTACTTTCTCTGGTCTAATCAATATTTTTATATTTAAGTCAAATCCCTTTTCAAGATAAAATCAAGGTATTTGAATGTGCAGACATTTTAAACTGATAAAAAGAAAAGTTTTAATTTCATGATTTGAGGTCCAGCAAAGAACTGCCTTGGCTTGGTATCTTTTCCCTGATATATTATAGCATTGTGAATGTTGCAGACACAGTAAAAAATGTTAGTTACTAGTTATGTTGTACTAGTTTTGTGTCCACTTGAGACATCTGAAAAGAGGGAACTTCAGTTGAGAAAATGCCCCAATAAGATAGATCCAGCTGCATGGCATTTTCTTAATTAGTGGTTCATGGGAGAGAGCCCAGCCTATTGTAGATGGTGCCACTCCTGGGTGGATTGTCAAGGGTTCTATAGGAAAGCAGGCTGAGCAAGCCATGGGGAGCAAGTCAGCAAGCAGTGCCTCCCTGTGGCCTCTACATCAGCTCCTAATTTCAGGTTCCTGCTGTGTTTGAGTTCCTGTCCTGACTTTGGTGATGAACAGTGATGTGGAAGTGTAAGCCAAATAAACCTTTTCCAGGTTGCTTTGGTCATGGTGTTTCCTCACAGCAATAGAAACCCTGACTAAAACACTGACAAGAGACAAGAGCTAGGACTGTAGATGTGAAAAGCACACACTTCAAGGCTTAAGAGGCAGAGTGGGGAGGGCTACGGGAGGAAAGAGTTATCCAGAGATACTTAGAAGCAGATTCCACTGGGGCCTGAGAACTGGATAGGCCTGAACACATGGATTCTCCAAACTTCCTTTAGTCTAGAAGCAGATTAGCTTTGCCTCTCACCAACCCAGAGATAGAATAACAATGAATTAGCTCCATAGTTTTACATTAGATGCTTCTTAGTCTCCTCCACTCTTAGGCATATCTTATTTGAAACAAGAACTACTCTCATCTTTCAATAAAATACATCAGTTCTGGCAGACACTGGGCATGAGACACTCAGGAAAGCTCACTGTCTGTAGCAGACAGGCCAGGGCTTCAGAAGAAAAGAGGCCAGGATGACTGGACTGCTGATTCTTTTTCTGTCCAGGCAACCCTCCAAGTAGCTCACGAAAGTCAGTCACAGCTTTCCAGCAGACGTCTTTTCAGACTTCTATCAAAATCTAAATCTAGTTGGGTTAGGAATATTTACATGAGGGCCAAAAGTGGCGTTCCTTGTGTGGAATTCACTGCTCTGGACAGTGGTTCCCAATTCAAGGCACTAATTTCCCCAAAAATATTGAAAAGAATAGGGCTTTGGGGTATAAGCCATCAAGAGAAGGCATGGTCTGGACTCACTCCTGGTTTGATGTCTGGGCTATGTTGTTGGCTTGAAGGGACAAAGGCTGAGGCAGCCGAAGTGAGAATCAGCTTGTTAAATGTGAACACAGCGCTGCACAGCCTGAGACGTCAGTGTGTAGGGTGTGTAGGGTGGCTCCGCAGCAATGTCAACTGACACCTTACCTTCGGGTCACTGCTTCCTGCTTCCTTCTCTTCCAGCTTATTGTTATTCTCAAGCTTTTTCAGTATCTCCTTCAGTATTTTATAGTGCTACATTTTATGTTGGGATTGGAGGCTAAGAATATGAAATGGACTATTGATTCTAAATCATCCATAGGGAGTGGAGATTGGGTAGAAAACAGAGTGGGAAACGAGGGGAGATGTCACGCTCAGGGCCTCTCCTCATCACAGATGGCCCCTAAACGTTCACCAATGCTCACAAAGTCTAGAGCAGCATAGTGGGGCATGTCTGAGCCATCCAGACCCCAGACGGGCCTTGATTTAGAATTCCTTAGGGTAGACTCAACGAGTGTTTACTGTTTTCACATTTGGCTGCTAGGATTTCTAGACAACTTCTCAAAAAAGAGCTTCAGGAGTGAAGAGATGGCTCAGTGGTTAAAGTGTGTGCTGTTCTTGCACAGGACCCAAGCTTGGTTCCCATCATTCTGTGTTGGGCAGCACACAGCATTCTGTAATTCCAGCACAAGCAGTGGTGTGTGTGTGTGTGTTGATGCTGTTCTGGATTCCACATGTACCAGCAGTCACAAGTGAACATACTACATACATGTACACACATATACTTATAATTAAACTAAGATAATTCTTTCTTTTAAATGAGCTTTTCCTTAGCCACTTTCACCAGTTAGACAGTGTAGCTGCCTCTGTAATTTGACTGTTTTTTTTTTCCTTTTGGGTATGTAGTAGCACCCCCACAGCTAAACTTCAGCCTCCCTTCTCTTTTGCATGTTTCCTCCCTGTAGATAATTTCTGAGGGAAGCTAATGGTAGCATCTCTGGGTCCTCGCTGTGCCCAGTACAGTTCTCCAGTTGAGCATTATCACACTGTGTGAAAGTGATTTGTCTCTACAAATCTGAGTCTCCTCTGATCATAGGAGGTTTTTAGGAGCAGGAACAATATCTTTTTACTTTTGTGCAGTAAGGTGTTAAATTTAAATTTTTGAATTGGAGTTCCAATATACAATAGATGTTGCATGCCAAAGAGGCGCTGCCTCATGACATAGATCTTAAAAAGGAATCTTTGACTCATTCCCATAATTCTTAGCCTCATCACTCAGACAAAGGATATAAAAAGGACTCATGGTAGGAAGAGAAGATTAGTGAACATATTTCTTTGGAGAATCTTATTCCCCCCTGTGCTGTGAGAACATCCTTCTTTCCCCAACACATAGATATGTGCTTTAAAGAGCTTGTTATGCACTTCCTCGTGAGGCGAGCTGGGGGAAAACATGAATTAGAACCTAAATCATACTTGATAAAGTTAATGTGTTCTAGAACAAATAAGAGAGGGAGAGTGGGAGACAGAGAGACAGAGACAGATACAGAGAGACAGAGACAGACAACTGAGAAACAGAGAAACAGAGAGAGATGGGGGGGGGTGGGATCAGATGGCTGGAATAGAGATCTCTGCCTGGAAAGTCAATGCTGTCTTACGCAGCAAGGCATATGGGTTTTCCCAGCAGGCTGGACATCCCAGAAAGGTGCAGCCAGCTCACCAATAGGGCACCTGGAGAAGGGGGCTGATGCAGTGAGTCATGCTGAAGTGAATGTTCAGGGACTCAGGGGCAGGGAACTGAAGAAGACAAATTTTCATAAGTGGTCTGACTCACCCAGACATCCAAAAATACTGAACTGAGCTGACATTAACTGAACTCAATGACACACACCACCTATTTCAGGCAATGTTGCCTTAAATAAATAAATAAATAAATAAATAAATAAATAAATAAATATTTAAAAAAAAATTTAAAAAAGAAAGAAAGAAGAAAGAACCTTGGATAGGATTGATTTGAAGAGTTAACTAAATATACACCCATATTGAAAGTCAGATTTTGTGCTAGGAATATAGCTCAATGGTACAGGCTTGCCCAGCATGAGTGTAAGTCATGAGTTTGCTCTCTAGTACTGCCCCTAATAGGCTCTTAGCTATTACATACAAGAAGAATCTTTTCAAAATCCACAGAACTTATCTTACTGTAGCCACATAGACTCCAGATGTCTTGTGACCCAGTTGTTGACACTGAGTCAATCAAGTGAGTGTGGCAGCCTCTGCTTGTGACCCCAGGACTTTAAAAAACTAAGGCAATGTTACAAGTTCAAGGCCAGTCTGGAAGACCTAAAGAGTTTCAGGTCAGGCACTTACTTAACAAGATCCCATCTCAAAAACAAAACAAAAAGAATAAACATCAACACAGCAGACACTTTATGTGAAGCCAGGGAACAGCTAGGAAATACTAAGAGCCATTATATAGGCAATGCACAATTGTGGTGGTTTGAATTTGCTTGGCCCAGGGAGTGGCACTATTTGGTGTTGCCTTGTTGGAGGGAGTGTGTCACCATTAGTGTGGGCTTTGAGATCCTCCTCCTAGCCACCTTGAAAATAGTCTGCTCCTGGCTTTCTTTGGCTAAAGATGTAGAAAACTCAGCTCCTCTAGCCTCACATCTGCCTGGATGCTGCCGTACTTCCCGTCATGATGATAATGGACTGAAGCTCTGAGCCTGTAAGCCAGCCCCATTTAAATGCTGTCCTTTATAAGAGTTACCTTGGTCATGGTGTTTCTTCACAGCAATGAAACCCTAAGACAATGGCAAACCTTCCTTTAAAAAAAATTCTACTTTCTCAACCTTTATAAGATTTTTCCTCTATGAAGCACCTCCCACCCAACTCTGAAAACTCTTTCTGGTCTCCTTCCCTCTTCTCATCCCCTGATGTGTATTTTCTGTCTTGTCCCTCACAGTCCATTCAGATTTCTCTGTGTGGCTTTCTCCTTTGGACTCATAGCTGTGAGCTGGAGCATGGGGAGACAGGAGAAAGAAATGACTGTGGGTATCTATTTTCTATTGTCTCCTCAGACCCGGCTGAGGTCAGCATCAGGTGTTAGGGGAGCTGATGACCCTGAGGCCCTGCAAGTCTTTTGCCACCTTGCAGTAACTTTTATTCTTTGGATGACAATAAAGAAACTAGAAGAAATAGCTGACCTTGGTTTCGTTCCCAGTTAAAGTGTTTACCATAACATTTTCTCTCATTAGCCACTGATACCCAGGTGAGTGGGGAAAACCTTGCTAAGAGTGAACTGCGAATTAGAGAGAGGAGGCTGAGGAATTGGCATCAGCAAAGTGGTGGAACGGGATGGTCCCCTATATTCTCCACCAGCAACACTAATGTTGGAGCCATCATGGACAATAGTGCCTCTACAGGAGTTTTGGCCTATGTAGGAGAACGAAAGGCTGTAACTATCAGGACTAGGGTTGGTCATGATGGAATCCAGAAACACCCTCTTCATACATACAAAATGAACTTGAAGGCTTTACGACTTAATATAAGACCTGAAAGCCTGAAACAACTGGACAATAATACAGAGGAAAAATACCCAGATGTTTTAGTGATGATTGTTAAACATATGATGCTAACAGCAAAAAAAGAGCAAATGAGACTACCTCAAGCTAAAATAATTTCTCTATCACTAAGGAAATAATCAATAAAATAAAGGGAAAACCCACAAAAAGGAAGAAATATTTGCTAATTATATATCTGATAAGGGTTAATGTCCAAAACACATAAGGAACACACAAGCCAATAGCAACCCCTGAATAACCTACTTTTGATAGGCAATGAGGTCAAATGACCAACTAAAAGGCATATGAAACGGAGTCTAAGGTCACTAATCCTTAAGGAAGTGCTACCCCACCCCATGCCCCACCTTTTGAGACAAGATGTGGTGCTTTGAATATGCTTGGCTCAGGGAATGACACTATTAGGAAGTTTGGCCTTGTTGTAGGAAGTGTGTCACTGTGGAGGGTGGGCTTTGAGACTCTCCTCTGCCTGGAAGACAGTCTCTCCTAGCTACAATCAGATCAAGATACAAAACTCTCAGCTCCTTCTCAAGCACCATGTCTGCCTGAAAACTGCCATGCTTCCCACCTTGATAATATTGAACTGAACCTTTGAAACTGTAAGCCAGCCCCAATTAAATATTGTCCTTTATAAGAGTATAACCTTGGGCTGGTGAGCTGGCTCAGCAGTTAAAGAGCACTGACTGCTCTTCCGGAGGTCACGAGTTCAAATCCCAGCAATTACATGATGGCTCACAACCATCCATAATGAGATCTGATGCCCTCTTTTAGGGTGTCTGAAGACAGCTACAGTGTACTTACATATAATAAATAAATACATAAATAAATAAATAAATAAAACCTTTGGGCTGGAGCGAGAGGGGCCCAGAGCAAGCAGGGCTGAAGCAAGAGGAAGAAGGGAAAGGGATAAAAGGAAAGAAAAGAGTTACCTTGGTCATCATGTCTCTTCATAGCAATGGAAACCCTAACTAAGACAGAAGTTCTAACTATCTTATAGAATATGCTGGCTTTGATCTCAAAATCTTTTTGCCTCAGCCTCCTGAGTACTGAAATTATAGGTATGAGGCACCATACCTGGATGAAATACAACTCTAAACCTCAGTGGGATAGTTCCTCCATTTCTTAGGAAAGCCTTTATCAGACAGGCAAGTGGCAAGAACCACTAACAGGAATATGGGGGAAAAGGGACCTCTATCCATTGTTGATGGGGATGTGAGTTCATTCCACCATTGTGAGAAAAAGTTCCCCAATTTTCCAATGTAGCTACCCTCTAATCCAGCAACCACACATCTGAGCATGAATCCAAAGGAAATGACAGTATCTCGAGGAGGTGCCTGTACACCCATGCTCATTGAGATGCTTTTTCAAAGAGCTCCCACACAGAAACACCTTGTGTGCTCATCAGCAATTAAATGCACAAAGACTGTGTGAGGCAAATATACCATGGGGTATTATTCAATCTTAAGAAGAAGAAAATCCTACCGTTTGTGACGACATGAATTAACCGGGAGGACACTATCCTAGGTGAAATAATATAGACACAAGACAAATAATATGAGCTTGCATGTAAGTAGAGAGGTGGTGGGTGAATGGAAGATATTAGTCATAGGGTACAAGCTTCACATACGAGGCAAATAAGTTCTAGGGACCTAATACACAGTTATGGTTAATGATATTAGACCCTCAAAACCTGATGAGAGAGGAGATTGTGTTTGTATCATATACACACAGCATACATACACATACACACACACACACTTATACATTCACATGTCTACACAGACATACACATGCACAAACATGCTACCTGGAGTGAAAGACATGCTCATTAACTCTACATACTGTCATTCCACAGTGTAGATCAAATGGTCACATATGTGGTAAATACAGGCTCTCTGCATATTGGTTACAGGTCAACAGAGCTACGCTGTGGTAGGGAGAAGAGGGAAGAAGGCTAAGAAGTAAGCAGGAAAATCTCTAATATTGTAAAGTGTGGGAACATCAGATGTAAAATGTGTTTCATTTTTCAAAATCTTGGCCTCCCTCTCCTACAAGCCTCCCCCTTAAGTTACTTGAGGTTTGATACCTCAGATTAGATTCGCGTGTCACCTCTCAAACTCGAGCTTCCCTGGAACTGTTAGAATAGATTGCTGGGCCAACAGTTTGCACTCAATAGAAATTTCACAAGACCCATACCCAAGCAAATATGTGCTATAAATTACATGTATGGTATTTTTCCTCACTTAAGTGAGCATATGTGTTCTCCCTAACCCAGTGTACTGTTACCAGCTGCCTCAGACAATGATTAGACATCAACCCTTGTCCTGAGCCCCAGGTGTGCAACACCAGGTGCCTGGGATTCTGGATAAGCTGAGCACTTCACAGTGTGACACCTTCGGGGAACCATGAAAGCCACCATCATGCAATTCTGTTCTTCACAAGCATATTTTCCTTGAGGGTAGAAAATCGTGAAGCTAGTGGCTAGGCCACATATATTAAATGTAGGTCTCATGCTTTCTGCCTTGGACAATGAATGTTTGCTATCAGACAAAGGGTTTATTAAGGTAAGTGGGGCCTGGGGATGCGGCTCAGGGGTGTGACACTTGGCTTGCTTGGTTAGTGTTCAGCATTTATTGATATCAGGTAATAATGTCTTTGTTACAGTTGTGGAAATGGAATGTTTCATTGACGTCTTCACTCATAAATACAAGGAAGCATAGCCAGTCTGTTTGTTTGTTTGTTTTGCTTTTGGTCAAAGTTTTAAGTCTTGTTCTGTGTTTTAGGAGAACTCTCCCAGAGGAAGCTGCCTGGTCTTGCAAACTTTGACTAGCAGAGCATCCTTTCTCATACTGACTACTCTCTGCCAATGCTGGCGAGCTTCCTTCCTCAAGCACTTTACAGAAAGGCAACAGAATGAGGCATCTGGGTTTGGACTCCAAGAGGCTGCTGGGAAGTCACTTGTTACCTACCCCCATGAACTTGACTGAGGTGATTACCTACTGAGAGGCATCCAACTAAGCCAGAGCACTTGACTTCCCCAGTCTGAACAATCTTGCTGACAACAAAACCATACTGTGTTTCTAAATAAGAAAAGAACGAGGGTTTTGAAGGCATATCTACCTAGGTTCTGCTGCATCTCCCTCGTGAGTGCTGTATTAAGCAGTGGTGATCATGGCGATTATCTTGCTGGTTGCTGGAGGAAATGGTCAGGAAAGAAACTGTGAACTCAACCGAAGGCTGCCAATGGCTTCTAACTGCTTTCCTTTGCTCACTAGCAAATTATTCTAAAAGTGATTTGATTTCATGTCATCTAATCACCCTTCCAAGGGTCTTCTTTGTCCCCTGTCACTTAAAGCCTTAACTCACTCAGGTTAAAAAAAAAAAAAAAAAAAAAAAAAAAAAAAAAAAAAACAAGAAGGGTAGAACCTGCCTCTCCTTGTTGAGATGATCACACCTGGCTGGGGTAATCTCTTTGATCACTCCTGACTTGAGGTGACCTTTCTGATCACACCTGGCTTGTGGTGACCTCTCTGACTGATCACACCTGACTGGGGGTGACCTCTCTGACTGATCACACCTGACTGGGGGTGACCTCTCTGACTGATCACACCTGGCTGGGGGTGATCTTTCTGACTGATGTTGCTGGTACACACACACACTGACTGTTCCCCCTCCCCCCATCCTTACACCACCTCACAGTCTTTTCCCTTTGTCTGGAGCTTCTTCCCATGTCTCCTTGCTTGGCTAATCCATACTCAAATTAAACTGCCTCCTCTAAAAAGTCTCTCTAACCACACTGTTCCACCATCACAACCAAGAAGACCAGGGCACTCTGAGACCAGCCTGTGGTGGCAATTGGCATAGTGTACAGTCACTGTGTATTTGTTTATCTGTCTCCTTTTCCTAGTCTGTTCCTAATTACTGAGGCTCCGTAGTTCATTCATGATCACCTCCCTAGGAACTGTGTGCCAGGTTCAATATAAATAAATAAAATAAATAAATAAATAAATAAATAAATAAATAAATAAATATATGTTGTAAAACTCCGAGAAACTACTCAATAAACATTTGTTAAATCAATAATGCACAGCCAGGCGGTGGTGGTGCACGCCTTTAATCCCAGCACTTGGGAGGCAGAGGCAGGCAGATTTCTGAGTTCGAGGCCAGCCTGGTCTACAGAGTGAGTTCCAGGACAGCCCGGGCTACACAGAGAAACCCTGTCTGGAAAAACCAAAAAAAAACCAAAAAAACAAAAATCGATAATGCACGAGGTACTCCGAGACAGAGGCTAGCTAGCACACAGAAGGATCTCAACATTAGAAGCTGTGATTATGAGGTAGCAGGACAGTGAGTCACTCCCATCAAAAGGCCACCTCCGGAGGTGACATGATTCTGCAAGATTCGAAATGTCAGGCTGTGTCTCTGATATGACTCTGGAAACTGAATCTATGAGAGACAAACAGTGGGCATCGGGACGCTTCTGCTGTCCAAACTTCTGTTTTTTGAAGTTCAAGGTAGAGGGGTCTGGGTGCCTTTTCTACGTTCTCTTTTTCCCAAAGAACAGCATGTAGATATGCCTGGTCATGCAGGAGGGCTGTGTGGCCGTCATCATCATTACCATGGTCATTGTTTGTGCTTCCCACATCCTGCGCTCACCGTCCTACATCCTCCGCCTCAGGTTACTTGAGATTTGACATCTCTCTTAGATAGTACACAAACCGTCAGCTCTCCTTCTCATGCTCCCAGGACGCTGTCAGAACGGATGCCCGGGTCAGTGGTCTGCACTCTGTAAAGTTCTCACTGGAGCACATGGTGAGAACACTTACTGTCTTTTTGACAGATGATAATATGAAACCTAGAGACACAGACTAGCATGGGATTATAGTTTACACTTGGAAGGAGACGTCCGAAGAGAAGTGGCAGTGTCCATGACTCCCTCTCCCAAGGCTCTTGTGGCCTCCTCCCCTTGTTCTCAGAGCATTGCATGCACATGGTTAAGATGATTTGACTTCCACACTTACAGGACAAACTAGACCTGAGGGTCTGAAATAGGACACGGCAGGGTCAAGATTCACCACTGCTTGCTTTTGAAGGGAGCCTAAGTTAAAGTCTTTGTTTCTACCTCATGAGAAATCAAAAGGGCTTGTTTCTTTGTGAATTTTTTTAAATCCTAGGCACACCCCTCTGGGTAGTGCCTTCTGCTGTAAGGACACAAAACTGCCAGGGCCTTATTTCATATCATTTAACCTCACCAAGCTCTAGTCAATCACTATCATTAAATTAATTATGTGTTCTCATAGGAGAAACACCTTTCATCTTCTACTTCCCTGGAGTACCACTATTATTCCTAAATGTGTCTGACAATCACTGTCAAAATGCTTAGTCACTGTAGAGTGTGGCTCAAACTGATGACCTTTGGGAAGTCTGAGACCCAGGCATCGGCATTAAAGGCTCTCTCAGGGGCAAGAATTCCGTACAATGGGGAAGTTCCGGCTGTGTGAGTGTTTGGTGTCCACCCAAGCATCAGTAGCCAATGCTGATGTATCTAGTGCTTCCTGCATCTAGACTAATTCAACTTGTGGTTTCAGGCAGATCAGATGAACACCCGTACACTGAGGTGATAACCACTTCCTGAAAGAAAGGAACTAATTAGCAATTATAATAATGAGAGGGCAGTCAAAATAATACCTATGTTTGTCTAGTAAATCATTTGAGGTGAGCCATTGATGCCACCTAAGGATTCTCCTTCTGGTTTAATGAGGAAAGAAAGCCACAGGTTAGACATGTGCAAGCACAGGGCTAACAAAACAGGGCGAACAAAAAAGACTTGCTGGAAAGAGGAAGTTTGAAAAGAATGATGACTTTGGGTATGAAACATGTGAGATTCTGGGAAGGAAACTCCAATCTTCATGGTCTCCTGGGCACTTGCTCAACCATGTTGTTTGAATGTCAGGTCAGGCTCTTGATGCTGCCCTGGGATTTACTCAGTAATATGCTTTCTATTTTTTTTACTTATATGTTATATATATCTACTAATATATTTTATAATATATATCTACATATGTATTCTTATTTTTAAACACACACACACACACACATATATATATATTCTACTTATTTTAAAGTTGCAGACTGTCTGGCTGCTCCTTTCTCTTTCCCAGAAATCAAGACACATTCCCCTACAGCTGTCTCCAGAGACTTGATATGCAATGGGTGTTGCGATCCTGCAGCTCTCCAAGAACTGGGTCCTTCCCTCCTCCCTCTTTGCTGCTACAAGCAAAGCCTGCCTACCTCCATACTTCTCAGACCTAAGGTGGCCTGGAATTAGAGCTAGAATTTTGTTGTTATTTTTGAGACAGTCTTTCTATATAGTCCTGGTTGTCCTTGGGCTCATTGTATAAATTGGGATGGCCTGGAACTCATAGAGATCTTCTTGCTTCTGCTTCCCAAGTGCTGAGATTTAAGGTTTGTATCACCATGCCCAGCAGTAGCTAGACTTTTAACAGTCCTTTCTTGACTTCTCATACGTAGACTGGGCCACATGGAATGAGCTCATCCTTGAAAGCCTAGAAGAGCAAGCAACCCTCTTGACTCCCTGGAAATGAAGGATCCGACTCTCTCTTCCAGGGAGTGGCTCAAAGCTCTGATTCTTCCAATCCTTGAGAAATGAGGGGAAACTCAGGGGCATTGAAAGTGCTTTCCCTTCAGGACCTCATCATGCTACCCATGATGACCATCTCAGCTAATGAAGCTCTTCCTGGGACCTGAAGAACTACTCTCCCACTGCATGCTGGGATGCTGTAACTGACAATAAAACTCATATGTAGGGTAAATGTATGTCAGCTTCCCTTCTACACCTGCAAGCTCTGTATATGCAACAATGGTTGGCTATTCTTTCCTATACCCTAATTACTCTAAGGTGTCCCGGTGGACACTAATAAATATAAAATTTGAAGATTGCATTTTGATAACACCAGGTTCATCATAATGGTTTCTTTACCTCCATAGAACTCTTTAAGCCGTTAGCACTGATATCCATCTGAAATTATGATATATTGGTCAAAAACAATTGAGCAGCTAGGTATGGTAGCACATACCTACAATGCAGCTGGAGGCTGGTGAAGGGAGCATTGAAAGTTCAAGGATGGGCTGAGCTACATAGTGAGGCCCTGTTTGTTTCTAATTATACCACCTAGTAATTTCTTTACTGCCATCTTAATACATGTGGCTTTGATTTTTTTTCATAATTCTCATTTCCAGGGACCTTCCCTGGTGTATTGCTGACAGGGCAGCAGCAAACAAGATAGGGGGTCAGTGAGGGGAGGGAGGGAGTCGGACATGAATGGTCCAGGGAGTCTCAAAGCTCTGACTGACTAGCAAACCAAACAACAACAGAAACTCAAACTAACACTCTTAGCCCTTAGCGGTTTCACATGTCTAAGCATGATGTCATTCAGCGCCTCCAAATTTGCTTGACTACAGAACTGTCAAAACTTTGATTGATGTCACTTTGGGAAGCACTGTCTTAGATACAGATATAGACACTACCGAGTACCCAAGTCATGCCCCGTGGGGCTTGGCCCCAGTTGATGCTGACATACAACTGGACACTGGGCTGAGTAGAACTGAAAGACTTCTTTAAAAAAAAGACAGAAGTGGAGGAAATCTCATCAGATCTTGAGACCAAGTTTCCAGGAAGAGTGGTGTCATTATGGTTTGGATCTAAAAATGTCCTCCGTGGGAACCACAATTGGTGTTACTGTTTGGGAAGGCTGTGAAGCTGGCTGGTGGATCGATAGGGAAGGCCTTTGAAAGCTCTCTTTTATTTTCCTTCAAGATGTAAATTCCCACTGCCACAGATCAAGTCAACATGGAGACCATGAGCCAACATAAATTGCTTCCATCAAGAGCAATTGTGTATTGGTATCAAAAGTAACTAGTACACGTGGCCTACCATGTCATTTTCTAACTGAGTAGGATTGCAAAAACAGATTACTATATAGGGTTATGACTGCTGTGTCAGTAAGCAAAAATCCTTTTCAAATTTACTTTTAATAACTTGAATGTTCACTAGGAAAAACAGACTATAAAAGGGTTCCCCAGTATCAACAACTGTATAAAATTATTTGTAGTTTGGCTTTAAAAGGGAAGAAACAGAAAAGAAAATAGTCCCAATGATTAATCCATGGATGGCTTTGAGAAATTGTAACATTTCCTTAAATGTTACAATTGGATTTCACAGTGAAACAAAATCACACCTTACATGGTGCTATGAAGTAAAACACAGGTGCTATGAAGTGGGAAATGGGAAAATGGGGGGCACTTTAAATGGGGGAGGAGGGAGAATTATACAAAGGGAGAGGGAGGGAAGAGAGAGAAATCACACTAAGGGTATTTTTAAAGCCATAGAGGAACATACATATTATTTTATAAGCTTACTTACACACACACACACACACACACACACACACACACACACACACACAGGAGTTATACCACTTAGGATAATAATACTCCAACATTCATACTAACAAAAGCCCAGGCATGGGAAACCTCCCTTTGATTCTTGGTCATGGGCGTCCAAGGGACCCCAGAAAGTATAGGCAGTTTCCATTGCCCTTGATGCCTTCCAGAGAAGAATGTGAGAGCCTGTAGTTGAAGGTTATCACACACTTTGGAGACAGGGCTTGGAGGAATCAAGCTGGAACTAACCTGGAAGCCTCCTCCCTGAGGACTAGCTCATAGCATCAGAAGGTTGCTATGCAAGCTAACAAGAGAGAGAAGCAATCAATAGTCCTTGACAGTTCTAAAGCTGTGAATAGCCATGACCAAACCAACAAGATATCTCCAATGGTGCAATTGTGAAATTTTATCTTGGGGATAGCTAACAACTGTCTAAATGGACTTAAGGTCTACTCATACATGACACTGTAAATCTAACCAACCACCTATAGGTCATAGATCCTAGAGAAGAACTTATTACTTCCATTTCCCTAAGCCATTCAATATAATGTCCTTATACCCACACATAAATGTAGCCCTCACTCCTCATCAGGGAAGCATCTTTTTGCAACAGATGGAGACTACTACAGAGATCTACAACTAGTGAAAATGCAAGGTACCCCTTATTCATTCAGTCCATACCAGACTATCCCCTGAGAAAATCCCAATGCTCCCTTCTTTCCAGATGGGAGAATAATTTCAAACACCACCAGGCTCTAAGACACGTTAAGATCTTCTAGCCTCCTTACTGATCTAGGCAGAGTTGAAGGTCTGTGGTGGATAATTTGCCAACTTGATTGCATTAAGAACACCAAAGGCACTAATAAATGCCTTAGAGGTATCTATGAGGATGTCTCTGGAGAGGATTGACTGAAGGGGGTACGACCAGCTTTTGATTGTGGATGGCGTCATCCCATAGACTGGCATCCTAGACTGAATTAAAAAGGAGAAAGCCAGCTGAGTACCCGCATTCTTCTCCCCCAACTCACTGGTGCACTGAAACTCACTGGTGCACTGAAACTCACTGGTGCACTGAGAGGCGAGCAAGCCCTGTTGCTCCTTCAGTTTTGGAGGTGCCTAACCAACTACCCATAGCTGAAGATTCAATTCTAGAGAAGAACCTTCTTTTTCTTAAATCATTAAATGTGATCTCTAACTGTATTCTAAATACTTATCCTTATACCCACAGAAAAACACAGCTCTCACTACAGTGGACTCTATTCCCTTGAACCATGAGCCAGAATAAATCCTTCCTCCTTTAAGTTGCTTCTTATCAAATATCAGGTCACAAAGATGAGAAGAGTTATCAGTGGGTAATCTTCCAAAGACCTAAAGTAGAACCCTTTGAACAGCCCACATTTCTCCTCACCCAGAAGAAAGAAGCCTACCCACATAGATTCCAAAACCTACAGGCATTCCCAGCACACAATGCTACTGTGTGTGCATTTAAAGGTATGCATGTACTTGTTCACGTGTAAGCACATAGTTGTGTAGGAGCGTGCACGCACATTCATATTAGTATGCAAGGCTCAAGTCAGTGTCCTCTATTGTCCCTCCCCTTGTGTTTTGAGGCAGAATCAGGCTCACGGAACCTGGGGCTCGCAGATTGGGCAAGAGTATCTATAGGGATCCTCCCTTGTCCACTTCCTCAGTGTGGGAACTGCAGACATGCACAGCCTTGCTTGGCTTTTATGTGGGTGTTGGGAATCTGAGCTCAGGTTCTTGTGCAGGCACAGAGAGCACTTCAATGACTGAGTTATCTTCTCAGCCCTAACGAGCTCCTTTCTTAAAACCTGTAAGTGTTTTCTTTGAAATAGCCACACTCTTTACCTATGATGATTAGCTGTCTCAGTAAGACCCGGAACACTGAATCTCAAATGTTTCAAAATACTGTACCTGTGTAAGGCCAAATGAAAACAGAAAGCATTCATAGCATAAATGCACAACTATAGCTAGTACTCAGGATAGTTTTGTGGGTTCATTTGGGCACCTGGCTGCCATTCATAAACCTGTTGCCATGGAAAGTGTCTTCTTATTCTGACTCAGGACACTGCTGCCACAGTTGTAGGATGTTGGTGGAAGATGAACTTATTCATGTGCGCAGGAGTACCTCTGCGCATGCCTTCAGGCAAAGCCTGACCTCTGGGACACTCAATACAGTAGCACCACAGGGTTGTTCAGAGAGGCCCAGATAACTGAAGAGGACACTTTTGTTCTCAGACCTCAGGGAATTTCTCTGCATAAAGGATATTCTGGGGGTCTGATCTGCCCCTCTGCACTGTCTTACTCCCAAACACAGCCTAGTTCATAAGCTCTGGGCCAGCAGTGGTTGGCAAGCTGCTGGCAGGATGGTAAGGAACTCAAGCTGATGCCAAGGAATCCCCCCAATATTCCTGTGCGGTGTCCTTGTGAGGGAACTGACTTAGTAAGCACTGGGTAGAGCTCCTCTGCAGGGAGCCCCCACAGAGCTGGCCCCAAGGTGAAGGTGTCTGCAGAAGCAAGGCAGAGCTTGGCTGGCTTTTGCTAAATCCCCACAAGCTTACTTTAAAGGTATTAGATGAAGGTCACCTGGCCTAAAGCCAATAGGAGGACAGCTCAACTTTCCCATTCACTGGCTTCTCCTTAACTGCAGAGACGGCCACCAGGACATGTCCTACCTTCAAAGAAAAGAAGAAGGAGCAGATGGGAACTGTGTTCTTTGGACAGGTAGAAGCAAAATCAAAGGTCAGCTTCTTGCTTGGTGTGATTCCTCACCTAATTCTCCCTCTAGAGGGCTTTCTGTCAGGACTTACCTAGAAATGTCCCAAACTTTAAGGGCATTTGACTGAGGCTGTTCTGGAGTCTACAGGATGTTCCTTCCTATACCACATAGTGCTTGTTTAAATTTTTTTGTTTGTTTGTTTTTAAATTTCTTTCTTGTTTTTTGAGATAGGGTTCAGGCTGTCCTCAGACTCATGGTAGACACCCTGCCTTGGCCTCTTGAGTACTGTGATCACAGGCATGAGCCACCATGCCTAGCTGTGCTTGCTATTTGTTTGACTTACTGTCCCATGCCTTATAGCACTTTATATCAGGCACTGTAAAGAAGGACCGTCCGGTGCTCTTACATCCTGCTCCCAGAGCCTGGAGCCTTTTAGCAAAGGAAAGAATTCATCATCAAACACAGCACAAAAATAACCTGCTGGGTCCTGTGCCAGAGGCAAGTTCCTGGGCTACAGAATGTTAAGTGCTACCATGGGGGTAGAGAAGCAGAGGCTGGCTCCAAGAGCTGGAGGCTCGTGTCTTGGTGAAGAAGGAAGGGACAAGAAAGCAGGAGACTGTGCTGTCGTGAAAAATGAAGAGGGGTGTTTTCCAGGAGGTCACAGGGCATCTGTATTGAGAGTTGTTATAAAGGCAAGCAAAAGAAAAAGAGAGAAGCCAGCACTGGGCATGGCAATGTGAGGTGATATGAGACACTGACGGGTGTAACATCTTGGTTCCGTGAGGAGGAAAAATTCAAGTGGTGGCGGGGAATCACAGCTGCACAGGGAGCTGGAAATGAGGGTTTGTTAAGTGCTTTATCAAATTCAACTTACACAATTGCCACGGGGTCCTATGGTATTGGCTTAGATATGGCTCCTAGATCCAGAGCCCAGGCACAAAGAAGATAAGTAGCTTACTCAAGGCCAAACAGCTAGAAAGTAATTTAGCTAGGAATGGACAGGCAGGTTAGCTCTACTGTGTTCAGAACCACCAGGATACCAATCAGCTCAATCCCTGTAGACCAATCTTGCAATATGTCTGCTGAGGAGGGAAAGAACAAGATGGGGTGGACGGACAGAGCAGTTATGAGGTTGAGAGACGGTTTTTCTTTTACGATGGAAAACCCTGACAGCTGGGCTGTGTGCTGACTCGGGTAATGGAGGCACAGGGAAGATGGATGGTGGCAGCCAGAGTGCAGGAGCTGGGAGATGAGAGATGGAGAGCGTGTGGAACTGACCTTTGATAGTGCCGGGTAAATCTGCACCCAGGCATCCAGCCTGAGGCCAGAGGAAAGGGCATCCATGAATGTGGCAGCAGGGAAATAAAGAGATGAAGAAGTACCTGTCTGCTAGTTTCCATTTCCTCAGTGAGGGACGAAACCAGACAATTATCTGAGATCAAGGTGGGGAGAAAGGATGGGTTTGTAAGAGGACTGAAGAGGACAGAGATGGGATGCTTGGAACGACTGTTCTGGGAGCAGGAGGGGAGAGAAACCACAGCAAGGCATCAGGATAGGTGGATAAAAGGTGCCATTTGATGAGCCCAGATACTACTGAAGCTGCCTCTCAAGTCTTCCTCTTGGCTTTTATGCCCTGAAATTTATCATTTTAAATCTATAGAAAAAGAAAGAGAGGAAACTTTTCTCCCGTTAGTGTCATGCTGGGACTGGCAGAAATGGGCTGGAAACGGTGCCATCGTAAATCTTGATGTACCCTAGGTTTGGAATTGCAAAAAGCGAAGATGAAGATAACTAGAACTGGGGTTTCCTACCCTTGGAGACTCAGGATTTCCTACCTGTGGAGACTTGGGGTTTCCTACCCGTGGAAACTCGTATGTTTGCCTTCATCTCTATCAACACTGATCCATTGCTCTTTTAAGTATATCTTTAAAAGAAATGAGGCATGATAACTGATCTCGGGCAGAGTTTATGTCCTCCTGGACTAGACCTCTGTCCTTTTGCTGGGACATCAAAGGCTTGAGTGGAACCACCTTACTGGGCTCTGTGAGCCTGAGCTGGTATAGGCACC
This sequence comes from Mastomys natalensis, assembly GCA_021653895.1. Lineage (NCBI taxonomy): Eukaryota > Metazoa > Chordata > Mammalia > Rodentia > Muridae > Mastomys > Mastomys natalensis. The sequence continues at coordinate 401,304 of JAJTUV010001029.1, forward strand.
CAGAAGGACTGCTGAGAGAGGATCGCTGAGCCAACTCCAGTTCGGTAGACCTGGAAGGGGCTGAGAATGTGCTCTTCCAACAATTCCAGGGTACTGCTGCCACTGTGGAATGTTGGGGTCACTGTGACAAGGTGTGTTGTTTCAAATCCACCCTGTTCAATGTCTCCAGAGGCAGAAAATGCATCCCTGTCAGCCTGCCAGGAAGTGAGTTTTTGCCAGTACTGAGCTGGGTTCTGTTTTAGTGGCTAGAGTGAGGCAAGTTGGTTGGAGGAGAATTATCTCTATAACGCAGTATAGGGCATGAGCTAGGAATGTGTGTGTTCCCTGCATTGGCTGGTGGAGAGGCAATGACCGTGCTTCAGTATCTGCCCTTATGGAATGGGAATAATTAGGAGTGTGAGGCAGGTTAGCTAAGGAACCATTACCAGATGCTTGATCATTGGCCCATAGCTCTAACTGCATTCTGCTGGGTGGAGCCTGGGTAAGACAGCTGTGACCTTACTGTAAGCTATGAATGGACAGGGAACAAAATGCTCTTCCCACAAGGCAGCCTTCTTTAAAAAAAAAAAAAAAAGTTACATAAACTAAGTTAAAAACAAGGACCTTTTAAAAATGCCCTGACATGTCTACATTACCTCTGTAGAAACAACAAGGACCTGGGAAAAATATTCTTGGCTCTTTTTCACATGACCAAAGATAGATAATAAGACATATGAAACCGGATATATTCTCTCAATGTATTTGTTTTTGCTTAATCTAACTGTAATCATCACTTCTTTGCTTTAATAATAAAAATAAAAAGCACTTTGTTTGCACTTCTCTTGAGCTCAAACACCTCCAGTCTCCTGATTATCCCAATATGTCACATCTTTGGAATATCCTTCAACCCTTGGAGACTTAGCCTCTCTGGCTGCAGGGTAGGTCGACATTGTTCTCAACACTATATAATCAGAAGGTGCAGATGCTGAGCTGGGCACACAGTAGGGCTTCCCTAACTTACAAAGAAGCCCCTTGCTACAACACCCAGATCTTCAACCCTGTAGTCAGACATAGAATAATCTCACTCTCAAACCCTCAGGTTTAGAAAATGACTGGGTCTCAGATTCATAGACAGATACGGAAGGTATGATAGACTTGACTCCCGCCCTCCCAAAGAAACCTCTGTAAAAAGAATGTTGTTAAATAGACTCTCTTGAGAAGTGGGGAGATGACTCAGTGGATAAGAGTGCTTGCTATGAATAAAAGGGCCCGTGTTCAAACCTCTAGCATCCATGTAAAAGTAAGGCATTGCCAAGTGTGCCTGTGATCCTAGAATTGGGGACAGAGATGGGAAGATCCCCAGGAGCTCACTGGCTAGCCAGCCAAGCAGAAAAACTAAGCCTTGGGCTCAGAAAGAAGTTTTCCTAGTTTGTTTTCTATTGCTGTGATAAACACATGACCAAAAGCAACTTGGCAGGGGTAGGGGGATTACATCCTACAGCTTACCATCTACTTTAAAGGGAAGTCAGGGCACGGACTCCAGCAGGAACCTGGAGGCAGGAACTGATGCAGAACCATAAAACACTGCTTATTGGCTTGCTCTCATCACGTGCTCACTTTGCTTTCTTACAGAACCTAGGACCATTTGCTCAGGAGTGGCACCACCCCTAGTGGGCTGGGGCTTCCCATATAATTATTAATTGAGAAAATGTCCCATAGATTTGCCTAGAGGCATCTGATAAAGGCAATCCTGTAACTGAGATTCCCTCTTGCTGGGTGACTCTAGCTTGTGTCAAGTTGACAAACAAATACCCTACCTCTGATCATTGGTAACCAGTGGTATCATTTCTCAGCCTTTTGACTAAGATCAAATGTAAAAAATAGAAATGTAAAATGTAAATGTAGAAATGTAAAAACTAAGATCAAAAGTAATAGAGGAAAACACCCAATGTCCTTTAGTCTCTATATGCTCATGTGCATGCGTGCATATCTGCACACACACATGCACACATTGCTCTTTAAAGGTCCTCAAAGCCTTCACTACATCTGTTTCAAGGATAGAAAAGCAAATGGTCATAGCATTGAAGATAGGTTTTTATGGCCATGTAATGAACATTATAGAGGAACTTGCATATAATGTATATAGTAGTGGTTGGCATTTGTATTCCATTAGGATGTATCAGACACATAATTATCACATGTCATTCACACGACCCCAGCAATTATGTACTGTCATCATCCCCGTTACAGTTAGGGAAGCTGACACTGATGCAAGGTAAGCATTGACGATTGACCAGGGTATTGATCCATGCAGTCTGAAGCCAGAGCTCAGATCCGTATCTACAGTGATAACATTTTCCTTCTTCCTGACAAAAATGATCTTGAAGAAGCTCTGATCCTTAGTGAGCATCAGGGACAACATTCATAAGCAAGTCTGGGGGGAACATAAATGGGGCAATTAAGGTACCTAGAAAAATCCCAAAGGGACTTCAAAGCTGAAGTGGCACCAGAGCTGGCTGTTGAAAGAAGTGAGAGTCATTGCAGCAGGCAGAGGTGAGGGAGAATGTGTCTCCAGTGATACGAAGTATTCATGGGGTCCCTAAGACCCGGAGCCTTCTGTTTAATAAGCTTCAAGAGACAAAGGTTGGACTCATCTTCTATTGTCTCTGTGGGGTTTGAAGTGTTACTCTAACCAAGGCTGAGCTCTGCCAGGTAAGATTTTCTCACCAGGCATGCTTGCACGGTGCTGCCAAGCATTCTGCCTCATTGGCTTGAAATGGGAGACAAAGACTCTAGGGCAAAGTTCCAGGGGTCCTTGGCTCGAGCCTCCATCACTGATTTTAGCCATCTTCATGTGACAAAAAGACACCCATTCTTTCTCCATGCAGTAGTCTCCTTCTCTGCATGTCTTCATCAGTCCTATGGTCTTCTATAACTTGAGATAGGTTAGAGAGGTTTCATGGTTCCCCAGGTTTTATAACCTGTGGAAATCTGCTCTGCCGATATTTGTGATTTCTTGGTTCTGATCTCTCTACCTTTCTGGGTATTCAGTCTTTCTCCATTTCCCTTCTCTTCCCACCCCTACAAATCAGTGTTCTTTACTCCCTGTCACTGTCCCTTTGTCCTCTTATGGGCTCTTAGGAGATACCCCTATGAAACCAACCATTCCTTGCCTGACCCCTCCTACTTTCTTCCCTGTGTTTTCTGGGCTTTTCTTGTCATCATCTGATGGTCCCAGGGGAACCTTAGACTCAATATGCACCTAATGTAAGGACCTCCCCTATCACATCCCTCTCCTTCAGCTCACTCTTCCCATCCAGGACCAGGGAACTCATTCCAGGACCTGCCCCTCACCCCATCTTCTACTGTTCCGTACCCTTCTCTCCCTCATGTTTCTCGAATCCACTTCCCTTCTCCAAGTCTCTACTATCTTTTTGCGTTCTTTGACTTTATTATTTGGACAACAGCTGCCTCCCCCCGCTCTCATTGCTTCCAGACTTGTGCCTCTCCAAGGTAAAACTTCAGGTTCCTCTGCTCGAGAATCTCTGAGGGCCAATCGTCACCACCACCCAACCCCTAGCTCAGTCTAGTAAATAAGTGTGACCTGGTGTCACCTCTCTGTCCGCATCTCAGCATTCATCTTGAGATGGTATGACAAAGTAGCAAGCAGCTTTCTGTGCTGGCTCATGAGTTTTAGTTATCCCATTCCCTCTACGTAGAGTATCTTTCTCACTTTTTAAAAACTTGGTCCCCACTAATTCATGTTTAAAGAAGCAGCCCAGATATTTGGCTCTGGAAAACTTCCCCAATGCATCGAGTAAGGAAGGGCTCCCATGGCATCCTGAGCCTATCATCTCATAACAAAGGAATGAGATCATTGAGACTCTGTCTCTATTGTCAGACCCTTGTCAGCATCTTGGTCATCTTTGCCCCCATGTGTAATGCAACACCCAACAGAGAACAGACACCCAGTTATACTGTTCACCAGAACATAACACCCTCAGATAAGTGATCCTAACTTCTCCATTGACAAATGGTCCATTAGTGACGGCTGGTGCCATGGACAGCCCTGATGGCAGGAGAATCTGGATCACACAGCTCCCCATGTGCCACAGCATTCTTTCCCTGAAGCATACAGATCCTGAGATAGAGCTTGAGAGGATCAAACTCTAGTAAGGGAGCAATCTGCTGGGTCTGCAGAGGATGGAAGGCCCTCCCATGAGCTATGCCTTGAACTATTAATGAGAGGAGCTATTACAAATAAAGGGGATTATGGCAAAGAAAGGATTAGTTGGCACTGAGAGAGGATACTGGCTTCCCCAAACGGGTTCTGTTTGTATCTAGAGGAAAGCTTTCTGATCCCACTGTCCATTGATATGGTCAGGAACCCTCTTCCTGCCTGTCACCCTTGTGGCTTGTCCCTGGTTTTGCAACTGCAACCTTCAAATGGTGAACAAGGCAACCAGGGTCAAAGAGGAGCCTCTGTTGATCCTAATGGGAATCTAAACCTCAGAGGGTGGGGGACCCACATTTTGAACACCCACCTCTGGCCGATCCTCCAGCAAAACCAGTCAGGCTGGTTGCAATGTATTATTAGAAAGCCCACGTGCCTGACCTTGGAACAACAGAGACACTTGTTTCCCATCCTGGGGATCTAGCTTGGGTGATGGGGAGGAAGGCCATGGTGGGAGCAGGAGCAATCACCTCATAGGGTTTTCAGAGAGTGAGTTTAAAGCTGCCCCACCCCTTACATATATAGCTCCAGGGCCATGAAGAACCTTTACAAGGGGTAATGAGATTCAAGATGCCAACAAAGCACCTAGTATATGGCCGGAGAAGGAGTGCTTTCGAAATGCTAGCTCCTGACACAGGTGCTTCCGAATGACATTCACACAGGCTGAGACGTCTGGACAGAGATGATTGACACCTGTTGCTCCTCAGGGGGTTGGCCCAGCACAGTGAGGGAAGGGTGCTGTCCAAAGCCCCCCATGCTGATCCTTCAGAGCCTCTGCCCCACCTCTTGCTGAACATGTGGGTGGGAGGTGGAGTTCTGTTTCAAAGGAGGAATTTTCTAGACTGTGTGGGAAGTGATGTTCTTTACAGACTTTTCATTGTTCATCACTCACCTTTCTACCACCTTACCCTCCTTTTCTTTTCTTAACTGGAAAAGACACATCAAATTGGAAGATTGGTTCTTCAAACAACCCCTAGAACCAGCGTGCATGTCTTCCTAAACACTGTAATGAGTTGGGACCGACACTGAAATCTCCACCTATTTCATGGTGTGTGTGGTGGGGGGGTAGGATGGAGGAGGGACCACCAACACCAACAACAAAACCCTTTCATTTTCTCTCTTTTCACTCAGAAAGGTAAATGATGTCCTAATGAGGAAAGGCACTGGAATATAGCTGAGGAGCAGAAGGTGGCAGGTGGACTTGCTTCTTTTTATTGTATTTTACTTTAATTTGCCAGGGGTTATGCAGCAATAACCACCAGGGTCTCCTCTCCTGGCTCTCCTGGGAAAATGAGGGACCCCATCTTGCAGCCGGAGTTAGGCTGAAGTTGAGAGTTGGTGTGAGAGTACAGAGACAGTATGCCCACAGGAGAGCGTTCAAACACATCTGCCTGCTCGCCTCCAGCCCCTGCTCTCCATCCAAGCTCTGCAACTCCATAAACTGGGCTTAGTGTGCCTGAGCATCTCAGTTGAGTCCCCAGTGTGGCACACATAGTTTTCAATCCACAGCTGCCTTAGGAGGGATGAACCTTTCATCACAAATCACCTACCAGAACCTTCCCTGAGTCTGGGCAGTTGCTCAGGGCTGTTAAAGTTGCTTATTAACCTCTTCCTGTCCCAATGCTGGACCGGATAAGGGGACAAGTGTGACCCTGTGGCACAACTCACAAGTTCCTAGCACCTCCCAAAGACCCCATCCCTGTTCTCAATCTGGAGAGAGAGAGAGAGAGACAGAGAGAGAGACAGAGAGAGACACACACACAGAGAGAGATTACCTCCAAAAGATGATCTGCCCCAAGGAAGCCATAGCGAGGGAGTTCCTTCTCACAGTCCCACTGTGTGTGGGGCCAGATTCTGGTGAGTGGAGCTGCCTGCCTGCCGCTGCCCTCCTGGGTGTTGTGACTCACACTAGGTTCCTGAGTGCTGTCTTTAAATAGTGCAGGCTGGGAGGGGTGCATGTAGCTGTGGACTGCTCAGGTATGAGGAAACAGCTCTGTGAAACCAAGGCCCAGGGTTGCCTTTCTAGGCCCTGATCCATGAGAGAGTGAGGAGAAGTTTCCTGGTCTCTACCTCGGGGCTTGAATTCATACAGGTCGTTATCTTCCAATTGCACAAGGCACAAGAAAGAGCTAGCTAAGGAGGAATCCCAGGTGGCTGCAGGGTTGGTGGAACTGCTGGTCCCTGCTGGGTCACTCCTGATTGATCCCTGCTGGTGCTGACCTGAGACAGCAGACTGGGTTGTCTCTCACAAAGTCATTCTCATACATCTGATTCCTTTGGGACACCACAGTGAGGCCATGAGCTGAAGTGACAAGAACCCTGGCGTGCCACTGAATACCTCTGAAAAACCTAGGTGAGCAAATCTCTTCTGGTTTCCTTTCAGTGAGAGGGTGAGGGGACCTGGTCCCCTACCCCCATTTCTTATTTCAGTTTTGAGATTCCAGAGTTGTTAAGAATATATTGCACAGAAAATTATTCAAGATGAGTGGATTAGCATTCTGATATTTCATTGCAAGGTAGTTCTCTCTCTCTCTCTCTCTCTCTCTCTCTCTCTCTCTCTCTCTCTCTCTCTCTCTCTCTCTCCTGATTTTGAGATGGGTCTCACACCAACTACTCAGTGAGCCCTAAAAAGAGCAGCTCCACCTCCAATACTCCTCCAGCCACGACACGTCATCACTAAGGTCTGAGGAAGGTCCTGGAAAAAAAACAAAACAGCCCTGTAGACAGCCCTCTAGGGGAGAAGTCATCGGCGACAGGTACACAACACCCTGTAAGAAGGTAAGGACACTGGCTAAAGAAGCCCCCAGGCCACACAGTGGGAATTACCACCACAGGGATGTAGCGCTCTTCAGCATTCTGCCATTTCTGGAGAAGCAAACAGACATCACTCCAGTTCTGGCTGTGAAAAGGAAACAGTCAACGTATATTTTAAAATGGTGAAGGGCATTGTGGGGTGTGTGTGTGTAGACACAGAGAAACAGACAGAAGCTCTGATCCCTCTCCAGCACTTGAGGGACACACACTGTTCTCTGTGACTCTGCTAATGCCCCCACCCTGCTCAGTCATCCTCACTCTCCGTAAGTGATGGGCTTCTCTGTGACTGTGTCCTCTGACCACTTTTCACACAGCACCATGTCCCTAGAGTGCCCTCAACCACTGCTCTGCTTCAGCTGCCCTGTGTCTGGACTCCTGAACACCTGTGTCCTCAGTTCACGTCCTTTGAGCTCTGGCTCCACAGAGTCAGCTGCTGACTCAGCATCTCCATTAGGCTCTCCCTCAGAGACTCCATAACTAGACAACATCTGCATCTGCAGCCCCACCCCTCTTCCTCATCACAGATCTCAGAACACAGCAACTTTACAGACTGTGGCAGAGGCAAAGGGACTTGCCTCCTGCCCTCTGAAAGGTCAAAGGACTAAGCCTGCAAAGCGAGATTAAAAAGAAAAGATAAAAAAATTGATTAACATCCAAAAGGAGAAAGACATGCACAGGGAGACTCACAGGGGTGATTAGTCACTCACTTAACATTATTAAAAACCATCATGCCCTGTTTGTTATGAGGACAGTTCAGAGGCTCATAATGCTTATCAGAGGACTAGGAGATTTCTGAGTGGTCTCATTGGAATTTAAATGTGCAGAAGGGAAAGATATTATCTCCTCAGTCTTACTGACCTCGATGGGGCTTGACAGTAGGGGGAGAGGCAGCTCACTCTTAAAAGAGATGGGGAATTTTAGAGTTTCCACCCAATCTTGTGTGGGCAGAAGGAAGCTTTCCCTTTAGGTCACATGCTTCGTGTGTCTCCACACTCCATATTTGGGTGGTATCAAAATCATCACCCTTTCCTCCCTCTTCCCTTGCTCATCTCTACATCCAGCCATCTCTGGACACCCTCTCCTTGGTGACTTTGCTATGGTGGTTAGAACAAAGTGGCACAGGCTGGGCAGCCCAAACAACAGGGTTTTATCCCTTCTTGATTCTGAAGGCTTTAAGTCTGCGGATGATGTGCTGATGGCTCCATGTTTCCTGAAGCCCACCACAGCAGCTTGGGGTCTTTTCCAGAGTCTTTCTCTGCAGAGCTACTTCCTCATTTTATCCTCCTATCAGGACAGCAGCCATATTTAGTCAAGGCCAGCCCTAAAGGCCTCACTTGAACCTCGTGGCTTCTTTGCTGGCTCTGGCTCTGAGTGTGCTGAGATTCTGAGGTTCTTTAAGGGTCAAGCTTAAGGGTCTTTGAGAGAGATGATTCCAATGACAGTGTTCCCTTATACATCCAATTCCTTTACACATTCCTTTATACATTTTACTCTCCAACATGACTAGGCTCCCACTATTTTCCAGCTGACTTAGATTATTGAATTTATTAAAATAATTTAGTGGCTTGGGGAGATGGCCCAGTGGGTAAAGTGGTCACTGTGCAAGGGCAAGAGCCTGAATGTGAACCCCTGAAAGTCCAATGAAGCCAGACTCAGTAATTTGTATCTGAATTCTCAGTAATACAGTGACAATGGGAGAGAGAGACTGGAGAATCTCTGGAAACTCACAGCCAGATGACTTAGTGTAAATAGCAGCAACGACAGAGCACACACACACATACACATACACACATACACACACAGACACAGACATAGACACATAGACACAGAACACACACATATACACACACAGACACACACATACATACATACACACACACATACACACACATACACACACAGAGACATACATACACACAGGCACAGACACACACACATACACACAGACACACATACGAAATAAAATCAAAAGAAATTCTTTGTTTTGGGGTGAATGGGTGGAGTTGGAGAGATGGCTCAGCAGTTAAAAGCATCTTACAGTACCCAGATCCTGTGTTCTTCAGTTCCAATGCCTTCTTCTGATGCCTGTGGGCTCATGCACACACATGGTGAATATACATATACCCAGGTATACATACGCACATATAATAAAATAAATTAATTAAGCAATTTTAGTTTACAAATTGTCATTGTTCTGGGGGTGGGGGGCAGCCCCGAGGGGGCTTTGACACATTTCCGCAATGCAGAACTCTAAAATGCAGCTGTCTTCCCTCCTTTCGATGTGTGGACCAAGCATTTTCACGCCACTTTCTCTAAAGTGCCATGCTTTACCAGGCCTAGCAGCCTGGCTGTATGTACATCTCTCCACCTGGAATCCATCCCTGCCTTTTCCTTGTTTTATTCAGATCTGTGGTCTCCCTGCTCCCATGTGACCCCAGTGCTGACCTCTGAGACTCTGATTGCAACTGTTGACTTGTCTGTGGCCTTTACACCATAAAAATAGGAATGGCATCTTAACCTCCTTTGTATTTCACACTAACACAAGGCATGCACAGAACAAGTGATCATTAAATATGTGTGGACTAAACACATCTGTTCCTTTCACAGTGCACAGCCATGGCCCTGTTTCCTGTTTCTACATCTGTCTCATTGGAGTTACACAAGCTCCTGGAGGATAAAAACCATATTTTTCTTTGTCACCGGGTCCTAGCACCAACCCAGACCTAAAAGGACTCGGTAGCACTTGATGGATAGTAAGGGGGATGGACTTGGACTGTGACCCATCAATCAAGCACTTCCTGGAGCTGTCTGGTGAGCTGGATTGACAGTGTTAAGGGCAGAAGAGAGCATGCTGCGTTGGGAAAGAAGGTGCCATTTAGGCTTAAGCACAAAAGGGAAGAGGGAAGCAGAAATAATTTTTTTTTTTTTGAAATAAAATTCGTTTCCTTTTTATTGATCTCAAGAAAGAAAGTGACAGAGACAAATTGAATGCATGTGGACTCAAAAAGCCCTCTTGTGAACTTTTTAGATGATTCATGCAGCTGGGCTTCAAACTTCTCACCCAGTATCGTACATCTCCCTGTGCACCAGGCTTTATGTCTCCTGGGACAGCAGAGCCTGGCCGGGGCAGGAAGAGCATCCACACCTGTGTGAGGCTTTCACAGTTCTCACAGAAGACCCAGAGCTCACATGACCCTTACCACAAATAACCTTGGGAAGGAGTATTAGAACAGCGGGAGTCTAAGCCTCAGAGATGAACGAGTTGTCCAAAGCCAACCAGTTCGTATTTCCCTGGGTCTTACTTGCTGGTGTGTGTGTGTGTGTATGAAATTGAAATCATACTAACAAAATTACCAAAGATTTCAAAGTTCTTTTTTTAAAAAAATTATTTATTTCATGTATATAGATGCTCTGTCTTCACTCACACCAGAAGAGGGACTCAGATCCCATTACAGATGGTTTGTGAGCCACCATGTGGTTGCTGGGAATTGAACTAGGGACCTCTGGAAGAGCAGTTAGTGCTCTTAAACACTGAGCCATTTCTTCAGCCCCCAGATTTCAAATTTCTTGAACCTGCATTCTAAGACCAAACTTCTAACTTACCTACAAATTTTATCATAGTCTCAGGACATTTGCCTGGAGTTTCTCAAAAAAGCTGTTGAGGAGTCTTCTGCCAGGGCCCCTCAGATCATGCTTTCTGTATTGGTGCTTTTGAGCAATCTTGCCCCAACACTTGACCTTTGTAACATTAGTAGACGGAGTTCAGGGAGAGTACTTAGGCATCTGGGATGTCCTATGTGGCCACAAGCACTCCTCTGCCACCATATGAAGGGGATGACATGAGCCATTCCAGTGGAGATCCCTGAAGCACCAGCCCCCAGCCGATTGATTTCAGCCACACACACAATCTCAGGTGAGAGGAACCCTCCAGCTCAGCCTGGGTTACACAATGGAGAACAAAGATAGTGGCTGGTACCTTAGTACGACATTAGGGGCCTGTTGTTACTTAAGCAATAGATAACTGACACTCTAGTCTTTCATTTTACTCCTCTCTGCCTTCTGTCTGATATTCTCTGCTTCTGAAGCTACTTCCTGTGTCATTTCACTATTGCCAGCACACACTAAGTCAACCCCAATCGCTGTAGCGAAACTGGTATCTTGTTTCTAAATTGGAACTGTGCTAAGACATGCTATATACGCGCAAGGTTTGTTTTGGCTCATGTCTGCACAGAGGGGCTCACCTCATGGCAGCCAGGAAGGAGAAATGATTAAAAAAAAAAAAAAAAAAAAAAGACAGGAATACCAAGGCATGACAGACTCTTCACAGACATGCCTATTAACCCACCTCCTCCAGCCAGGCCTTTCTTCCTAATAGTCCCCTCTCTGAGCCCATCTATTGATTAAGCCCTCAGTGAAGTTTGAGCCATCAAGAAGCCTTTAACACACAAATCTTCAGGAGGGCTCTTAATAAGCAAACCACAATAGGGACCCTCAGCTGTCCAAAGCAAGAGCCCTACGTTTTAAGACATATTTCAGGCGCCCTTTTCTATACTAGTATAATTCAAGACTGGCTCTAAAAACAATACCTTGTGGTTAGCAAGGTGTGGTTGTTTGAATGAGAAATGTTCCCCACAGGCTCCGGTATTTGAACAGTAGGTTCTCCGTTTGTTTGGGGAGAGCTTAGGCAGCTCAGCACAGCCGTGCTGGAGGAAGTACATCGCTGGGGACAGGCAGTGAGATTACAGAGACACACCCTACTTCCAGTTTGCTCTCTCTGCTTTGCTGCCTGCATTTCAAATTAGAAGCTCTCTGGCCCCTGCTCCTGCCACCAAGCCTGCTGCTTGCTTCCACCGCTCCCCACAGTGATGGATTCTTACCCCCCCCCCCCCGCCATGACTGGATAGTACTGTCTCTCTGTTCTTTGTCATGATGTTTTATCACGGCAACAGAAGAGTAACTAGTACGCGAAGTTTTGGAATTTTAAGACGGTTTGCTAAAGGAGATCTTTAAAATGTATTTTTATTTGTGGTTGGCACATAGTACTTAAATGTATCTATTTTTATGGAGGGCAGGGTGACATTTAATACATGTGTGCAGTTTTAACTGATCAGATTGGGGTCACTGGGACATCTGTCACCTCGGTCATATGTCCTTGCTTTGTGTTGAAGATTTAAGATTATTTCTACTAGCTATTTTGAAACTACCACCAATTATTGTCAAGTGTATTTAGGGGAAAGATCTTATATTCAGCAGAGCTAGCAAGAACAGACCTTGTAATCTTATTGCAGGAAGCCCCAAAGGGTTCAGTACGGGTTGCTGTTACTTAGTCAATATTAAGGAGTTGGACTAGAAATATAGTCCATTGATAGATAGAGCAGTTGCCTAGCAAGCACAAGGCCCTGGCTTCAAGCCACAGTCCTGAAAAATTAAGGAACTATATTTCATTTGAGGGGAGCAATGTCTGAGGCAGACGCCATGCCTTCTCTCTATCTTCCCTTTCAGCCCAAGGCCCCAGACACAGACTCCTGGAAGCCACCCACAGGCTTGCCTGTTTGTAATTTTCTGTTTGTAAGCCTCACTAAGGCAGAATATACAGGAGCACAGACGAAATCTCTTATCAGCTGACTCCAAATTCAGTGCTATCCCATTAGGTCTCGGGGGACATTAGTAACTAACCACAGCTCTCTTTCCTGTCAGAATGAGGATAGTGCCCTGGAAAACAGCAACCGGGCATCTCCAAACAAGTAGTTGGAGGTGGCCATTGCGGCGCATGAGGTAGTAACCAAGCTGTAACAGAGCTGGCAGACACAGCTGGTGTCTGTTGGTGCACAGTCTTTGGCGTGAAGGTACTGGCAGGTTTGTTCCTTCTGAGGACTCTGGGAGAAGAGTCTGCCCAGGAGCAAGTGCTTCTCTCCTTATCCTGGAGGTGGTCTCCGTTCCTGTTTACAGTGTCCTCTTTGCACATATGTCAGAATGTTTCTCCTTGGTGTTGTAAAATGTACCAGTCATATTTGCATATAATCCATGCTGAAGATCTCACTGAAACATGCTTACTTCTGTAGCAAGGCTTCCTCCAAGGAAGGCCACATTCTGAGTTTCCAAGGAGGGAGGTGTTGTCAAGACTTCAATATGTCTTTTTGGTGGGTACCGAAATAGTTTCATTCCCTCTTAAGCTGTATGCTGAAATGAAATCTTTTTTTGCTTGAAAATTGCTCCAACCACTGAGCTACAACCACGAGACCTCCATATGCTGAAATCTGAACCCTCAGGGTAATGGGGTGTTGGGGGTGATTAGATCAAATCAATACCTTGATAGAAGAAGCCTCGGAGAGCACTCTCACCCCCTCCTCTCTCTGCCATGTGAAGAAAACGATGAAAGGTCAGCAGTTTCTATCCAGAATAGTCTCCATCAGACCTCCATCATGATGGCACCTTAGTCTTGGGCTTGGAACTCTCTGAGAAGTGAATGTTGTTTATGCTACCTGGAATATGGTTATGGCAGCCTAAGGAGGCAACTCAGAAGTGCACACCATTGCTCCAGTCTCTGGGGCGCCCTCTTTCCTCAGCAGCATCTAAGGCCTATGGCCAGAGGCTGGATAGGCTTTGGGTATTCATAACCACAGCTTTGGGAAGTTGCGTACCCACAGGAAGGACAACCAGAGCTGTGAACTGTTGCTGTCACTCAAAGGAGAACTAGTCTTACTGACTTATTGACAGAATTAGCCCTGTTTCTTCCTAGCCAATGAAGGATATATAGGTGCCACATATGCTCCTGATAGGATCTGGTCTCCCCGATGAGGTCACTCGTGGTTATGAAAAACACCTTTCCTGCCAAAGCCACTGAACTTTAAGAGTTGTTTGTTCTTGGCCTTGCTTCATTCATAAGTGTCACAACCTTCTCATATAGAAAAAAAAAACTGCTTTAACTATTAAGTGTAGTTCTGTTTCTGCCCCTCAATAGTAAAGCCTCACCTAGGAGGCTGTGCTGCAAGAAAAAGTTGCATATATCTGTAGTGGGATATTTTCCTGCTACATTTTCAATAAAGCTTGGTCACTGGGCAGTATGAAAGATAGGCATAGTGAGGAAGGGGAGGAGAGAGAAGGAGGTGGAGGAGGAGGGAAGATGGTTGTGGATGTACTCGTGTCTCTAGCAGTCTAAGGTAGTTATAATATCTAGGTTAGATAATTGGGCAACAATTCTAATGAGGGCATCTTGTTAATTGAGCATTTCCAAATATATAAATCTATTGGATAATCTTTTTCAGCATTAAAAGTCTTTATCCTACTGGGTACCTCGGGCATAGCAGAAATGGTCTGGGCTCAGCCGAGCATTGTGGACAACGTGGTGAATTGGCAGAGCCCTAGTTAGAGCCGAGGAGTATCAGGAACATGTCAGCTTCCTGGGAACAAGCCGGATCAGGTGCCGTTTTCTGAACATTACCCCTACATATATCCATGTGCAACTGTGCAGCAAACACAAGGGTAAATTACAGTGGCTCAAAGTCTAAGTATAATTTATGAATCTATGACAGGACTAGACAAACATAATAATTACCTCTGTAATCTTAGAACAGGGAAAGGCTTCCTAAACACAGCTCAAAATCCAGAATCCAAGATCATAGAGCAATGGTTTTCAACTTGTGGGTCAAGATTCCTTTAGAGTCACATAGCAGATATTCTGCATATCAGATATTTACATTTTGATTTATAACAGTAGCAAAATTACAGTTTTGAAGAAGCTACAAAATAATTTTATTGTTGGGGGTTGCCACAACAGGAGGATTGTATTAAAGGGTCACAGTATCAGGAAGGTTGAGCATAGTGATACATTACATAAAAACAAAAAGTAGTTCAGGAGAATTAACAAGAAAAAGACCTTAGTCTGGGGCTCCTGTCTTAGTTAGGGTTTTACTGCTGTGAACAGACACCATGACCAATGCAAGTCTTCTAAAGGTCAGCATTTAATTGGGGTTGGCTTACAGGTTCAGAGGTTCAGTCCGTTATTATCAAGGTGGGAGCATGGCAGCATCCAGACAGACATGGTGCAGGAGGAGCTGAGAGTTCTACATCTTTATCTGAAGGCTGCTAGCAGAATACTGGTTTCCAGGCAGCTAAGATGAGGGTTTTAATTAAGCCCACACCCATGGTGACACACCCACTCCAACAAGGCCACACCCACTCCAAGAGGACCACATCTTTCTAATAGTGCCACTCCCTGGGCTGAGCATATACAAACTGTAATAGCTGGTGTGCTGGATGACCTGATTCTTTATTCTTTACTTTACCATCCTGTGCTGACTTCTCATGCTGCCTCCAGCTTCAGCCCTCTGATTTGCTACCAGCATTGGGTCAGCAGCAGACATGACACAGAGACTCCAAACACGTGGGCACTGGTACTGGCTCACTGCTGGTATTTTTCTTTTTAAAATTTTTTTAACTGTCCTGTGACCACCCTGAGAAGGCTTTTGGCTTATCATGTGGCTATTTCTATCTCCTTTACTGACAGTGAAGGACAAGGCACTGGTGGAATACAGAACAACCCGTCTCAGCTGAGTCCACTTGAGCAAAACGTGACTACTATTTCAAGTTAATACTTTCTGAGGTGGCTTGTGGCACAGGAAAAGAAAATACCATTGATGCAATAAACAAAATGAGAACCAAAGACAAATGGCAGATGGAGGAAGCGCTCATAGCTCATTCCCTGAGGGGCTATTTCTCATAGAGAAGTTTCCTGTAATCCCAGAGAAAAATGGCTGAAGAATATGAGTTTACTGATCTTTATAAAGAAATCACAAATAGCATTCAAAATGTATGAAAACATAATCTCAGCCATAAGATTAATGTCAAGTGAAGCTAAGGGGATTTTAATGTCACAGACTGGCCATCGGACTGTACTAGCAATGTTACAGAGAGACGGGCACTCTCATACACTGAAGGTGGGATTGTAGCCAACAGGACAATTTGGTAATACCGTGACAATTACAAACACCCAGGTAGTTTTGTCTAGTGTTATTCTAGAAGTGTATCCTACAAATAGACCAACAAACCAAAGGCCCAACGTGATTCCCTTCCAAGTTTCCAATACCAAGAACCTGGTAACTTAAACCTCGATAAGGAGAGACAGATGAGTAAGTCATCTGCATTTATAGAATGCTGTGCAAATGTGAAAACAGGTAAGGAAGCTGCTGTGTACAGAGATGAGAAGCCAGCCAAGGTGTTAATGAATGAAGCCATTTGCAGAGGAACACACACACACTTGTGTTTGCTCCTGTCTGTCTCTCACTGTCTTCTAGGCACTGGTGAGATTTCGGTTTGCTCATACAATGCTCCAGTACATGGTCTGTTCTACTTCTCTCTCATACTCCAAATACTTCCCGTCCTTCCAAATCCTTAAGAAGCCCATCTTCACCTGTGAGAACGTTCATGACCATGCCCTTTGACATTAACCTTTTCAGAATTCTCCTTGTTCTTATCATTTGCATCCTGATATGTGCTTGGAATAATTCACCATCTTTTGGTGTCTGTACATTCCCTTATGTTCCTTATAGACAAGAATTAGCTTGATTCATCTCTGTAAACGAGGTAAACTGTATAAGCAGGCAAGCTCAGAGCTTAGTGCATAGAAAACTTTCAGCAGGAGAAAACAAAGATGGCAGCAAGAAACAGGCACTTGCCATGGAACTCCAGGCTCTGAAGGGTGATACCACAGTGGAAAGGGAGTCCGGAGATCCCGCAATAGCTCCAGGACAACAACAACAACAAACAACAACAATAAAGCAAGTCTTAAAAGTGGATTCACGAAGTTGGAAAGAAAGATGGCAGAACAGAGTCGCACA
Organism: Mastomys natalensis; assembly: GCA_021653895.1. Taxonomy (NCBI): domain Eukaryota; kingdom Metazoa; phylum Chordata; class Mammalia; order Rodentia; family Muridae; genus Mastomys; species Mastomys natalensis. Next base: position 418,167 of record JAJTUV010001029.1, read on the forward strand.
CGGCTGAGAATGCCAATTCTATACCCTTCACTGCTGCGTCTCAGCCAGCAGGCTGCAAGCACAAAGGTCATACCTGATAAGCTGTGGGGTGGTGGGCACCTATGCCAGGGAGGTGTGCAGCAGCCTGAGCTCCCAAAGAAACACATTATTATTGAGTGGAGCCAGTAGGCTGGCCTGCTAGCACATCAGTCATGCACTGTGGCCTGCACTGAAGACAGGTACATAGTGACCTGGAGTTCCAGCAGAAACTTATCGTTACTGAGAAGAGGCCATCCTAGACCCACCAGGGCAGCCCCTAACAAGGATCACCTCCATGTTTGCAGCCTATGCTGCTTGTCCTTCTGGGAGTCAGAGAGTGCAGGATAGGGGTGCTGTTTGTTCACAGGCTATAAACACAAAGATCCAGCCTGGTGAGCCTTGGGATGGCAAACATCAAGGGCAAGGAAGTGTGAGACAGCCAGGAGCTCACACAAAACCTGTCCCCAGAAGCCTGGTCTAGCTGCAATGTCACCAGGACTCTGGGCAACAGCAAGATATTTGTCAGGTCTCTGCAATTGTCTAGTATTTATGGTGCTTTAGAAACCAGAAACCTTGAACAACTCATTGCAATGAATAGTTGCATATAAACCCTCTTGAGCCAACACACTGCAGTTTGCAATGCCATTGCTATGAACAAATATGCAGTAGATTTATGGGAAAGATGGGGGGACAGAGCAGTGAGCATGTGGTGGAGCATGGAGAGAGTAGAGCTAGAGATGCCTTAAGGGTGATGGGTGTGCAGTGGACCAAGGAACATGTTGATGCTGGGTAGGACCAATAGGGTGATGTGTATCAACCTGGAGCTTGTAGAAATGATGACTGAAGACTCACAGTTGGAGAAAGAGGGAAATAGAAGGCTTGTGTGACAACCCCTATCCACCTGTCTCAAGAGTAACAGCCTAGACAGAAATCAAACAGAACTCTTAAAAATTGTGATAAGGATGCTGAAGTGTTGAAGTGAAGCTTTCCACAACTGGTGGCTTCTGGCAGAAGGACTGAGTTTTCTTTAAGGAGACTGACCACTGGGAATTTGACCATGCTCCAGTGAGTATATGGGCAACACAAATTGGATTTCTTTCTTTCTTTCTTTCTTTCTTTCTTTCTTTTCTTTCTTTCTTTCTTTCTTTCTTTCTTCTTCCTCCTCCTCTTCCTCTTCTCTTCCTCATCCTCCTTCTCTTCCTCCTTCCTCCTCCTCTTCCTCCTTTTCCTCATCTTCCTCTTTTTCCTCCTCCTCTTTTCTCCTTCTCCTCCTTCTCCTCCATTTTGTGGGGGAGGACACAAAGGTTGGGGGTAAGCCTGGGTGAACTGGAAAGTTGTTGTGATCAGGGTGCATATGTGAAATTCACAAATAAAAATATTATGGAAAAACATCTTAGGGTTTTATTGCTGTGAAGAGACACCATGACCTCAGCAACTCTTATGATGGAAAACACTTAACTGGATCTGGCTTACAGTTCAGTCTAATCCATTATCATCATGGTGGTGGGCAGGGAGATGTGGTGCAGGAGAAGAAGCTGAGAGTTCTACATCTTGATCCATAGGCAGCTGGAAACAAGCTTGAGTTTATGAGACCCCAAAGTCTACCCACTGGTCACCCAACTCCTACAACAAAGCCACACCTCCTCATAGTGCTACTCCCTATGAGCTATGAGGGTCATTTTCCCCCAATCTATCACAAAACAAAGAAGAAAGAAAAGAAAGAAAGAAAGAAAGAAAGAAAGAAAGAAAGAAAGAAGGAAGGAAGGAAGGAAGGAAGAAAACAGGAAAGAAAAGACAAACTCTCAGCACATGGTAAATCTTCAGGTCTTCCTCACAGCCTAACTCAATGTCCTGTGCCTGCTATCTGCTGTGCTAGTTTATTGAAAATGTTGGTGTTCTGAAGGATAATTCAACATAGAATAGGGAAGGAAACTGACTTGCATCTAGTTATATGGATTCAGAAGTATCAGCCCAAAGTAATCAGAGTTTGTGTCCTAATGGAAAAATGAGGTGTCCCACTCTATGAAAGCCTCCCATGACTAGCAATATACCCACTTGCCAGTGTACAGCCTTACAGATGGGTGACTGAGGACACATCTACCCAGTCCAAGTAGATAATGGCAGGTAGAACTCAATGGTTGTGGAAAGACCCTTGTGAGTTCAGATCCACAAACATCTTGACTGAGAGAGTCCTACTGTGTGTCATAGATTCCCACATACTTATTCCACTTGCCTTCCCAACAAGCCTTGGGGTTGGGAAAATCACTCCACCTTACAGACATGAAATTTCAGCATTGACTGATCATCAATCAGTAGATTGTTGGGGTGCCAAACACCTCTGGATGTTGCTATATTCCCCAGTTGCTGCTTCTAGAGGCTTCAGTGAAATGCATAAATAGCTTAAATACAAACATAGAAGGAATCCTAAGTTGGCTAGACTGAAGGATAAGAGCCATCCAACTAGGAGACAGAAGGAAGGAAAGGGGGGAAGGAAGAATGAAGGGGAGGAAAGCAGGTTACAATGGCTGCTTGGAAGCTTTCTACAGGGTCAGAAATGTAGGACAAAGTGACAAGCTCTCTCATTCTTCCCTGGACGATGTCATAAGAATCTGGGGTATACATAGACACTGTTGACTTTCTCTCTTCTGTCCTCTTTCCCGATGTGGGTCACAGCTGATTTTGAACCCCTATTTATTTCTCTCTTGTCTCTTCCACATACTACTATTCATGCAAACCTGTCTCATGGCCCGAGCCAGGTGAACATGGATGCTTACAGGGTGAAGTGAGTCAATCATTGTCTTCCATAGACTCACACGTCACCATGTCGCCACCATCAGGACACATCTTGGTTGTTTCTTCTACAATACTGGGGATTGAATCCAGGGCCTTATACATGCATCATAAGCCCACTTTCATTGCTAACCCTTACCCAATATAACCTAGTTAAATATTAATTTTGTGTGTTGGGGGATAGGCAAGATGTCATGTTGCCCATTCTGTTTATAAATTCAATGTTTTGGGGCTGGCCTTGAACCCCTGTTATCATCCTCTGAGTGCTGAGATTACAGGCATGTCCATCTTGGTTAAATCTGAATTTTAAGAAATAATTAAATTGGGCATGTTTCTAGCCCCTTGGAGAGTAAAAGGAATAGGTAAACAACACATAAAAAAAAAAATAGGTTCCTGGCCTGGCTAACCTTTGAACCCTTCGACAAATTGGCAAAAGTTGGGCTTAAAGACAGGGAAAATAGAACATGAGAGACTTAGCAAATGGCATTCTTTCTGGTATGGCTTTCACTCTCCCTGGCAAGTTCATCTACTCTGTTGCTGCCTCTGCTGATTGCTTTGTTAATACTAGAACCATGTTTTTGGAAACTGTCCAGGCTTTCAACATCACAGGGAGAGTAGGGAGGCACCAATTTCATGGTCTAAGTGCTGCCAGGTTCTCAGCCTCTTTGGTGTGAAACAATCACTGTTGATCTGCTCCAGCCTTAATGTGTAAGCCCTTTAATATCTATTTATTACATTTGTTTTGTTCCTCTAGTGAGCTCTGACTAATAAAAATTATCATAACTGTTTAGTAAATCAACACTTTTTTAAACAAATTAATGTTACAGTTTGAAGTTGTTTTAAATTTATCATCATTGCCATCATCACCATCACCGTTAGTGTGTGTGTGTGTGTGTGTGTGTGTGTGTGTGTGTGTGTGAGCCCGCCCATAAAGGAAGAAAAAAAATCTCAAATTCCTGGTAGTTGAGTTACAGGTGGTTATGAGCTGCCAGATGTGGTGATAACTAAACTTAGGTGGAACTAAACTTGGATCCTCTAAAAAAGCAGCAAGTTAAGATGGTTTTTAACCACTGAGCCATCTCTCCGGCCTCATGGTTTGATTTTAAATTTGCATCTAAACTCTTGTGTTAAAGTCTTAGCTCCAAAGTATTCAGAAGTGGAACTTTGGGGAAGTGATTGAGTCATGCAGGGTCTGACCTCATGGATAGATTACTCCATTTGTAGATTTATAAATATGTCTGGGTTATGGATAGGTAGTGCAAACTTTAGATGATGGGACTTAGTTGGAGGTAGGAGGTCCTTGACTCCCTGTCTCTCCTCTCCCACATACCCTCCAACTCCATTCCCAGGCACTACAAGGTCAGCAGCTTGGTCCCACCATGTGCTCCCTGCCATAAAGATCTGCCTCACCCTCAGCCAGGAACAACAGAGCCAATGACCACACACTGAAGCCAAGAGTCCAAGTCCATCTTTGCTCCTTTAAGTTGTTTATACCTGGCCTCTGCACATGCTTGGCTTCTAGGGAACTAGAACTAGGGAATTGATCTTGAAGCACTTGAATTCCCATAGGTATAGATGAAGGATTCATGTGGTAGTACATGGTTGTAATCTCAGCACTCAGAAGGCTGAGGCAGGAGGATGACCTCACTATGTGCTGTGGCTGCACAGCAAAACACTGTCTCAAAACAAACAAGAAGACTCAAGTTGCTCATACCGAAGGATCCATGGCCAAACGGACCGCTCGTGAGAGAAAAGCTAAGTCTTTCTTTCCTCCTTAGTAAGAAGTCATCACATTTGGGACAACTAATAAACATTAACCTGTTTTCAAGTTTCTGGAGTCTGAGGACACACTTTCTATTGTTTCATTCCAGGTTGGTCACACACTGTAGTCACCGTCATTGGCACATGGTCTGCAGCTTTCTTCCTTCTAGTCTCAAGGTATCCTACACACCCCCAGTTAAAATGAGGTCAATGGCAAACAATCAAAGCGATAAAAGTCCCTAAGAAATGGTGGAGTCGTTAGTAATTGGGGGCCGGGGCGACTGTTTTAGAAACTTGTCAGGAAGTGGGTACCCAGGCTGACTAAGCTAAGCAAACAAACTAATGAGCTGGTGGGAAACACGAAGCTGAGCTGGAACATCAAGCTGAAACCATGGTTTCAGGTGACTACGGTATTTGTCACTCTCTGGAATTACAGGTTTGGAGCAATTTCTTGTTTTCCCTCACAGCCAAGGCTGATGACCTCTGCCAGATCCCTGTAAATCATTCTCTTCCCCCAGCAACAAAGCTCATAGATTATTTTCTCGCTTTGCCATTCATGAGCTCCAGGAAAACAGACTGCAAAGTAATTCAACCACTGCCATCCCCCTGCGTGGTGGCTACACTTAGATGAGAGTGGCCATTTGACCCAGAAAGAGTGTTGCCCAGTAGCACCTGTTGCTCACAGTTAAAGAAAGAGGCTAGCAGGCTTGACAGGGGAGCTCCAGCCAAAGATTTAGGAGGTCATTGACGGGACACAGAGGTTGTGTGACCTTAAAGATGCCCTTTCAGTCTCCTCTGCCTCAGTTTCTTCATCTGCAAGGTTGCACTAGTAAAGAGTGTTGTACCCACTTATTTGATTCTAAAGGTTTGGTTTTTTGTTTTTTATTCAAATTTGGCTTATGTATGCACATGTGCATGTGTATGTGCAAGTGCATTCGTGTGTGTGTCTGTGTGTGTGTGTGTGAAGCCAGAGTTCTATATCCAGTGTTTGCCCCTATCATTTGCCATATATATGACATATATGTGACATATATATATGACACATACATACATACACACATATATATACAGAGAGAGAGAGAGAAAGAGAAAGAGAGAGAGAAAGAGAGAAAGAGAGAGTCTCTTACTGAATTTGGAGCTCACACGTGCAATAGACTGGCTTACAGGTAAGCCCAAAGAATCTTCTATTGGATATGTCTGCCCTGCCCTCCAGCAGTAGGGCTATATGTTTGTACCACTTTGCTTATCTGGGTGGCTCTGGGGATCTGAGTCAGGTCCTCATGCATGCCCACTCTACCCACTGAGCTATCTTCCCAGCTCTGATTCTAAACTTCTTAAACCAAACTAAGCCAGTACCACTTTTCTGTATAACCCTCACTCTGCTACAATGGCCTATTTTATAGTTTGGATGGTGGGGCTTACTGGCTGATTAGAGCTTTCAAAGCAGAAGTCATATAGAATTGTGTGACTCAGCCTATGTGGCTGAAGAGTCAGCAGGCTGAAAGACAACACTTTCATTTTCTAGGGTTTGATTTGAACACCCAGGTCCTACGACATCTGAGGGAACTGCAACTGAGTCTCCAAGCTCAGAGCTCTGAGAAGGTTTGGGCCTGTGACTCAGGATTTCCAAAGGTCTGAGCCTTTGCTGCCTCTGTGCTTGGAACTGTCTTACCCTTGTTTGGGCCTTAGAAGCCTCCTCAATCCCACTCCCTCACGCCCCTAACTAGGGTAGGGTTGGCACCCTCTTCTCCTTCCATAAGCATCCACTTACAACATGCACTGAGTTGTAAGACATTGCTTTGTAGTGTGGCGAATGTTGGTGCCCAGGTGTCTTTCTTTCCTGAGGGCTGATCACACTGTGTCTGACATCACATCCTTCAGTACACCAGCAGGGAACTTTGCTTGCAGACAGTGTGTGAGTTTATAGAACTGATTCTGCCCTGTTTTACCCCTTGTGTAATCATGGACACTCACCCTAACTGTTCTGTCATGGTGGTACTGTGACAAGCTGCTCCAATCTCTTTTCAGAAATGAAGGAATCCACTTAACTGCTTCCACTGCAAGTGCAAGAGACTCTGGCTGTCGGCCCACTACAAATTTCCTTAAAAACCATCCCTTGACCAAAGCCATGTTCCCTTCCTTGGGCAAGCTAAGATCTTTGTTGGCTGATAAAGATCCAAACAAGTCGCTTCAACTTGATCCCCCTCTACAGGCCACCTCAGCTTCAGGGGTTCCTAGGAAATTAGCTAGGGCCTTCATCAAGACTGGACCCCAGTCCAGCTTTTCCCTTTGTGGTGGTTGATCCTAAGAGCATCCCCATACGCTGTACATGCTATAGCACATGTACCATTAATACTTAACACAGATCAGTGAGCAGAACCAAGATCATTTTCACACCAAGTCCTCCTGGGTCACAATGGGAAATGTGTTCAGATGGCCAACAGCACTTAGGACTAGTGGAGACTGGGGATTAACCGTGATGAAGGTGATCAAATAGACAACTGAATGCCAGTCAGCTGCTTGAGGTCTTGTTAAATGTCCATTCGTGAGGTTCTGGTGTGCAACATCCGGAGAACACATTAATTAAATTATACCAAGGAGATTCATTGGTGGGTAAAGTGTGTGCTGCAGAAGTATGAGGACCTAAGCTAAGACTTCCAGCACCCACACAAAACCAAGGCATGGTGCCACATACCCAGAATCCCAGCACCGGGAGGTAGAGACAGGAAGACATGGCTAGCCAGTCCAACTGAAGCTGTGGACACCAGGTTCTGTGAGAGATCCTATCTCAAAACAACAGAGTGATTGAGAAAGGCACCCTAAATTGACCTCTGCCCTCTACATGCATTTACATTGGTAAGCAAGTTCCCCCCACCACATGCACATGTAGGCATACCACACTTACATACATAAGCAGAACAAATAAAAATTTCAAATACCTATGGCAAACTCAAGAAAGCACAGATGCATCCATCTACTTATTTTTTTAAAGGAGTTTTCTTCCTTTTTTTAAAGATTTATTTTATTTATTTATTTTGTATGAGTACACTGCTGCTCTCTTCAGACACACCAGAAGAGGGCATTGGATCCCATTACAGATGGTTGTGAGCCACCATGTGGTTGTTGGGAATTGAACTCAGGACCTTTGGAAGAGCAGTCAGTGCTCTTAACTACTGAGCCATCTCTCTAGCCCTCATCTAGTTATTTTCTGGTACTGGGGATGGAACCCAGGACCTCAGACTCACTAGATAAGTGCTTTACTCCTGAGAAACACGACCAGCCTGCAGATTTGTTTACTGTTTCGGCATCTCACTTACTTTTAAAAAATACCTTTATTGCTGCTATGGTAGCTTGAGCTTTCTGGTCTTAGCTGAACTATTTCAATATCCTTGGCTTAGTTCTCTTATTATTATTTTCTCCCTGTAAGGCAGTCTAGAGAACCTAGCTAGATTGCTTTTCTGTAAACATAAACCACCAGAGTATTACTCTCCCTTCAGGACAAAGTCAAATTTATTTTTATTCTCGTCCCTCTTCTCTGTCTAGTCTTCATTTTACCCATGCCATTCTTTTAAAATAAGACTTATTGTATTTTTCATTATGTGCATGTGCATGTGACTGTGGGTACCCAGGGCTGGGAACTGAGCTCAGGTGCTCTGCAAGAGCAAGTGTTCTTAATGGCTGAGCCATCTCTAGCCTCACCTGTGCTATTCCTGAATGCACATAATTTCCTTGCTGGATAGTCCTGCTCCACTGATACTTGTATACTTATTGGACTTTCAGCATTGCGTCAGCTTGTCAAGAACTACGCTTTTTACCTGGAGCCCTGACCTGTCTGCCCATCCTAATGTAATTACCCTTACTTCCTGGACCTGCTCTGGAAACACCTTCAGTCCCACCAAACCTTGCAGTGAACACTCCGATGACCCTTCACACTAGCCCTCCACCTTACTTAAGCCTCTAAGTGTTTATATTTAGGTCTCTTACATTCAACTGAAATTTATAGGCATCTTATACATGCCCGTTTCTCACCTCTACTTCTAGATTATGAGTTCTCAGCGAGCAAGGCAAGTCCAATCCATCTCTGTCTGACCCTGAACGATTTTGCACTTGAAAAGTCAACTCTTTTTTTTTTCAACATTTGATTTTTGTATGCTGACTCAGAGACAAAGGATTTCATCGGGGAACCTTCAGCTGACACCTCCAGTTGGCGATTCCAATTATAGAAAGCCCTGAGAAGCCACTCCTATTTGTTTTCACCCCATTAGAAAATTCTTTGTGTTAATCCAACATTTTGTCCTACGACTCATTAAGTCAAGCTATGTTGAAAGCAATTTAATTAAAACTCTTGTGATTTTGCAAGATTGCCAAAAATTCTAGACTCTCTAGGCAGATCCCTGGGTTATAAAATGCAGCATTTCCAGACATCAGTGTAGTAGCCAGCAACTTGGCAGCTCAGACTTGCTCAGCAATGAGATTCTGAGATGTTAGATGTGTCCGTTCCCCAACCCCGACCCCCACTCCCATATTGGTTGCAGTCTCTTGGTTGATAGATTTGACAAGTACAGCTTATAGCCTTCAAACTACAGTCCCCCCCCCCCACAATAAAATAAAAAGTGAAGCAAAGGTTAAATGTAAATAAAATTTAAAAGTTAAGTAAAAACATATAAGCTAGTTATTTTTACTTGTCTTGGAGAATTTTCTTTTGTAGCAGAATAGTTGGATGGTTAGTGGTGTGTACTATTTAGGCTTGGGCTGAAAGAAGAGAGCTAATGTGGTCTAACTGAAGGGTGTCAACATTATGGTTCTAAGTAAGTGCTGGAGCAGCAATAAAGACCCATTGTGGGGAAGTCCTGGTTAAGACACTAAACTCTCTGGCATGGGCCCACAGAAGCACCCCTCCGCCCCCACCCCCACCTCCACCAAACACATCCCTCCCTGGCTTCTCTTTGCTTTTTATAAAACACAACAGTGGGATCTGATAGTCCAGCTGGGTGAACCAGTCACCTGGCCAAGGGACCACCCCTCAGGAAGAAGGACTGCCTCTAGGAAAGTAGGGTCACCTTAGCCACATGAAAGAAAAAGGTGCAGCAGTCATTCTTTTAATGAGAAACTGTCTTTTCCTTCCCACCATTAGCACACTGTTTTCAGACTGCCTGTAGGTTGTTTGTTGTATCTGCCCACCTGAGTCGGGACTCCGCCCTGCTTTCTCTTTTGTTTTTCTGTCTCTTTCCCCTGAATGCTGGCCAAAGCTAAAAAGTTTTTCCTGATACTCTGGGCTTCAGTTTTGTTTGTTTGTTGTTTGTTTTTTCTTTTTATCTAAAGTCCCACTCCCCTGCCATGTGACTGCCTTCCTGCCACCATATGACAGATGGCCATGGCCTGGCTACTCAAACAGCATGCTGGCTTTTTTCTGCTTTCCTGCATGCTCCTCTCACGGCAGCTGCTGAGACTTACAGTTGTTCTCCCTGGAGTTTTTCTTTTAAACTCTAATAAAAATGTTACTATATTTCTGAGTCCATTGTTACCTTCTTTTATTAATGAGACTAAGAACCCCAAGAGGGGGGCCCCAATTTCCCCAGTGTGGTCAGCAGAATTTGTTGGTTGTTTTTAGAATTCTTGATCAAGATTCTTTAGGAAAACATGTGTTATCTCTGTAGGCAATGTTGGCTTTATTAATTGTGTTGAAGATTAAAAAGAAAACAAACTAGTGGTCAATAGGAAAAGTAAATTAGATCCCAAAGTGAGGGGCCTCTCCCTTTTCGTGTTGCCTTAATTTTCTATCTTTCTTTCTAAAGCTCCAACACTGGAAGGAAGATCGGCATGTCCTATTATTTAAAGTTTTAGCACAAACTCAAGCAGATGGTCTTATTTTACAAGTTCAGTGGTCCACTTAGGCAAAACTTAAGCATGGTGTTCCAGAACCTCCCTCTGGTTTCCCTCAGCTCTGACTCCTGTGATCCCTGTTAAAATAATTCAGGCAAGACACGAGTATAGTGTAGAAGCCAGGTAGTGGATTACAAAGTAAAGTAGGTGTTGTGATGACCCGCATTTTGAGAGGCTTTATACTATTTCTAAAGTCGATCAGATAGCTTTCCTGGGGAGGAGGGGAGGGTGGGGATGGGGAGTGGGGGATTCCTGTCCAGCAGATTGGGAGACTCAGTCTTTTGATCAGAAATCATATAACAGAGCAGACTAAAAATAATTAGAGAGAAAATAGAAATAAAATTTTAAAAATAGCCATGCTTTACCAGGAGACAATAGCTTTCCTTGATGGGCCTCAACGAAGCTCTCACCTTCCTCCCTTTTGTGTAAACTATAGCTATCATTTCATCTGGTATTTTAAATTTTACAAGAATATCATATATGAGTACAATGATTTTTTTTGTCATGTCTGCTTCTCTCTCCCTTCTCCAATTCCTTCTACATCGATCCATGTCCCATCTCAAATTCATGTTCTCTTTCTTCTGCACACACACATACACACACACCTACTGAGTCCACTTAGTGTTGCTGATACAGACATGGATGTAGGGCTGACCACTCGGGTGTGGGCTCATCCCTGAGGAAAACTGTCTCTCTCACTCAGCAGTCACTGACTGCCTATAGGTATTCACCAAGGGTGGGCCTTTGTGACCCCTTCCCTATGCTTGCTTTGAAGTTAACTGGTGTGATGCTCTTGTGCAGGTCATGCTGAGAGTTCATGACTGCAACATGGTTGTCTTGTCCAGAAGACACTATTTTGCAGCAATCCTCCAGTCAGTCCGTTGGTTCTTACAATCACACTTCCCCACCTGCTTCCATGATGTTCTCTGAGCCCGGGGTTAGAGGTTATGTTATAAATGTCCCATTGGGGCATGGCCACTGTAGACTCTTATTCTCTGTACTTTGACTGGCTGTGATTTCCTGTTATAGTCTCTATCCACAGTAAACAGATGAGAGCTGAGAAAGTACAGTATTTCGAAATCGAAAGAGAGGTGGTTGCAATGCCCTCCCCTGTCTGTGATTTCAAATTCTAAGGAGAGACAACGGTTACACTTCCCCTATTCACTTCACCTATCATTATTTTTCACTTGCAAAATGAGTGTGTTAACAGGTGCTGTGAATGAACTGTGTCAGGAATAAATAGGACGTGTTCTCTCTCCATATTAGAATTGATTGAATGACTAGCAGTAAGTTCACAAGCTATATTGGTTTATTGGCTGCAATTTGCCAAATAGTCCCAATTTCCTTGATATCTGGCCAAGGCAAATATAGGTTCTTTTACTCCAATAGTGGCTACTGAATGTGACTCTAAGACGCTGCCTGCCTGTTTCGCTTCTGCCTTTGGGGGTCTATAGGCATCGTTGTGCCACTAGGCAGAATAAAAGGAACAAGCTTGTCCAGGCAGGGTGGGTTTACAGGAACACAGTTGGCTTGAGTGCTGGGGAGAAATAGCCTCTCCAAGATGGTTTTCAGCGTTACAGCTCTCTTTACTCCAGGTAATAAAGGCTATATAAACCTTGGGAAGTTGGTAGGGGTTTTCAGGAGGGTGTACTCATTGGCTGAGGCTGAGGTGCTGGGAATGTTTCATTTGTATGAAGAGGAATTCAGGTGCTTAAACCTGTAATTTGACCAGCAGGTTAGGTGACTACCTCTAGGGAGAGCGTGGAGGTGAGATCAGAAGCTACTGCACTGTGACATGCAGGCCCAGAACAGGGAGGAAGCAACCATACTTCTATTGGTCTCAAGATGAAATTTTTGGACTTTGGACATGTCTTGACCTTACTCTTGCTCTGGGCACATCCCTCTACCTCGCCACCCTCACCCCCAGTCCATGTCCCCACATATTATATATCACATAGTAAATCTATCTACATGTTTGTACATAGGTAGGTTAAAGAGGGCGACAAAAGGGTTAAGCAGGTTAAGTAGGGTGCAGAGTAGTTGGAAGAGAGCCTAAGAAGCCTCCCTGAGACTCAGAAGCTGAAGCTGATAGCGAGGTGAAGGAGATCTGTGCTGGGTACTGTCTAGAGTCAAGACACAAGGTCAGAGTTGAGCCGAGCCTTGAGTAACTTGAACAGCAGTAGCAAAGGGTGAGCGAGGAAGCCATACAGGGGAAGCCAGCTCCAGATGGATGAGCGGATGAATGGGTGGATGACCATACCAGTGGTGGACACAAAGCTGAGAGCGACCGCCCCTGGAACACTTGGGAGTTCTCTGATGGTTGGTTCCTCGATGAACACACGGATGGCCAGATGACAGGTCAGGGGGGTGGGGGGGAGGGGTTAATCACTGCAGTGTTAGGAGCCCTTCTCTTTATGAAGTCCTGGTGAAAGTGTCACACTCTTCCTTGGTCTGGTGTGTGCAAGTTCTCAGGCCTGGTTTTCCTGATATGATTTTAATAATGTCTGGTTTATATGATTCCACTTTGTTTTGATAAATTTATGAGGTGGCACCCATTGAACTTTTAGGGATTGAACTATCAGGGTTGTACTGGATAACTGGTGCATTTACATGCCCCAAGGTACAGAGTCACTCTGCTTCTGTGGTTACACTCAAAATTGAGTCAAAGGTTGCTTACAAAACAGAGTCTCTCAGGTCAAGCCTGAAGAACACAGTTTTACAATATCAGTATAATTTAACGAGTAACTTAGAGCAAAGCCCAATGTGGTCTCAATACAAGGACATAGATCTGATTTTCAAGAAAAACACAGAGCAAGTCTCTGACCTACAGATCTGCAGGTCAAAGAGGTCAAAGGTCACATGTAGTGTAAGGGTCCATGATTCTCTGAAGAATGACACCTTGGACTCAAATAGTATGTAAACGCAAAGAGTGTTTTATTCTGCAGAAATCCAGCATGATGGGGTCTCCCATTACCAAGATAGAGAGACACCAAAGTGAGCTCACAGGCCTGATTTAAAGCACCTTAGGGGAATCCCAGGGTAGGTGGGCTTTGTCTAACCCTATCTCTGAGGACATTCCATTACTGGGGTATTGGAGGCTGGCTGAAAACTGCTGACCCATTGTCCCTGCTTCAGGCAGGACTTTCTTGGGGCAGTTTCTGACTAGTTGCCTGAAGCCTGGGTTTCTAGGCCTAATCTCCTGAACTGTCAGCCTGTCTCATCATCGGGACACAGAACTCTGCCAAGTCTGGGGATCTTAACCGGACACCTGTATAGCCCCAAATCTTTCCTTTGGAAAACAGGGAAAACCTTCTTTGACATGAGTAGTCAAACCCCACTTTCCTGACCCCTGCCTTGATTGAGGCCCTTTCTTTCTCCAGTGTCCACCTACAGGTTTAGTTTAGAACAGATGCCAAGGAGCTGGTCCACCAAGGCCCACAACAAGTAGACTCCTGAAGCTTCGGGCCTACCTTACAAGCTGTTAGGAAGGAGTCCATCTCTATTACCTTGAGGTTTCTGGTACTTGGCTAACTACCCAGCAGTTAGACAAGTGCACTGCTCCTTCCAAACCCTAGTCTCTTTGAACGATGGATGCTGTTGTTTGACACGGGTGAGCTTTTAGAAACCATTTTTCTGATAAAAATGGTTCAAAGGAGTTCATTATGTTTAACACACTCCCAGGGCCCCATTAGTCACATAGTAGCCTAGGCTCTCTGGAAGCATTTCATATTGCCAATAAACACCATCCCATGGGACCCTGGCCCATGCTAAAAGTCAGATATTGGCCAGAATCCCTACATTCCCTTTGATTAAGGGGATATTTAAATTAGAATCTCTTTCTGTAGGATTTTTTCACTCATTTATTGAACATCTTTAAAGCCAGGCAGACTCATTGCTGAAGAGGGAGTATGAGGTTCTACATATAAATAACTAGAAAGAAACGCTTGTTGGGCACGCTGTCAAATGCCAGCGATGCAGCTGCGGGCAAGCATGAGGAAGGGGCTCGAGCTGAAGAACAAAGCTTTTGCCTCGACGACTACAAACAATGTGCTTGCAGTCAAATCTAATCAGAGTAGTAACTTTTCAACATACAACTAATATAAAAATTATTAATGAAAGATTATCGATGGGAAAAATGAAAGAAAGGAAGAGAGAGGGAAGAAGCAAATGGATGGTACAAAAATGGCCCCAAAACCCTGCAATTGATTGACTCGAATGTATCTCCATTATATAATACACTCTGTATTCTTAAAAAAAACACTGTTCTTATGGTAACTCCCATCTACACACATAAAACACAGAGAGGCATGCATACATACACACATGCACACACACACACACACACACACACACAAGAACACACAGCATACATACACAAGCAAACACAACAAACAAAACAAACCACCATAGAGTTAAAAGGATCAAGTTTCCTCTAGGACAGTAGTTCTCAACCTTCCTAACTCTTTGACACTTGAATACATGTTGTGTGACCCCCCAACCAGAAAATTATTTTTGTTGCTACTTCATAACTGTAATTTTGCTTCTGTCATGAGTCATAATGTAAATATCTGATATGCAGGATATCTAATAGATGACCCCGAAAGGGGTCTCAACTCACAGGTTGAGAAACACTGTTCTAGGGTTCCACTGTTCCTGTCCCCAACTCCCCCCCATGGCTGTGTTATTGCCCTAGGCACAGAGCTCTGCTTCCTTTCTTGATCGTATGAACTAACCCCGGCATGGCTCATTCTCTACTGCTGACTGCTCTAATACCTAGGTATACTACCTGTGATCTTCTGGTCCCCAAACCTAGTTTCCTCTAGTGCCATCTCGTTAACAGCAACACCTTCCACCCATCTCCTAACAAACCCACTCACGCCCACTAGAGACTTTCCAATCCACACCTCCTTGGCCTTGCTGAAGCAATGAGCCATCCGGCAATTCTTTCAAGAAGTCTCTGTTGCCAGGGATAGCGCTGCATTACCTGTGTAACTGAACACAAGCACTTTGCAGCTCAACAATCACAAAGTAAAACAAGAAAAGGTAAGACACGAGAGAGTGGAGAGAGATTTGTTTCCTGCAGTAGGGAAGGAATGAAGAATTGTTTTCAAATAAAGGCCTTTTGCAAACAAAAGTCATGGCGATTTCCCCTAGGGAGCCTGCTCATCCCTACACAGGAAGGCCTGCCATGCTTAGTTAAACAACTCATGCTACACTGGCACCACAAAGTTTTAGCTGAGAATAAATGCGAAGTCGCTTTGAAGGTTCATTCACCTATATATCTGCCCTAAGGTACCTGTCTTAGTCAGCCACTCTCACCAATACTTTCAGCTCCTCAATAGGTTGAGGGGGACGGGTCACATAAGGCCAGGAGTTGGAGACCAGCAAGAGTACAGTTAAATTGGATACTCAGGGCTTCCCAAGCGCCGTAGGGACAGGTATCAGGAACACTAAGACTGTGAAGTCTTCTGCCTTCCTACCCAGCTCCCATCCCATCGCAGAGTTCACCTCTTACATGTTCAACTGTTTCTTCCTCCAAACAATAGTCTGGGAACCTCCCTCACCATCCACAAGTACCATCGCCAGCCATCTGTATCATTTCTTCTTTCCAGACGTGGCCCCATGCTACTCAGTCTGGACTAGTTCACTGGCCTCCTGATTGGCCTCTGTGTAATGCTCTACAAGGGCCCAGGGACCGTTTCATGTCACACTCCTACTCAAAGCCCCCGTGAGTTTCCTAACACATCCAGAATGAGTTCCCTAATGCATCCAGGACCCTTACGTGGCCTTCAGCACCATGAAGAAGAAGCCACCGTTCTTCACCACCCAGTCCTGCTTGCTTCTCTGACCTCTTCGACCATTGCTCCACTTTAACTGTGTTCCAGGCCTGCTTAGCCTTTCTACCCTGAATCTATGCACAATCTTCCCTGCCTGGGGGGAACTCTCCTTCCAGATCTTTCTAGAAACTCTCTCCCTTCCCGTTTCTACTCAGATGTCCTGTCCTGAGATGGTTTTTTTTCTTCTTTTTTAATTAAAATTTTTATTGATTCTTTGTGAGTTTCATATCATGTGCCCCAATCCCACTCATTTCCCTATCCCTCCATATCCACCCTCTGCCCTTGTAACCTTCCCCACAAAACAAAACAAAAAACCCATCTCACTGGAAGCTGCAGTGCATCACAGTGTGTCACAGTGTATCTATCTTTGCCTATACAGCTTTACTTGCAAATGTTCATTGCAATGGTCTGGTTCAAAGCCTCTGGCTTCTGCCACACCATCAATCCTGGATCCTCACCCAGACTTCTCTCAGACATCCTATTGTTGTCATGGTGAACTGAAGCTTTGGGTCTGCAGGACTGGCCCCTTCACAATAGATGGGGTAGGTGTTGGGTTGGGCCCACTCAGAGCCCTAGATCTGGGCCTGGGTGGAAGCTGGGTTGGTCAGCTGACCCACCGCTCTCCCATGCCCTACCACCAGAACCAGCTGTCCCATTTTGCTCAGATAAAGACCAAGGCCAGATCTCCCATGTTTATGCCTTTTGGCCAGCTCACCATTGCTCAGGAGAGACATGGGCCCTGCTCTCCAGAGTGCTGCAGCTGGTAAGGGACAGGGCTAGCTCTGGAGAGTACCACAGCTGGCAAGGGGTGGGACCAGCTCTACCATGCTCACTGCATTAGGGCCAACTCTCCAGCATCATACCACCAGAGCAGCTCTCTCATGCTGCCTAGGGGAGAGGTTGGGTCAGCACAGTGCTTGGACATCAACATGGCCTCAGGTAGCAGCCCAGGCCAGAAACATCTGCATGGCCTTTGGTGGTAACACAGATCTCAGACATCAACATAGACCCTGGCTGAGCTATCACCACATGGCTCCTAGGTGGCAACCCAGGCCCAGATGTCATCATGGCCTCAGGTGGTAGCATTACATGTCCCTATGGCAGCACAGCCCTCAGACATCCAAATGATCTCAGGTAGCAGCCCAGACCACTGGCATTACATGTCCTTTGGTGGTAACTGACATATCAGGTCACTGACATTGACACAGACCTCAAAGCTACAGCAGGACCACTGTCCAAGACATGATCTTCAGAAGCAGCCCAGGCCAGAACACACAGCCTCAGGTCATTAAGCAGGCTCTTCATATCTGCTTGTTTCTCACCACCACTGTTGTGTCTCTAGTTCCACCACTCACCATAGTGCACTAACCACTAGACTTCACTTTCTCTCCCATTTCTCCACTATGCACTTCCTCTTTCTCTTATCACCATCACACATTCAATCATCCTAATGGCACCAGGTGCTTGGGTGTCTCTCATCTGGCCTCCTGGGCTGCAGTTGCCACAGGTTGGGCACTTGGTCGTCTATTCTTTTTCTTCCTTTTTTTTAATTTAGAGAATTTCTTACTTAATCAATCTTTTCACCCCCAACATCCCACACCCCAGTTGCTCTCTAGATTTATCCTGTTTTATTTTCACTTTGGCTTATAAAAATTGATAACATTTATTCTTGTGTTCCTTTGTCTATTATGCACAAAATTTTGCACTAGAATATAGGCTCCAAAAATCTTTGTTGGGGGAATAGAGACTTTCATAGCTCACAGAAGGAGCCTTTACTTTGGGATCTCCTCCTCTTCCTGGCCCCTGGCTACAGAAGATTCACAAAGGGTCAACCTCAGGCACCTCTGTTCTCTTTCTGCTGTCTTGGTAACGTCTCTTTCCTCTGCATCGTTCCTCAGGCATAACAAATATCCACAATCAGAGGGAAATCCCGAGTCCAGACCCTCCAGTGACACCGAATGTACAGAACCCGTGCTCAGCGCTGCGTGTGACTGATTCTGTACACTGTAAGCCTGAGTTCTCGGGCTGTTCTTTGGTTTCAAGAATTTCCCAATCTGTGCCTCCACCTCATTTCTACAGATCCCCAAGGTTGGCTGATCCTACTTCCTGAACAACTTTCAAATCTGGGGCTTTGCATGCATTTGCAGTCTGATACCTTGACTCAGCTTTCAGACATCATTTAAGCCACCCAGCTGCTACGGAACTAAATTAAGCCTGCGCTTTTTCCACCTCACGGCAACCCATAACACAGCGAACCCATGCCACATCTCCTCCTTAAAACCATCCTAAAACCATCCTTTGGCTCTCTTCCCCTCTGGAGCATCTGTTCATCACTTCCTAGAGCTAGACTCTCCACTTCTAGACTCTTCTCTTTCTTGGCTGAACTTGTACCCATCCCCCTAGATTCCCAAAGGGTTGTCATTGGAGGCTTTTGCTCACTTTACTTTTATTACAGTTATTTATTCATCCATCCTCCTTCCTCACATTTATAACTTCCATGAATGCAGGAAATGTGATTTATTCTCCATCACACCCTTCAAAGCATTTAGCCCAATGGCTGATACTCAACAAATGTTTATTGAATAAATGATTGAGTTCACATTTGGTTCAAAATATACTTTATCATTTTCTGTTTTTTTCCTTTGCTGTAGTTAAAGGAGAAACTCAAAAGTTATTAATTTCATAATTTTAGTTTATTCATTTCTTCCTGAAGAAAAATACTGACAGCCAAGCACTGACACCTTTGTAATAATGATCAATTTAAATATTATAATGAGTTTCAAGAACAAATTTGTCATAATCAAGGAGCATAAAACCATCTACTAATCACAATGAAGGACAAAACAAATCCTTTGAGTCCTCAATCAGGATCTCAAGACATTCTAAATAAATGCATAGTCAAGCCGCTTCTTATGGATAATCAATTTATAGCACATTTGAAACAGGAGTAGAGAGAACTGGCTTGTAGAACTCCATCTTTCAGAGCGATCATTCCTGGTTTTGTAGTTTGGTAAAACTTTGCCGTTTTATGTAGATATAAACTTTGGGCGAACCGTGTGTGTTTGTGTGTGTGTTGGTGTGTGTGTGTGTGTGTGTGTGTGTTTGCAGCCTCTGATTAGTCATCTCTGACCACAAACTTCACCACAGGAGATCAGCTTCTACTGCTGGGCTGGGGATGACCGATTCTCAACCACAAAGGAATGGGGAATAGATTTCTTTCAAGACATTATAAACTAACCTAAGTGTGTAACAATAAAAGAAATTTAAATGATTCTTGTATAGTTCTGGTTAAACAGACTCTTGGATCCTAGCCTGATAAGCTAATTGAGTATCCTATCCCTGATGATTTAAGCAAACACATCTTCTAATTCCAACCCACAGATGGAGTTGAATCCAAGAAACTAGTTACTTTTCTTCTGCTGTGGTAAACACCATGACTTGTGGAGGAAAGGGTTTGTTTCTTACAACTCTCAGGTCCTACTCCATCACCTAGGGAAGTCAGGGCGGAAGTCAAGGTAGGAACCTAGAAGAAGGAACTGAAGCAGAAACCAGTAGAGGAACACTGTTTACTGGCTTGCTTCCAAGGTTTCCTCATCCCACTTTCTTATAAAACCCAGAAACATTTGCCAAAAGTAGGCTGGGCTCTCCCACATTAATCATTAATCTAGAAAATGCCCTTCAGCTCAATCAGACAGGCATTTTCTCAGCTGAGGTTATGATAGCTAGATAGCTCTAGCATGTGTCAAACTAACAAAACAAACAAGCAAACAAAAACTAAACAGTACATACTTAGCTTCTAGGAAAGGTTTCTCCTTTCCTTATTTGGTCCTGCTGGCCACACAGAACAGCTGTCTGTATAAGTGTTACAGCTCTGAGGGAAAAGGCTTCTCTAATGGAGGTATTGCAGTTCTGAGGGGAAAGTATCCTGGCAGCTGGGAGCCAAGTAATACCACAAAGTCACACCACACCACAAACCTCACACAAAGATTCATTGGAAAAGACACAAGAGGGTAGCTACCTCTCCTTGGGCAAGAAGCAACTGGGAACTGAGCAGGAGACAGGCTTTTTATAGGGTCTCTAAGGAGAAGAACTTTTCAGGGCAGAGATTTCTAGAGTGGGGATTGGTGGGGTTTGGTAGGTTTTTAAACCCATAAGCTGGCTCAGACCTTTTACCCTACTGTGGTCTCTGTCCTGAAGGGATGGAAGAGACAGACCATTTGCTGAATGATACTAGAGGTTGCACCCAAGTGCCATTCCTTAGTAAGCAAGACAAATGAGAGTATGCCAGTCCTGAAGCTTCAGGGGTAGCTTTTGAGATTTTCTCTTTAAGCTTTGTTATTATGTTGCCCTATTTATTTGTAGAGGAAAAAAACATCTTCAACTTATTTCTTTCACAATTCACCTGAAATTGTTCTCATCTGCCCAGAAACCATAAATTTTGAAGATCTTCTGTGCTCCATTTTGCCTAAAAACACAATGAAATTGCTTCTGTTTCCTTTTTGTCATATATTCTCATGCTGCAGGTGTCCTGAAAGTTCCTTGTGGGTCCTAAATGCTGCCTGTCCAGTTCCATATTGAACCAGTGGTGTTTATAAACGGTGGGAGGAATTAACTCAGGCTCGTTTTGGACAACATAAGGAGGAAAACTATCCATCTCGTGGTGATCTGGAAATCATAGACCAAGCTCCAACTGTTAAATGACTCTCTATGTAGGGACAACACCAGGGGAAGCGACTGAAACAAACACTCTGCTCCCTCGGTACCTTGGAAACAGACTTAGTCATGCACCTAACATTTTTGGAGAACAGCTTAATAAATGTTGCATGGAATCATCTTTCTGATGTATGTCTGTCTTTGTGCTTAGAGATTTTTGCCTGTAAGCTTCTTTTTGCATGAATAGGAATTTCTTATGACACAGGAAAGCTGAGAACAAAAACATATGGTCACACTGTAATGTTTCTGGGGCTAGCTTGTAGGAGGTGGCACATACTTTGAACTAGAAAAAGAAAAGGAGAGTCCTCATCAGAGGGCAGAGAAGATGAGAGAGGAGATATCAGAAAAGCAAATCCCTCCTGGACATGAAGCAGATGAAAGAAAATGGTATGATCCAGAGAGACAAGGCAGCTAGCATCAAAGTCCCATAATTTGTTCTTTAACCTGGCTGGTTCCACACTATCTCAGTGGGATTTCTCCAGTAGACACAGGGTAAGAGGGATGAGGGACAAATATGATTGACATGGTATCAAATGATGACAGTGGCTGAGTGATGTGTTAGAAACCTGGGGTCAGGGGTCACAACCTGTGCCCCAAGTGAGGTCTGGCTACCCATATTCAATAAGTCAATTAAAGAGTCAAATAAAAAGTAGAAAGCATAAAAAGGTGATTTATTCAATGTGGCCACATTAGAAGAGAGACATAGAAATCCAGCAGATTCCACAAGTCTCCCTTTGAGGTTAGGGGTTAAGTGGAAGGTCCAGGATCTGGACATTTAAGCAGACCTATTAAGGTGTAGTCCTGCCTACTATGGACTCATCACTGTCTGGCCTTCAGTCTTATCCTGTAAGGTGGTGTGGTGTGGTGGTTTGAATATGCTTGGCCCAGGGAGTGGACTATAAGGAGGTGTGGAGGACACACTTCCTTGTTGGAGGAAGTGTGTCATTGTGGGCATGGACTTTAAGACCCTCGCCTAGCTGCCTGGAAGCCAGTGTTCTCTTAGTGGCCTTCAGATGAAGAAGTAAAACAGATGAAGAAGTAGAACTCTCAGCTCCTCCTGCACCATGCCTGCCTGGATGCTGCCATGTTCCCACCTTGATGATAATGGACTGAACCTCTGAACCTGTAAGACATTCCCAGTTAAATGTTATTCTTATAAGAATTAGCTTGGTCATAGTGTCTGTCCACAGCAGTAAAACCCTAAGACAGAAGTTGGTATCCAGGAGTGGTTCTAGAGAAGAATAAGGATGAATATTTTTTTAAGGAAGAATCTTTTAAGTATCTGGAATTGGCTTAATAATTTGACAGCACCTTCTAACTCACCAGCACCTTCAGCTACTGAAACCTCTCCAGACACTCTGTCTCCTGGAAACTCAGAGAATATTGAAGGCCTGTGGTGGAAACTAAATTTCAAACTTAAAGAAGCAAATGCCTTTGATCATCTCAGTCCATCAGTTGTAACTGGCGATGAATTAGGTAACCTGGTGTACAAAGCTTTCTACAAGTTGGGGGGAAAATCAGAAAATGGTTTTGCTGGCTTGTTGCTCTTAGTATCTCTGGACAAACTGATAAAGGAAAAGGAATGAGCTGTATGATAAACTTGACGGCTCCAGATGCGGAAAACAATCTAAAGGTCTCTAAGTGTGCCCTTGAGAGAATCCTCTCTGCAGCAGCCAGAGGGCTCGAGTTGCAGAAAATCAAACTGAAACCCTCATTATAAAGTTGGCTGAATTACAGAGAAAATTCAAGTCTCAGCCTCAGAGAATGCCAGCAGTTAAAGTAAGAGCATTAATTGGCAAAGAATGGGATTCCTAAACTTGAGATGGGACTGTGTGGGAGGACCCTATTGAAGCTGAGATCTTTGAATTCTCAGTTCTCAAGGGTTTAACCTCACCTGAGGAAGTAATACCCTCAGCCCCACCCCTTGAAATACTGCCCTTTTCACCTGAGGAAATTAATCCTCCATTGTCTGATAAACCAGCAGTGACTTTCTCTGAAGAAAATGCTGGGCAAGACAATACTGATGTTCCTCAAGGTCCACTAACAGTTTCTTCTAAAACTATAACCAGACTCAAAGCAAAGCAGGCCCCTAGAAGGGAGATAGAAAGTGTAGTCCATGAGAAAGTGCGCTGTAGTACTAAGGAGCTAAGAGTTCTACAGTTCATCTGAAGGCCACTAGGAGAAGACTGACTTCCAAGCAGCTGGGAGGAGGATCTTAAAGTCCACGCCCACAATGTCACACTTCCTCCAACAAGGCCACACCTACTACTAGGCCATACCTCCTAATAGTGCCACTACCTGGGCTAAGCATATTCAGTCCACCACAGGTGGTCTGACAGGTTGTGAGAACTGAGTGAAATCACCTTTTTTTTTTTTTTTTTTTTTTTTTTTTTTCCGAGACAGGGTTTCTCTGTGTAGCCCTGGCTGTCCTGGAACTCACCAGGCTGGCCTTGAACTCAGAAATCTGTCTGCCTCTGCCTCCCAAGTGCTGAGATTAAAGGCGTGTACCACGACCGGCTGGCTTGAAATCACTTTTTAAGAGAGAAATTCCTCCTCTTACTGAAACCCTGTCCTTCTCCCTACACAAAATTCCTGAGGAGATTTCTATTTCTTTGGGTTTCAACGTTTCAACAGTTTGATAGTCAGGATGGAGAGACAAAAAGTGTCTCTTTAGAACATATTCCTTTCTGCCAGGCAGGTTACAGTGGGTGTGTTAGAGGTGCCCTGAGAGGGATGATGGAGCCAGGCCCAGGTGACTCGAGGCACACCAGGCTAAGTTATCACTGTGGATGAGAGAATGCTTGTTACAGTGGGGGAGGGGAGACCAGTTTTAAGTTTTAAATATCGATCAGTAGGAATGATGTGGAGAGAAGGAGGAGGAGAGGCCAGCTGCCCTGTCTGAAAGGAGTCTGAGGGGAGGACAGAGTCTAGATTCTGCAGCTCTGAGTAGAAGAAAACAAACGTCCTTGGAGAAAGGCTGGTAGTAATGTTGCTTATATCTGGTTGTATGTGAGGGGCACAGTTGAGAAACTGATGATATGACTGCTCCATGATGTGGGTAAGGTTTTTATTGTAGATATGGGAGAGAGCAGAGAGAAAAAGAATTTGAACATGGTCAGGGCTAGGGAAGAGGGGGATAGGAGAGAATATTGGAGACAGCAAGATAGCAAGAGGTAGAGAATAGCAATGAGCAAGGGCAGGGAGGACTGAGGAGAGAGAGAGAGAGAGAGAGAGAGAGAGAGAGAGAGAGAGAGAGAACAGTGAGAACAGTGCAGGCAGGGGAAGTCTTTGCCTTTATAAAGAGAACAAATGGGTATTTGGGAGGAGGGAAGCTTGGAGACAGAGAAGGCCTAGGATGCTAATGTGAACTTTGAAATATATGACAGGTACTTGTGATACTGAGGGAGCCTGGAGGCCAGCACGGGCTTTGGTATGCATCTACAGGTAGTTTTATGTCCCTTCTGCCAGAGAGGTAAGGGAAAAGACTCCTTTTGGCGGATAGGAACAAGTTTCAACAGTTCCTGAGGAATGCTAACTGCCAGAAATCCTGTAGTCCAGCTGGAGCTCATATCTGGATATTAAGGACTGCCCTTTGGAGTTGGGAGACCTGGAGTTTCTTTTGGACCTGACACTGGTGATGAACTGAATGTAGTATGTGGGGAAGGGATCTTTCTTGGAAAGGATTGCCTGGGTTTTTTTTTTTAATTATTACTGTTTTACTATTTATTATGTTGTGGAAACAGGCTTTAACATGGCAACTCAGGCTGGCCTGGGACTTACTGTGTCATCTAGGATGGCTTCAAACTGACTATGCCCCTGCCTTTGCCTCCTAAACACCAGGGTTTTTCAGGCATATGTCATCATACCTGTTGGAGAATGGTTTGCTTTCTATTTAAGATGTGTGTGGGTGCCCACTGAAGCCAAGGGATGTGGGTGTTACACGGAGTGTGAGACGCCTAGTGTGGGATCTGTGAACCTCTGCACGTGTAGCAAGAGCACCTTCCATCCTTCCTTCCTCCTTCCCTACCTTCCTTCTTCCTTCTTTTTCTTCCTCTTCCTCTCTTCTTCCTCCCTTTCCTTTGCCTCTTCTTCCTCCAGTGCTGATATGGAGCCTAGGGCCATGTGTAGGCATAAATCTTTTGCAACCTACTTTAATAGGGAGTTCAACCTCTCCTCTAGCCCACCACCCAGCAGAGGTAGTGAAGAGAAAAGTTATTAGGATTGGGGGAAGTGGACCTGCTCAGCAATAGTTCTCTGGGGTGAGCTTGATCCTCTTTGGCAGCAGTTCAGTCCCATAGCAAACACCAAATATGACTCAGCAGCTACAGACCAGTCCTACTCGAGCAGGCAGACACCAGGCACAAAACCAGCAGCTGTAGTTCAATTCTGAAGAAATCTCAAGGCTCACCAACTTGCCTGAGGAGAGGCCATAGAAGTGAAAAGCTGCCACAGAAACCTCACAAGCAGCTGAGTTTCTCTCAATGGTGTCATGGTCACTCAAGTTGAGCTCAACAACGCCATGTAAGGTGAACCAATACATGCAAACCAATGCTCAGCGCTCATCTCCACCGTCCTTGGAGTCATATTTATACCACTTCATCAAGAGTCCTTTCACATGTTTGCTATATCAAAACATCCTTTCACCTGTGTCTGCTTCAGGAAAACAGTCTGTCCCAAGTCTGTTTCAGCAAACATCCTTTCACCTGTGTGCCCCAGGAAACCATCATTTGACATAACTAATTTTCCAAAGAAACTAGAAATTTCCACCTCAACCATAAGCATCATCATAGGCAAGCACTCAGTTATGGCTGTCTCTGCAGCCACTGACCTGATCTCTGTTGTATGTCTTCATCAGCAAGTTTTTTGTCTGAATGGGCTTCTCAGAAGGTAACCAACTGGGCAACTAAGTTGAGGGCAGAGGTGTTGAGCTAGGAGTGAAGGTAAGGGCACACTAGGCTCAGAAGGCTTAGAAGAGCCCAGCCACAGAGCCAATAAGGCAGGTTAAGAGTGAGCTAGTATGTATGCCTTTCATCTGTGGATCCGAGATAGCTCCTGGGCAGGTGCACACCTGAGACCAGCTGGGAGCACAAAGAGAGACAGCAAAAAAAAAACCTCCCATTACAGACAATTTTATAATTTATCGTTTTGTTGCTGAGTAGGACTTCACTAGCTGCTTTTTCTAGGGTTCCCTTTACCTTGTCTCTGCTGCTTGGCAGTTCCTGCAGAAGAAAGCCTGCTCCGCCTCACTGTTCTTCGCATTTAAAAAAGCAATACGAAATATTCTCAAACTTTCCTCCAAAATTAAAAAGGAAGTCACCATTCAAATTAATTCAGTAAAACCATGTTATTCATTTATCCTCCCTGCCAACCCTCCCCCAAGATAGAGTTTCTTGCTTAACAGCCCTTGGCCATCCTGGAATTTGCTCTGTAGACCAGGCTGGCCTTAAGCTCACAGACATCTGCCTGCTTCTGCCTCCTGAGTGCTGGAATTAAAGGTGTTTGCCACCACTGCCCGGTTAAAAAGTATTCCTGTAGACAATGTCTGTCTCAGTGTTATTTTTGTGTTCCAAATCACTCTACTTTTCTCTTTTGGCTGTGATCTCAGTGACTTACACGATTTCAACTTTCCTGGTTTTTGGCAGATCAATAAAAACAGAATAAAAAATTTAGAAGTAGACTCAAAATCTAGAGAGCCTCAGCATGTGATCAATTTGCCTTTTCTCAGGTCAATAAGAAAAATGATCAAGTATTCAATAACAGTGTAGGAGCAACTGTGGGCCCATGGAGAAAAAAAGAAAGAAAATTGAATCATTCCTCACACATATATAGTATCCTTTCCCAATGGATCAATTATCCAATAGGTCCTGTATGAATCAAGAGTGGGAAGGGCCTCTCTATGAGATAGCAAGTCTTTAACTCACAAAGGAAAAGGTTGTAACGTTAAATTCATACAATCCCTGCTTGGCAGAATGTAGCCCAGCAAAGTCAAACAGAAAGTAGTCCTAACTGTTTGAAACTCATTTCATAGTCCACAGCTAATGACATTGACACTTAAGAATGTCTACTGGTCAATAAGGAAGATGCTATTATCAAGGAGAAAACTGGGTAAGGAGTGTAGTCTTAGTCAGGTTTCCATTTCTGTGAAGAGACACCATGACCACAGTAACTCTTACAAAAGAAAACATTTAATTGGGGCTGGCTTATGTCTAGTCTGCTTTCATCATGGAGAGAAGCATGGTGGTACACAGACAGACATGGTGCCGGAGAGGAGCTGAGAGTTCCATATCTGGATCTCCAGGCAGCAGGAAGAGAGACACTACACTGGGCCTCGCTTAAGCATCTGAGACCTCCAAAGCCCACCCAAAGTGACACACTTCCTTCAACAGGGCCACACCTCCCAATACTGCCATTCCCTATGAGGCTATGGAGACCATTTTTTTTTTTTTTTATTCAAACCACCACAAGAGTAAAAAGTTCATGGGAAAAGGAATTCCAAGCAGCCCCTGATGAGGAATAATCAGTTTTCAATCTCCTCAAGATAAACACAAATTCAAACTGCAACATGATAACATCCCTACTGTTAAAGCAAACATGTAAGTGTAATGCATACATGTGACAAAGCTGGGGTGTGTAGGTGACAATTTAAACCATCAACTTTGTTACTTGTTGTACTTGTTTTGCTGAATCAGGAAATAGGCAGCCACTGAAATGCCAGTCAGTGCAGAAATTGTTACTCTGTGGCATATTTGTCCAATGGAATACTATGCAGTTGTAAAAAAGTAAATACAAAGTACTTCTTCAGGAATTGATATTGAAAGACTGTCAAAATAAATAGTGAAGTGGAAAAATGTAAAATGCAGACAAGATTCACAGTATACTGTCCTTTTTGTGTAAGAAGGAAAATTTCAAAATATAATACTTTTGTAGTTTAAGTGTATAGGAAACACTTCGCAGTTACTAGTTTGAGAAGGCAAAGACTGAATACAAGGACAATATTGGAGAAAACATAAAATATGTAAAGTGTATAACTACTCAGTTAATTTTGAATCACAGAAATACATTATTTATCTTAAATATTAAGTTCCCTACCTGCCTTATGTCATCACTGAAAAATGGTCTCCACAAATGTCCACAGGGACCAGACTTTGATCTCAGTCCTGCTCTAGAACGATTTAGAGCCTCAGGTTCCTCAGAACAGAGCTCTGAGGAGCATAGATGGCACATGGGTGCTAAAGAGTCACTACCTATGTTAGGTCCATAACATATTCTAAGCAGCTTTTGAATTATTTAGGCTGAACTTCATCCTTGGCAACTCATGATGGCAACTTCATTTTGCAGAAGAAACGGAACCTTGAATTGTTCAGCCCATGTCACAAAGTTTGTGAGAAGGAGCCAGCATCTTAACTCAACTCAGATTGATCCCAGAGGCTTGACTCTTAAGCACAGTATGCCCCCAACACAAGTGAAAGATACCATGAATAAGGTTAATGTCACCAGCAGAAGGAGCAGGAGACTCAGCTCACGCTCCCATGTCTACAGCCCAAGTTCTGTGCATTGCTCTCTGTTTAGGTAAAGCCAGGACATTAACTTACAGAAAATAAAAGTCAATAGGAAACAAATTTGAAGTTTATTAAAGACATACATAGTTAAGTATAGGCATTGTGTGAGTGTGTGTGTTTGTGTGTGTGTGTTGCGCACATGTGTGCACATGAGTGCACACATATATACATGTGTGTTAGACAGGGAGTGGGAAAGCTTAAGGAAAGGAAATATAGACTCCTTATATAAGAAACTTCAATGGAGGGGAGGCATATTTGTGAGTTAAGGAAGAGGAAGGTGGGGAATTCCAGAAATGGGTCAGGATTTTCCCAGAATAGGGTTTATTCCCCCTTTTCTATCCTTATATTGAGTTTACCAATATATGTCAGATGCAGAATGGTGATACCATCATACTGAAGTAAAGTATACTTAGTAGTCATCTTAGTCAACCATCTTGGTCCCAGATTACTTTGAGTGGCCTGGAGCATTTAGTAGTTGAATGGTCACATGATGTCCTGTTGTAATACAACTGTGAAGTTGCATTAGCCTTGAGCCATCATGCACTTAACCTCCTCTTCTCTCTCTTCTTCTTCCTTATATCTCCATGTTCTGCACACATTACTTACTGTTTTTATAGCCATTGCTGATAAAAGCTATAAATTGTTAGGTACTTGTGCTATGTCACAGAGCTCAATATTCATACATAAACACAGCCTTATTTAACCTTAATTAACTCTGAATATATTACCATCCATAGATTTTTTTTTTTTTTTATCCAGGGTGACAACCAAAATCTGTCCTACTTATGACTACATTATATGTTATTTTTATGGTCTGAGTCTGAATGTCCCCCATAGGCTCACAATCTAAACATTTGTTCCTTGGCTTGTAATCATATTTGGGAAGACGGAAAGGATAAAACTTTTAGGAGCCTACTTATTAGATACATGACTTTAGAGGTGAGTGTGTGAAGGTGATACATAGCCGTTGATTCCTGCCTCTCACTCCCTGTTGCCTGATCTGCTACGATGGATCAGCCTCTAGTACACATTCCCACTACCATGAGCCAACTTTTCCCACAGTGCCCCACTCTCCAGCCCAGACTGACTGAAATCAGCCAGCAAAAGAAGTCTTTTATCCATGAGTTCTTTCTGTCAGACACTAAAGTTACAGCAGTTGAAAGTAATTAGTATAAAGAGTTGCTACCAGGAGTGGGGTGCTTCGTGTCAGTATAACCCTAGTGACCTACTTCTATTGTTTCCTTCAGGCTTCAGCATCTCCCAGAATGAACCTGAGGAGATAGAAATTGTTAATAGCTGTTTTTTACAAAGTTTCATGAAAAATATTTTCTTGGATGTGGTAGTACTTATGACTAGATACAAACTGAGCATGGTGCTGACTCCATTCTGTGAGAGGTTAGAGAAACTTTCATGCTGGTACAATTCCACTCCAGATTTTAACAATGTATGTTTCTAATTTCACCACCATGGTGGGTCTCAGTTGCTTGATAGTCTATGCTTTCTCCATTGACAACCATCAGACAACTGGTACTGTTATTAATTTAAACATGCTTCTCCTTTCCTGGGCCTCCAACTATGTTGTCTGTTCCATCAAACAGGCTAGTGTGTGCTTTTCCTGTGGGGATTTTCTTCTTAGCTCCCATGAAGAGATGTTTATGTATAGATACCCCCTGAACTCAATTGTGCATGGAGAAACCATCCCCAGCTGCCAAGAAGCCACATTCAGATGCATTACAGCAGTGATTCTATTCATTTCCCCCTGAACCACAAAAGTGTCATTTAAGCACATGTATATATTTCACATGCCCATAAAACTAATCCTGAGTTGTACTTTAAGATTAGAGAGAGTAAAAAGGAGAGGGCTGTTATGGTCTCTTCACTTCAGATTTACAAAATTCTTCTTATTCTAAAGTCATAGTGCTGTCATAGGTCTGTTTAGTTCTCAGACTCTGCATTATTTGAATCATCAAAGAGTACTTATATTTCACAGAACTTATTTTAGACCATCTGGGGTATGACTTAGCAGGTAAAAGGTTGCATAGCATACATAGGGCCCTGAGCCCAATTCCCAGTACCAGAGATAGATTGGGGGCAGGGGGAGGGAGAATAGGAGGAAGAGATGAAGGAAGGGAAAAAAAATCTATTAAGCTGGCAAAAAATTATGTCTCATGTAAGGCTCCTACTATGTGACAAACACTCTGCCCTGTGTGGGGGACATAGAATGACATCTAATTCTTGCATTTAGGACTTTTTCCACTGACCAAGGAGTTCCTTCAGTCGTTAGGGCAGAGCTGACTGTGAACTGCAGGCATCTTTCCTGTATATCTGATTCCCAGAAATCATTTCACAAGCTGCCAAACCGGGCAGCTTGGAAAGGCACAGGTAGACTAGACGGTTGCTGGCTAGGTTTGCCACACCCCTGTTATTGTTCCTGGTGAAAGGCAGGAGAGCGAAGAGGCCCAGAAACAGCAGATGACTCTTTTTAATTTGCTGGCAATTAATTCTTTCACTTGTTTTAAATTAAAATGTTCAGCTTTTCCAAGTCACTCATCAACAACTGTTAGCATCAGAGTCTCTTCAGCATTTGGAAGGCACTGAGTGTAAACAGCCCATTACCTTGCAATGAAAGATAACTTGTAAAACCTTGATTAAACAGAATGCTCTGGAATGAGTTTTACTGGTTCATTGATTCTTCCACTTATTAGAGCCTTAGTCAGAAAACTCTGTTTTCCTTCTTTAACACACATGTCCATTTATTTGTTCATTCTATCAATTAATCAACAAGACATAGCAGAGTGGCTATGTATATTCACTGGAGCCAAGCAAGCTGCCTGAACCAACACTATCAATTATTTCTGTGGCCAGATACTTGCCCATGCTTCTGTTTCCGTGGGTATGAAATGGAGATGACAGAGTCACATACAGAGTCCACAGGATATGCCTAGCACACAGTTGGTCCCTAAAATTACTATTGTCACTCTTACTCACTCCCTCTAGTCTATGCACAAGAGAGCAAGAGGCATGATGAGGACAGAGATCTCGAGGCTTTAGAATTACATCAGAATCACCTGAAAGCTTTGTTTTGCTGTAGCTTGCTGGGTCATGTAGCCAGAGTTTCCAATTCAGAAGGTGGGGTTTGGCTAAAAATGTGCACTTCTAATGAGCTCCAAGGGAAGCTGTGGGTGCAGGCTCAAGGAAAGCCATAGCTGGACTCTTGCAGCTTCCAATCCGTCCTCGGGCCAGCAGCATCACTGTCATCAGGAATGTGGTAGAAAGGCAGACGCTCCTGGCCTGACTTCAGACTACAGAACCAGAACATGCATTGTATGAGTTCTGTAGGTGTCCATGTATATACATGTATATGGATGCATGTGCACATGTATGTTAATGCATGGGGAAGACAGAGGTCAATCTCAGGGGTCATTCTCCAGGAGCCCTTCACTTTGTTGTCTCACTGGGACCTGAGCCTCGTGATTTTGCTAAACTGGGAAGCCAACAAGCCCATGGACCCTCCTGTCTCTATTTCTCCAGTCCTGGGACTACAGGCATCACCACACTGCCAGCATTTATCTGGGCCCTGGGTATCCTGGTTACTCTTTTGTCAACTTGATACAAACTAGTGTTATCTGGAAAGAAGAACCTTAATTGAGAAAATGCCCAGTCAGATTGCCTAAAGGCAGGTCTATAGGGCATTTATTTTTGTTAATTATAGAATTGGGAGAGGCAGTGCCACCCTTGGGCATGTGATCTAGGATTATATAAAAGACCAGGATAAAGTCAGGTGGTGGTGGCCAACCCTTTAATCCCAGCACTCAGGAGGCAGAGGCAGGTGGGCCTCTGAGGGTTTGAGGCCAGCCTGGTCTACAGAGTGAGTTCCAGGTCGGCCAAGGCTACACAGAGAAACCCTGTCTCGAAAAACCAAAGAAAAGAAAGAAAAGGGGGGAGGGAGGGAAGGAGGAAGGGAGGGAAGGAAGGAAGGAAGGAAGGAAGGAAGGAAGAAGGAAGGAAGGAAGGAAGGAAGGAAGGAAGCAGCGGGCTAAGCAAGCTGTGGGAGCCTCCAGTAAGCAGCTTCCTTCATGGTTTTGGCTTCGGTCCCGTCTTCAGGTTCCTGACTTAACCTGCCTTCATGATGGACTGTATAACCTAAAGCCAAAGAAACGCTTTCCTCCTTAAGTCGCTTTTGGTCGTGTGTTTTATCACAGCAATAGAAACGCACACCAAGAATCATGGGAATCAAACAGGTCTTGATGGTTGCATAGAGCGAGACTCCTACTGACTAAGCCACTTCCTAGCCCTAGAGTCTGCATCCTAAGAAGTGACGTGTGTGCTCATTAAAGTCTGAAAGATCTTTCCCCCACTAATCCAGAATGTCAGGTGCCCCCAAAATAAGGTCATAAAATCAAGCCAGAAACACTGTCAGGCATAGTTTAGCTCCATTAAAAAGTCTGATTCTGTCCTTTTAATCCTTATTCACACACACACACACACACACAAACAAACCAGTGCCCATGCTCGGGAGGTACCAGGAGTCGTGAGTGGGTTCAGGCTTTCAGACAAGCAACTGAACTAAAAACCAATTTTCCATCCTAGTTTGCTAAAGCAATATTATATATATATATATATATATATATATATATATATTCTAAGAAACTGAAATATGGAATCAAAATGATGACAGATTCAGGGAAATCATGAGGCTCACAGGAGTATAAAAGAACATACTGGAAAGATGCATCATGAAGACTGTTTTCCTGGACCTGGACCTGATTTCTCGTTCTGAATTTGTTTTAGGCCAGTTCTATGGATAGCTATTTATTTTCATGATGCCTAATTGGATAAACGGGCCCATTTTTCTGTGGTAAGATTTCTGCTTTAAAAGATGGTTGGAAAGCATATATAGTAATGCTGTCTCTGTATGGTTTCTGAACACGCTGAATGACTGTACAATTTTCCCAAATACAGTCCCAGAAATATGTCTGCACTGTGGTGTTTGCTCTGGTAATGAATGTTTTCAGTAGTCCCTGTTATGGCTTCCAAACAAAGGACCAGGCTCTGACCCCTGAACTGATGAAAAAGAATTCTGGCATTCAAAATGGCAGCAGGAACCCTAGCCGACTGCTCCATACTAGGCTAAGTCCATGGCATCCAGGTGCTAAGAACCTGAGCCTACCTGGGTTGTCTGCTTACCTGATCATTCTATTCCTTTGTCTACATCTAAAAATCCACTCCTGTGAAAACTGACTTGCAAGCAATAGCATCAAAGACTCTCGGGGCCAACAACATCCTTAGCTCATCTCTCCATCTTAAAGATACAGAAAAGGAAAGTGACTCAGTGTGGCTGATACAGGTAGCTTGTGGCAGACACTGAAGCAAACCTCCAGGTCTGTGGCCACTTCCCAGCACCATCCATGCCCTCCCTTTGACCTGCCCTCCCAGTGTTCTTGTATGTCGCATCCGCCTCGACCAGCAAGTAAGACACGACACGGTCGATCCTTCTCAGACAGCTTTATTCCAGGAACCAATCTTGACTACGGGACCCCGAGCAGCAGAAGCCAGCTGCTTATATATCCACCCTAGGCAGGCTAGGTGGCGTGTTCTCTCAGGATAGGTTAGGCTGCCAATACTCATTAGCATAAGCCTGCTCAGGAAGGGCTCAAGGCCGACGCATGCGCAATGGGCTTGTTTACTCAGGAAGCTGAGCTGACCTTGGAAAACAGCGCCATCTTAGAATGGCGTCCAGAAGTAAAAGGTACTCCATCCTGGCCAATCACGGGTCGTGGCATGGTCCGAGCCCATAGGTCCAGAGCGGTCAGATGTAACCTCACATCACTGTCAGCACAGCCCCACGCCATACAAGGAGTTGTAACTGGCAAGGACAAGCCAAGGCTCACGTCCGCCTTAGGGGCGTGGCTAAACGGCTCTCCACAGTACCTTGGGGGCGTGGCTAAATGGCTCTCCACAGTACGGCTCTCCACAGTTCCTTGGGGCGTGGCTAAACGGCTCTCCACACTTGTAGAGGAACTGATTTGGGGAATAACCAAGAACTCCCTGCACCGGTCAACAGCTTATCCTTATGCTTTTCTGCTCCCAAGCCTTAGCCCAGAATCCTGTTTCTCAGTCTGCTCAAAGTAGAGAACACAGTCAGCACCCAAATATCATGGCTAAAGAGTCAAGACAGCCAGATGGGCATTCAGGAGCATGAGGGAGGCAGGCAGGTGTGTGACTGGAAGCAGGCTGCTCTCCTGGGTTCTATTGGAAATGGAAGTGCATACTCTTCCCACAGGGAAGAATCTGATGCCTCCAGAAGACAGGAGAATTTGAGGACTCAAAGTTACTGGGCATATTTGTATCTAAAAAGATGGTAGAATTTTGTAGATACATTGATACGTGAAATCCTTTATACTTTAAATATTGGTTCATCTTTTAAAATATTTTTTAAAACATTGGTAGGCTAAACAAAATCCAGGAGCTGCCAATTAGCATCTGCAGCACAGTGGCGGGAGAAGATGACCACTAAAAGCAAGCAGACAAGCTTGAGCCTGGCTCAGCCCCTCTGCAGGAGCTTTGCAAGGTATCTATCTATGCTATGCAGTTTTTATTGTCAATTTGACTCAACCTAGAATTACCTTTAAGAGAGTCTTAATGAGGAGTTATGTAGATCAGGTTGGCCTGTAGGCATATCTCTGGGACTGTCTTTGGCTCGCAGCTTCGGAGTCTCTGGTCATGGCTGCCTGGCTCTGCTGCTTTTAGCTCTGTGGTTTGGTGGGAATCCATGTTGGAGAGTCTGGGTGAGATACAGCTGCTCACCTCATGAAGACCAGGAAGCAAATAGAGAAAGGAAAGTGCAGCATGTGATCTCTTTCCTCCAGCTAGGCCCCATGTCCTAATGCCTCAAGATCTTCCTTAAAGTTACCAGTCTATAATGGATTAAGTCATTCATGAGGGCAGAGCCCTCACAATCCAATGATCACCAAATTGCCCACCTTGGAACACTGCTGCCTTGAGAACCAAGCTGTCAACACATGAGCTCTGAGGTCCTGTGTCATGGTGGGGTGGTGACACTTAAGTTCAAGTAACAACAGACAGTGTGGAAGTTTACGAACAGCAGCTTGCCTCTTGGACAACACACAGGGCTTATTTTCAAGATGCACTCCTCCAGCCAGGTATGGTGACACATATCTGTAATCCTAGCACTGGGGAGGCTGGGGCAGTGGGATCTTGAATTTGAGGTCAGTATGAGCCACAGAGCAAGGTCAAGTCTAGCCTAGGTTACATAGCAAAACCCTTGAAATTAAAGAAATAGAGCTGGCATGGTGGCTCAGCTGACTCTACGATAGATGAATTCTATCTCCTGAACCAACCCACATGGTTGAGGGAGAGAACTGACTCCTACAAGCTGTCCTCTGATCTCTGCTTGTGCTCTGTGACATACACACACACCATTTCCCCAAACACACACACACACACACACACATACACACAAAGTAGATAAATAAAAATGTAAAATATAAAAGAGATGGATTATTCTGCAGGTGTTAATGTCATAACCATGTGTAAATATTTGGTACATCTGAACAGTGGGAAATGTGTCATATTCTACCTAAAAAAAGTAGGCCAAGGGAAAAGACACACATATATACACATATGCATTCTGCCACACAGACATGCACACACATACATACACACAGATATGCACATGTGTGCGCGAGTGTGTGTGTACACACACACACACCCCACCCTAGGATCTCCAGTTCTCAGTACTGCAAAAGGTCTCATCACACGCAGCTAGGGAAGTGTGCAGCTGTAACACAGTTTCAGAGGTGCTTGTGTGGTTGTTAATTAGCCTTTCTTTCCCCTTTGAGTTAGGCAGAACTAGGTTTCAAATCTCACTCCACCACTTCCTAGATGAGAGTCTGGGCAAATTACTTAACCTTTCTCAGCTTAGATTCCCACAGCTATAAAATAAAACCAATAATAGTGTCTCTCTCAGGAGACTGTGCTAGGAGTCAAATGAGACAAAGGACCGAAACTATTTAGCAAGCGCTGGCACACGTTAAGTGCTAAATTAATAATAGTGGTGGTTACGTTTCCTCTTCAATTAACTCTTTTTTTTTTTTTTTTTTTAAAGAAAGGTGTTTCTTTGAGCAATATATCTACACTCAAGACAATACTGAAGTTTCTGGGGAAGGAATATTGAAGAAATAATCTCCCGTTGTGCCCCTTGGTTCATGTTGCAGTTAGTGTCCAGCCTCAAATCTGGCTGGTCAGTCTTAATTCCAGACTAATTGTCAGGAGCCTGGAACTTAGACTGGCCTTCAGTTTCTGAGTTGGAGAAAAATGTGTCAGAGCAAATAAAAGGGAAACTGTGGTGTGGGTTCTACCTCTCCTCTTGGAGTGTCCGGGGCCACAGGTACACCAGCTCGAAGGTCACCTGGTTATGTGCTCTGAAATAGGCAATGGAAACAGGGAGGGAGAGAGGGAGCCCTACTCCTGCCTATCACAGGATAATATGTTAATCCCAATTTTTGAGATTTCCAGGGTTTGGATATGCTCAACCTTACCCAT
The DNA here is from genome assembly GCA_021653895.1 of Mastomys natalensis. Classification (NCBI taxonomy): domain Eukaryota; kingdom Metazoa; phylum Chordata; class Mammalia; order Rodentia; family Muridae; genus Mastomys; species Mastomys natalensis. Next base: position 455,293 of record JAJTUV010001029.1, read on the forward strand.
TCCATGCTAATTCCTCTGGTGGCATGGTCCATGTGATATTGATATATATATACAAAAAAACAAAAAGAACTAGAGGTTAATTCTGCCTGTTGAAAATAAAAGGCATCAGCTGAGTGTCGTGGCACACACCTTTTTTTTTTTTTTTTTTTTTTTTTTTTTTGGTTTTTCGAGACAGGGTTTTCTCTGTGTAGCTCGGGCTGTCCTGGAACTCACTCTGTAGACCAGGCTGGCCTCGAACTCAGAAATCCGCCTGCCTTGCATCCCAAGGATCAGGATTAAAGGCGTGCAGCCACCACCGACCCGGGCTGTGGCACACACCTTTAATTCTAACCACCTATGGAAGCAAAGGCAGGGAGATCTCTGTTGAAATCTAGAGCCAGACGCCATCACCGCCCGGCTGTGTGCACACACCTTTAATTCTACCCCTTGGAGGCAGAGGCAGGGAGATCTCTGTGAGTTCTAGGCCAGCCTGGTCTACAGAGTGAATTCCAGGAAAGTCAATGCTATACAGAGAGACTCTGTCTCAAAAAATAAATAAATAAAATAAAAATATACCTTACATATTTCATCATCTGTTACTTTTCAGAATTTTTTTCTATCCTTTGCAAATGCATCAAAAATATGGACAAAGGCTGAGTAAACCAGGTCCATATCATAGTAATTTGAGGTCTTCACTGGCTTACCAGAAGGTCTTAAGGAAGAAGAAAGGAATAATGACAATTAGGTATGGATGCTACTCCAAAGTTAGTTTCCTTGTGAGGTGGTCACAGTGAGACAGAAAACAGAAAATATCCAGTTGTTTAGCACTGGGTTACTTCCCATTACTCTCTGGAATGATGTAAAGCAGAGGGGTGTTTGCTGGCAGACCAACGAGACTGGCATGGTGGGGGACTCAGATGCAATCTCTTCTGCTTTCTTAGGTCTTAAGACCAGTGAGTTCAGTAACTCCACTCTGATTTGGTCAAGCTATTACGACTAATGTAGGGACTTGGCCCAGAGCAATGGCTTCCTGTGAGTCTTATTTCTCAGCTTTTTGTCAGTCCCCAAACTCAGAAATAGTCACTACAGTACCTAGAAGCTGTTCTTTGAAGAGGACCATGTCCTCAGAGATTGCCCAATTTCTACAACCTCTGTGGAAGAGTGAAAATCTGACATCTCCAAAGTCGAACTCCTGGAAACCAGACTGTGTCAGACCAGATACACTCCCTGACCAATTATTTGAGAAACCAAAAAGGTGCTTGCTGGAACAGAGATACATACCTAGAAAGGAAACCGCTAATTGTGAGGGTGGGTTCCCTTCCATCAGCAAAAGGAAACAGCTAAATTACTAGACTTTCCAGCAATGGAGACAGCATTTACTTAAAACTGCATAATGAGAGATTTGAGAAGTCTGTTTCTCCTCCAGAGGGAACCCACAGAAGTGGTCTCCCCATGCGGTGAGATTAGTGTAACCCAGGGTGCTTACTCCCCCTCACTTGGCCACTGGTTGGTTCTCACTGGTTGGGTCTGGTAATGGTAATGCAAAATGGGTCTGGTACTGCAAAGGGTAAAATTCCTTCCTGTCTTTTGAAGCTCTTAGTAGGTTAGGCGGTTTCCTGTGAAGAGCATCACATTTTGGTTTAATACTTTTCTGTTTAGCTCTCTTTATATTTTTGGAGAGGTTTTTCTCATCTGGGTACAACTTTTTCTCATGCTTTTCCAAAGACACTGAGTCCTTTAATCCGTCTCCCAGTCAGTGACAACTATGGGCCACAACTGACCGGCTGGAAACAGCTGCCAACAGCACCGCACTGAAGGAGCAGCTGGGAATGGCCACAGTCATCACTGCTCAGACGCATTGCTTTGTTCTGTGTCATCGTATTGTCAGTCCAAACCATTCCCAGTGTTAACCACCTTCCTGGCAGACCCCGGAGGCAATGCACCTTCAGAATGTCCTTTCCTTTATTGTCAGCTAAAACTTTATGGTGCAAGCTGAGCACACCCAGAGGTATCCTGTCCATCATTTTCCTCTCCGTGACCACAAACCGAGCCTGCTCAGGACCTGCTCCTTAATGAGCCTGCTGAGAAATGGGCCCAGCTCTATGTGAACATGTATAGCCCCAGACACAAAGCCCTCTTTCCATTGCCCTGGATTCCATTGCTTTGGAAAAAACTCAGGTTGCTATCCTTGCCTCCTGCAAGTAGTAACTATCTGACCACTCTTGTGTCCTGGCTGTGTTTATTACTGCTTCACATTCTCCAGGATGATGCACGCCTGCTTCATTCAGTGATACTGGCGTCTCACAAGCCACCTTCAGAAGACTCTTGAAAAGTGATGGCCCATGGCTACTCATGTTCATCTGTCATCTAGGGTAAAGGTAGAGACAACCATAGATTTCCATGAGTCTCTGCCTCAGAGTCAAGGCTACGAGAGTACGCTGTCATTTACTTCTCTTTCTGCTGACTAACCAGATGCTATGATGCCAAGCCTGGAGGTTGTTTGGGGGCTTGTTTCATGGAGAATGACTTCTCAAGGCTCAACAAGCCCTTTGGGAACATCATGAAGTTTTCAGGCATTTTTCACTCCCCGGCTCCAGTGCTAGGACTAGAGTTGGGTAAGTTAACTAGTACCACGGCAGTTGGATATATAGAAATGCACACAAAAAGATATTTACTTATTTACTTTAATTTATTTTATTATATACATACTTTTTCTGTCTATGAGTGTTTTACCTGCATGCATGTCTATACACCACATGCATGGCTGGTGCCCAATGAGGTCAGAAGAGGGCATCAGATCCCCTAGGTGTTATTAGAGTTACAGATGGTTGTGGGCCACCATGTGGGTGCTGGCAATTGAATCTGGGTCTTCTACAAGAACAGACAGTGCACTTAACTGCTAAGCCAGTATCATCACTCCAGTCCCCAGAAAATATTTATTATGAATCTGGCTCATGCAATCATGGAGCTGAAGCCCAGTCTTCTGCCTGCAAGATAGTGGCTGAGGTAAACTCGGGGCTTAGTTCTAGTCTAAGCCAACAGAAAAACCATGTTCCACTTCTGAAGATTCAAGGAACTGTAGCCCTGGTGTCTGAATGGAGAAGGTGGATGTCTGGACTCAAAGGCAGAGCCAAATTGCCCTTCCTCTGCCTTGTTCTCTTCAGACCTTCACAGGCTGGATGCTTGGATGATGCCTATTGCAAGACTCTTCCCTCATCTTCTGACTCCATCTTTCCGAGGAATACCTTCATGGACATGCCAAGAATACGTTTTTACCAGCTCTCTGTCATCCTCCAGTCCAGTCAGACTGACACATTAAATCAACCTTCGCAGATTTATGATCCACCGTTAACCACACTAAGAAAGAGGAAGTAGGACTTCCTGCCGGCTCACCTTCTTCCTTAGGAACCTGTTGAGCTAAATCGGTATACAGTGAGCACCAGGGCTTCCAAGAGTCAATTCCACAGTCCAGGGTGAACCTCCCATGCAGCCAAAGGGAGAAAATTTCCTGCTGGGACGCTGCTAAGCTGGTTGGCAGGTGTGGCGGTTTTCTGGCTCCAGTGAAGTAGTCTTTCTTCACTCCCCCACAGGTGGGCAGAGCAGGGGCTGGGGGGGTTGTGGGTAAGTCCTCACCCCAGGGGAGCAGTATTCACAGGGGAGGCCAGGTACCCAGTCGGGCAGGGATGGTTTACAAACCTGTTCTTTTTTGTCTCACTTCATGTCAGTTGGCCTTTGGACTATCTTCTTACCTTTTGCAATCAAGAACAGAGCTCCTGCATCAGACAGAA